>VYZV01023137.1:137624-156554 GCA_013401275.1 Pandion haliaetus
TCCCAGAGGCGGGTCCGACATTTTGGTGCCGGGGACCTTCTAGCAGCTTCTTAAAAGGGCCGCCTCTGCAGCCCCCCTCCCCTGCCACCAAGGAAAACCGTGCCACACAAACCCATAACAATAGAATATAACATACCAGTTTAGGATGCTGTGGTTTCTAAAGTTCAAGTGTTCTGGGCTGGAGTAAGCCAGAAGCTGTCTAATCCTTTGTGCTTAACCTTGCAGCACTCCTGGGAGTCACTGGTGGAAGGGTATGTGGTTTCTGCCAGACACATGTTGTCTTAGATTGGATATTAGGAAAAATTTCTTTACTGAAAGAAAAGGAAGGTTGTCAGGCATTAGAACAGGCTGCCCAGGGAAGTGGGGGAGTCATCATCACTGGAGGTATTAAAAAAGCATGTAGACAAGGCACTTCAGGACATGGTTTGGTGGGCATGCTTGATGGTTGGACTTGATGATCTTAAAGGTCTTTTCCAACCTAAATGATTCTAAGTTCTAATTCTAAGTCTTTAGTTTCACAAGTGGTTTAGGCCATCGGTGCAGGATCAGATTTGGGAGAGTAACTGAAGTAGCTGTTTGCTTTTCAGTAGAGCTCAGACCCACAGCAGCACTGAAACAGTTGAACCACTGCTGAAAGGAATTAAACTAAATCTCTGAAGTAAGCATCCTTTTATTTACAGTCCAGGCTGAAATCCTATTGTCTGAAGCTGAGCAAGGCTGCTGTTTTCTCTACCTATTCTCTCAGTGTTGTACTCAGTGGCTTGAATATTTGCTGTTGGCTGGGTACTTTGGAGCGCTGTCAGGCCAGACCTTGTTTTTGTATGGGGGGGGGGGCACGTGTACATACCCTCAAACTTGCTCTTTTTCACTCTGTTTTAAAATAATAACAAAAAGTTTTTTATTAAGGATGTTTTCCTCTCCACATGTACCAGTTGCTTCAATGTATTTTGACTTCCCTGGGCACCCACAGAATTCTGGTTTAATTTCCTATTTAACAGGCTTCTTCCAGTTGCAGTGAGAGGAACTCTGGTGAACTACCTCTTTATGCTCTTTTTCTGCCAGTGAGCAACCTGCAAATAATGTGGAAAAGCTCCTTTCATGGTATATACCTCCTCTCAAGCACTTCCTGTTTTTTTTTGTAGGGAGCTTCTGGTGCCACTCAGTAGTGTCATCTCATCGCCAGGCAGAGAAAAAATAAATCAAAGCTGTTGACATCATTCTTCTTTTTCTTACCCAACACCCAACTGGTCTGTTCAGCTTGTATTATACTGCATTTGCACAGCTTCTGCTTCTGTCACCCATTAGGACAGGGCCTGCTTGTACTTAACAAGAGTCTCTTTCATGCTTTGTGGATCTGTCTAGGTCACAGCAGGACACAAAATAATCCCTTTTGCATTTGGTAGTTTCACAGTACTTTTCTGGTGAAGATGAAATAATCTTTCTGAATGAAAACAGTAACATGATCTCTGTAAGCCTGGTTTTGATACAGGGTAATTGTAACATTGTTTCTGCATTTTGTAGAATGAACAGCAGCTTTATTTCCAGCAGATCCCAAGATTTTGAAATAGTAAAATCAGTAAGGAAGGAGTTGTGTAAGTTTTCGAAATAACTATGGACGTAGTTCCTTATGGTAGCATCTGGTAAGACTTACATAAACAGTCTCTTTGAATCATAACTTAGAATTTTGAATTCAGACTTTGAATTCAAAGAGGCCAGAGTTTTGTGAAAGTTCATGTGCAAATCTTATGGCTTCACCTTAATTTTAGTTCTAACATAAAATGAAAGATCTGTATTTCAGAAAACTTGTTTATAGGATGCAATCTGCTTTGCGCACATGAAACTTCCATCTGTGTATACTATGCGTTTTCTGTAGTGTTTTAGTTTCTGAAATGTATTTCTGACAAATATACTGTATACGAAAATGAAAGAAAGTACCTTTTGCCTGTTTTAGCCATCTACTCCAAATTTCAAATGGTGAGATAGATTGAACTGGATTTGAAAGCTTTTTTTAACAACTGCTTGATAAAAAGATACCAGGGTTTTTTTCTTCAAAATATTTATTCTAGTATATCTTTCAGAATGTCTTATACCAGAAGAATTTTAAGCAGAGTAAATTGTCTGTTTGTAAGGGGCTTCTCAATGAAAGTAAAATTTCAGGTAACGGAGGTAGCTGCATGTCCTGTTATGCAAGGGCTCCTTTCCTGTGTTTGCCGGAATTATTGCATGACCTTGCCTGTGTTTGATGTTTAGCTCTGAGTTCAGGACTGTTGTGCATTCAGTTGTCATTCAGAGCACTGCAAAATGGCCACTTACTTTATGAGATTGTATGATGGATTGGGGCTACAGCTGAGGAGAGGCACAGTATGTCCATGGCTGTTGGCTTGGCCATCAATGGCCTAGTTGGCCAGGTCTGGTCTTGGGGTGCAGGAGCCATAGGGGAGCCATGGCAGCATATTACAAATACTTTATTTGCTGGCGGGAGACAAGAGCACCATGTGCAAGTTTGGGATGTAAAGTTTTGAGGTTTCATCATGTCTATTTGCTTCCTATTTAAAAAGGAAAAAAAAAAAAACCCAAACCCTCATCAGCTTGCACAGAGAGTCTGTTTCCTCTGTAATTTCCCTAGATACATTGATCAGATGTTTTCTTCTGCTGGTCTTCTAGTTGTATAGAAAACAAAAAATCAGACTGAGTTCTACTCCCCCTGCCTGCCTGATCCAGGTTGTTGGTGAGGTGTATGGTGTGTTTCCCCCAACCTGTTTCTTTGTTTTACTCTTCCCATATGCTCTTAACTGCTCTTGGATACGGGATGTTTTGATTGAGTAAGCTTTTTCTTGTGGTATATACAAGTGTTTTTCCTACTCAGGTTCTGAAGTTGTCTTCAGTGGGTTTTGTGGGAAAATGCTTTTGTATACAAAGCCAAATGAAGCAAAAATTAGTTTCCTTGTTCTTGTTAGTCATGCTTATTCCTCTGAAACTAAATAGTAACAATCTTAAACCCAAGTTCAGATTATTAGGTGCTTACATGTGTGTGTGCACACTCGTGATTCTGCTGAAGTGTTATTTATAGCTGTACAGCACAGATGACTGCTTAAAAAAAGAGGAATAAGCAGCATGTTGTGGATGCTGGGTGCATGGGTTTGTATTTTTGTGTAGAAGTATTCATCTATATAATGTTCTGCAGTGCAGCAGCACTCCTCCTGCTTGTCAGTTTTAGTAAGGCAGGAAAAAATGATGTAAGCATTTAATACTGGGACCCAGCACAGACATCTTAAACTGCTGCTTGCTCTTTCTTTACTCTCTCTGCCTACGCTTCGTTTGCGCAAGTTCCTCTATACTGCTTTAGTTTTGCACCTTGGTATTAGTCTGGCAAGAACGTGAGTGTTACAAGCCATCTTTGTATGTGGTAGTGGTAGTATAGATAAAACAAAATACAGTAATTTAATAGTTTGAGAATAAGCTATAACTATTACTTTAATACCGAATACTGTCCTGAGCTAAGAGAAAAGAGCAAGGGAGTAAATACTTCTATGGTACTATCAAATACACTGTCTGGCACCAGCTGTTGATCTTGAGGGAGGTGGGGATTGTGTCTTGCCACCCTCTGTGGAGGTTTCCGCTAGCCAGTGGTATTAAAAAGTCTTATTATGTGCCTGTGTTGAGGAAACTGATTTCTGCCTTGGGTATCATCTTTCCCCTTGAGCACTACGTGGAGAGACAGTGCATTGCGGTAATTGACTCTGAGATTCTTAACACACCACCAGAAAGATCTATTTTTCCACCTGAAGGCTGTCCATCTGTTTGGTCAAAGTCTATTGCTACTCTTAATGTGTTGCTGCCTTTGCTTAGTCTGCATTGTCTGTCCTTCGAAATTGAAGTACTAATGGTGCTGGAGGAGTTCTGTTTGTTTGTTTTCCTGCAAAATCAATTTCTTGCTTATCTGTGGTTTTTATTCTATGTGGATGTGTGTGTATTAACACATTCAGTTGTTTCAAATGTTACTGAAATCAAGGTATAATGAAATAGGGATATGTGGTGCTGTAATATGAACAGCGTATGGTTTGGGAGTTGATTGCTACTGACTTCTGTTTTAAGGAAGGAAAGGAGAGTGAAGATTGACATGAGAACTCATAAGAAGGTAGCTGTTACAGAAGAGGAGTAATTTTTCTGTTCAGCAGTTTAAGTCTACGAGGTCAGGAAAAGAATGTCACGAGGATTTTAGGGTTTAAAAAGTTGTCAGTCGTTAAGCCTTATGTTGCTGAATACTGCTGACTATTTCTGAAAGCTTCTAGGAACTCTTCAGTCATTGTTGGGCTGGAATCTGCAAGCCAAGGTAGAAAACTTGTTTTCTTGGGTCAGTGGTATTACCAGAAGAGAGATGAGATTATTTTCTTGTGAATAAGGTGCCACAGGAAAAAGGTCTTTGAAATCTCGTTGCAATAACTGATGTCTGTAAAATACAGAATTTTGCAATGAAAATGTTTGTTTATATCTGGATATTGAACCAAATAGTGAATTAATCTTGAAGCTCCCCTTTGGAGAGCCAAAGTGAAGATCTGGAAAAGGAATAACTGGCAGCAGGAGGCTGGCTGAGCATTCACTAAAATCAAACCAGAACCTTCCATTTTACCATATGGTTGACAGCTGCCCCGTTCCTATTTGTCATGATTTTCTGTGTTACACAGGATTGATTGGTGATGTTTAACTGCTCTTGAGCACTTGCATAACATTTGAAGCTGCCGTGTTTTCCCCGATTATCCGAACTCCACAAGTTCCATATGGAGTGGGATGAAAAGCTGGTTTCACGCCACCCTTCTTCCTTGTGAAATGTCCAGCACCAAGACTAGGGGTAGGTAGGGTGGTTTTTAAATACAGGCTTGGGAGAATAAACTTAGATTTTATATAGAAAGTAATACAAAACCTAGGATAAGCACTTCAGAAATCCAGGTGTGTTAAGATGCAGGCTTTCGTTACCATGTACAGCAGTCTTAAAGAGCTGGGCAGCTGCGAAGAGGAGATCGGAAGGGAGTGCAAATTGTTTTGAAATGGTTTGAATTTACTTCAGGCTGGGCAGACTTCCTTAATTTTATGTATATTCCTTTCCTCTTCAACTGTCAGAGAAAAGTTGTTGACATAACAGATCTTTTGGGCTGTGCAACAGAAAGGGGGGCAGCTGCTTCTAAAGGATTTCGGAAGTAGGACATAAAGCTGTGGGCTTGTCAGCCTCTGTTCCCTGTAACCTCCACAGCAAATGCGTGTGCTGAAAGAACTGTGATGCATGAGATCAGTGGTTATTAATACCATGTTTTTGATACGAGTAAAAGTTTTATCTGGGGAGTGGAGTGTGTTTTGGCAATAAGCCCCACACAAAGTAAATAACGTGGCCTTTGCATCTCTAGTTCTGACCTAATCTCCCTCATTGTTTGTCTTCAAACAGAAGCCCTTTATTACTCAATTATCCCACACTGTGCTTTTATAAATTGCAGTCTCTAAGAAGAGATGTTGTTGTCCAGAAACTTCTAGGTTATCTTGCAGGTTAAGTTATTATTTGATCAGAAAAGGCTGTAATGCTGGCTTTAGATTTTTTTTTTTATTGTAGTTTGCCTTTGAATCATTGTCATGTTGTATTAGACCTCTTTGCTGGATGGGTTTTAATAGCTTTTCTGATTATTTGAGCGCCAACTGGATACTTTGAGTCCCTTTAATTGCTTTATGAGTCTGGGCATCGTTACCCTACTCTCTCTCAGTACCTCTATGGGATAAGTGACATACTTTTCCAGTATTTTGAACAAAAGTCTATGTGGTTGTAAGTTTGCACACAAAATAGGTGTTCATCAGCTGATATCCTTCTTTCAGAAAGGGCTGCAGAAATGACTGCTAAGACTTTGTAACGCTGGAGAAGCACCCACAGGCAGTTGGGAAGAAGCAGAGAGGTTCCCCTTGAACTTGAGTAGGTAGAAATTTCCAGCCCTGCACCATCACTGAACCTTCTGCAGTTCAAAGCCAATGGCTTTCCTCTGCTTTTTTACTGAGAGATGCTCTTTAAATAGATTTGGCTGTCAGGCTTAAAATCAAATGATTCAGATTAGGTAAGTGTTCGCAAGATTTCATTACAGTGTTTCAAGAGACAGTCCACTATAGTTTTATAAAACCCACAAGCGTTTTGGATGAAGAAGCTGGAGAACTGCTTGCTGTAAAGAATACCTTCATGCAGTATAAAGCTATACTTGACCGCAGCAGCTTGCAGGGTCTCACTTTGGGGTCTTTCTGCAGAGCATGGTCTCTGCACACCCCTTGTTGGTCTGTGCGGTTAACAGGATCATAGAGTGGGCTTGGTTTTGTTTTTCATGGGTTATTTGTTGGTTTGAAAAGTTGGTATAAGAACCTATTCTTTCTTCATGAAAAAAACTTGTTCAGTTTTCTCCCTCCAGTCACTGCAGAAGCAGTAAGTTGTCTACTAGTTCAGAAATGCCAACATTGCCACTTGAAGGAGCTGTATTCCCAAGAGGCAATTTGGCCCCTCAGTATCCTGCCTACAGTTTCTTCTAGTGGTTGGTAGGCTGTACAAATACAGTGGTAGTGACTGAAATTACTGCAGTTTTAGTCAAGGATGTGTGTTACCCCAGTTTGCTCACTGTTCTGTCTAGTCCCTTCAGTTTTGGTTTCCATTATCTTGAGGTGGTCTCTCAGAAATGGCTTTCATTGTGTCTTCTGGGAAACCTGTAGTATTTGTCACAGGCTTGCTGTACGCTTACTCTCTAAAGATGTACATCTGTGGATTTGGGGAAACTTTTGTTTTTAATCTTCACTCCAAGGTCATTTTGATGGTCTTTACTAGCAACTTTTAGCCTAACATTTGAATAATTACTTTTGCATCAGGTAAGTGGAAATATTTCCCTGGTGTCTGAAAGACCATTTATCATAAAGATACTCTGAGTTTGTGTAATCTTTTTAACATACTTCTGGAGAGTTAGCCTAAGGTCTCTGATACAGCTTTGTCGCAACTTTACAACACTTCGCAGACTAGGAACTGTGCAATAGCAGAATGAAAAATAAGGAAGACCAGTATGAGTCTGTTGTGGGCATCAGTGGTGCTGTCAGTTCCTGGTTCCACCCGGTAGGCACAAGTAGCACAGAGCTGGGTAATTAAGTCATTGCTTTAAGAGGAGGACTGACAAATGGGTGTAAGCTTGACAGCAAAAGCATCACAGGCTTTTTTTTCCCCCCTCTTTCTCCCAGCACATCAATCAAGACTGAGAAAACACATGCATAAAGCAGAAAGGGTTTTGTTTGGTTGGTTGGTTTTTCCTGCGCTGTATTGTCCCATTTGCACTATAAAAAAATTCTTGGAGATATAGATGAATGGAAATAATTGTACCTTTTTGTAGTTACACTGTGTTGTCTAGGTGCACAAAGAAATCTGTCCAGTATTTCTGGCTAGCGAAGAATCTCAAAAAAAGGAGACATCCTCAAGAGGACAAAGTCATCCCCTCTTTGGTAGTGTGGCAGCTGACTTCTGTCAGGGATGTTTACCTTTAGAGATGACTGCCCTGTTCACTCTTCTTTATACAGCCTCATGGTTATTTGGTAATGGGAGCTTTTTCTGTCCCTGTATTTTATTTCACCACCTTCAAGATTGAATTTAGACTGACTTGCATAGGTGGCTTTCCTTTGGGATGTCTAAACTGTAAATGAAGGTCTTAATATTGATAGCTCTGCAATTAAATATAAGTTAATCCATGCAGAAATTAGCAAATACTTTCATTATTTCAGCTACATGGAGAAAGTATGTTCTCAAGCCTCTAGTTGTGAAAACTTTTCTCCTCTAGCTGAGAAAAGCCATGGGATCAGTCGGGGCGATCGTTCCTGTGCTTCCTTACTGAAAGAGCCACCCTGCCGGGAGCCATCTGGGTGAAAACTTTCACCAAAATCCATTGTCTCGGGCAATTCTTTCTTTCTTGTTTGTTATGAAAAATATTTAAATAAGGGATATAAAAGCCATTTCTCATCTGGTTTAAGCTTTCAGAGGTGGTGTGGCATGTGAAAGGACAATTTGCCCTCAAGGCCATTAATCTACTCCCTGTCACCAGAAAAGGTGGTAGGATCTTGGGGGTGGGGATCTCTTCTAAAAATACACACATTCACACATTGAAGCATTTACTTGAAAGTTTCTTCAGAAGTAGAAGTAATGAAAAATAAATTGTGGACCTCTGCTCTTATTTAACAGTGTGATAAATACTTAATTGCTGGTTTCAGCCATTCCTAGTGATAAATGGAAGCATTTCTTTTCCTAAATGGGTTGTATTAATTCAGCCATGTGCCTGGAATGGTTCATCAAGCAATAGTCTAAAACGTTTGGAGAGACATAAGATTGCAGTAAGGAGGAGTGTTATAAATTTTTTTCCCCTTAAAATGAACAGTGATAGTGGGACCTCACCAGAGAACAAAGGATGCAACTCGAGATGTTATGTTTCTATGTGATTGATTTAGCAAGTGAATATGAAAATTAACAGGGACTTGAACTCTTTTGTGGTACGTGTCTTATAGAGCACTGTGCTCTGCTGTCCCACGGACAGACTCGGGTTTCTTCAAGTACGTGCTGAACCATGGCCAGCTTTGCTCTGGGGTTGCATTGCTGGAGACGCCATGAGAGTGGTGCCCTATGCGCTTCTCTTGTCTGTTGAGCCTGTCTCCGCAGCTGGGAGCCCTCCCTACTTCTTGAAGAAAGCTGTTGCCAAACAGTATGAATTCAAGTGAAGATCTAGAATGTTGGATTTCCTTTTTTATTATATACTCTCTCTATTTTTTTATATAATACTTACTCTTTATTATAACATTTGTATAACATTATATAAGGCTGTCCAATTTTTCAGGGGCATAGTTAGCTTTTTTAATCATGCTGGCTGGATTAATTTTGTGCCTTATTCCAGTGAACAGTGTTCTTAATATGATAAACAAAATTCAGGTACCTTAAAAGTTTTTAGGCTTTCTGCTTCAGTTCATTGTGTCTCTAAGATAATGTTTTGGGTAGCGAACCAAGAGCATCATTTATACTTTTGCATCTGGCACTCCTCCTATTTTGGTCATGTTTCTGTTTTAGTAAATTTTCCAGCAATGAGACTCCTGTCTCCTTTCTGTAAGAACAGTTTTCTCAGGTCTGTTAATACCTTTCTCTTTTACTTCAGACTTGGTTTTATGGAGTCATGTCAAGATGCCACTGGGACATACGGTAGCTACAGCTTTTGAGTCCATCATCTGTGGGAGGGCTTTGGGGTTTTGGTGTTTTTTTCTTTTTTTTTTTTTTTTTTATGGGGGGTGTTTTGGCGTTTTTGGGGGGTTTTGTTTGTTTGTTTTTTTATGCAAGAGTTATGTGGAGCTGGGGTCGTTGTCACCTACATTAAAATGCTACAGAAGTCTGGGAAACTCTTATCAGCAATTCAATTGTAGGGGTTTTCCTTGTACTATTGAAAAGCTGTTGGCTTGTACATGTTCTTAATAGGGGAGCAGCCTTTATCAAAAACTTCTCTAACCAGAAACAATATATGAAAATGTTTACTTCTCACTTTATGTAATTCTCTGAAGCTTGTGGCATATATTATCACACTGTTATTGTGATTTCATTTCAGAAAGTAAATTTTGGTTTTTCTTCTACTTCTGTGGTTGGGACCGCTTACAAGCTAAGACAGTATCTGGGAGAAGTAGCATGTTTGGAGAACGCCTACACCTGCTGACAGGCTTGCACAGCAGTAGCCTTCCACTTCCCTTACAGATCACTGCTGTTTTCTTAGCAATTGTGTATTGCGTGTTTAAAGTATGGGAGGGTTAGCTTTTTTCTACTAATGGTTCATCAGTGGTGGTGGAAACAAAACATAGGGTATTTTAATAATGATGGTTGGTTTTTACAAAACTTCTTTTTTCCTGCTTGCTTTTTGTTACCCTTTTTAGGGTAGAGCAGAAGCAAAGCGGGTCCGTAAATAATCCACATGAATAGTGTCTTACATATATTTCAGATTAATTAGGGTTCCATTTTGTAGCTATTACGTAACCTTGGTAAGTTTTCAGAGGTTGGCAGTGTGAAGCTGCTGTTTATCTCCAGAGATCTGGTTTTGTCATAACTGGGTGGTTACCAGCTTAAGTGTTTTCTGCTTGTTCTTAGCTCAGCAAAGGCCATATAACCAAATGAGCAAACTGAACTTGCTCCTGCGAGCGATCATAGCAAACGTGTGGTAAGAAGTCAGTTCTGCTAAGCCTGTGCAAATGCAGTGCAGGTAGTAAGCTTGCACAGTTACTGCAAGAGTCCTGGCCAGCTTGCAGTGGTCTTGCTGCAATGACAGGCAAACTACAAAGCCTCTGGTTCCAAGGCAATAAAAATCAACAGAAAAAATGTATTCACTTTTGTCATAACTGAGGCAGCTTGGATCAAAAAGTACTTAAAGTTTTATAGCCCATTTTGAGAGCAGAATCTTGGTTTGAACTTGGAGTCCACTGAATAGGTGCTGCTCAGAGCCGTGCATCTTGGGCATATTTTGGATTGTATTTTCCATGTTTTCGTAGGTGCTATGGAAAGGAGAAGACAGAGTACTTGGTTCAGGGTTTTTTGTGAGCTGCACAGAGTCTGCTTGCCTCAGCTGATTCCACACAGTGTTCTGCTCCGTCTCTGTTGTGTAGGCTTAGCCACTGCACTTATTTATTGCAAGTGGTGCTGGTTTACAGAGATCCTTACTTTGTTGCTTGAAACTGAATTACCTCACACAGTATGGTTGGCTCATGGTTCATTAAGGGATTGAGCAAAGAAAGGGGGCTGAGGCTGAATTTGCTTTGAAATGAATCCTGTATACGTTCAGCACTCAGGAATGTTGCGCGACGGGCATGGTAATGGTCTGTGTCTGCAGGCTTGCAAGCAGCACATCTGAAAATCTTGCATGGCACACTGGCAACCAAGAAGAATATTCATCTGTATATAGATATTTGCCTGCCTTACAGCAGTGCTGAGACTTCATTAATATTTGTAGAATGAGTTTAATAGAAATACAAACAAAATATTACTAGAAGGGAACGGGTTAGTCTGCTGTAACACATTCACAGATGTTCAGGAAGTTTTTTCTGTGTTTTGATGGGAGGTGAAGAATTTATAATTGTGTGGAAGGCAGAAAATGGCCTTCACAGATACCCAGGATATCTTTGTAAGGACTTACTCTCTTATTTAATTTTTGCTGATGCCCAAACTCATTGTGTGTCTATTTTGTAGTGATCTCATGCTGCAATTATTACTTCGGTACATGTGAAATAGTCATCGTGCTTATACCAGCCATAATAGGTACATTCAATTGTTACTATTTGTATCAAAAAAAGCATAATCCTAAATGTCATTGGGAATGTCCCTGAAAAATATTATGCAATTGTCTGTAAAGTAAATATAGGTGGGCTACACTTGAGAGAACTTTAAAAAATGTTTTGCCATGAATCTTGTAGTTCCTGTTTCTAGGAATTTCTTAGATCAAATTCTTTTCTACATTTCCTGCGGATGAGGGAAAAAGTGAACTTGTGGTGGGAAGAGCAGTTTCTATTGAATGATTCTTCCGGCTTCTTCAGAAGCATCAATGTCTTTTGGAAGACACTGTATATCCCATGTACCTACATTAAGTAACATTTTATAGAGATACACATAGTTCTGATAAAGAAAATTTGGGGACTTTTGTTCTGGAGAGAGCTGTGGGCTGCTGAGTCAGGGGAGAGCGTTGTGACTTTGTCTTCTCAGCCTTCCATGTTCAGTGCAAAAATCCCAGCTCTAGGGTGGGCAACGTGCTAGTCTGTATTCACAGAATCACAAGTCCTTGTACTACCATTTGAATGACTAAGAGATCTTGAAGAAATTTAACACTTCAAGATTGTAAATGATACGTATGAAAACTGCCATGGAATTCACATTAATGTTCTATTTTTTTTTTTAATCTAACTTCCTTCTTAACCCTTCCAACATACTCCATCCCTCTTGTTCTTACATACTTTTCTTAGAATTCTCTGTTCTTTTCCATGTTGTTTTATTTTTTGGGTGGAGGACGGTTTATATTTTTTGCTTTGTCTCAGAAGATTCAGTGTATTGTGGGAGGTGAGGCAATGCTGGTCTTGGCAGAACACCACAAAACCAAGAGAGTAATTAAATGACGCAAGCCTTTGATTATTTTTCTCTCTCAAGCTTTCTGGTACGGCTGGGCATTCCGATTGCAAAAGGAGGATCGGGAGAAGAAACTTCTAAAGATCACACACAGAATTAGAAGAACTGTATCGGAGACTTTTTGCTACTTTAAAGCTCTTCGTTCTCAAGTCCTGGAGTTGCTTCTTTTTCCCCTGTGAGGATAATGTCTCTTTCGTCACCCGAGATAGATGTAACTGAAAGGGAGCTGCCAAGGTTTTATTTTGGTTTTGGTTTGTCTGTTCCCTTACTAATTGGATTTTTCCCATCTTCTGCAGGAGGATTATAAAAGGATTAGGGAAGCTGGGTGTTTTGGGGCGTGGGAGGTAGCTGTTGTTTTTCTTCTCTCGATTCTGGGACCTCCTTGATTTGCCATTTGTTCCCTGAAGTCACTGCCTGTTTGGAAAAGGGAGAAGTAGCATAACAGATGAACTTGCATGACCATGGATTCCTTCCCTTCACAAACTGTGTATGTGGCTGCTTGTAGAAGAGGTTTTTGCATACATAAGCTTCAAATGAAGACTAGCATCCTGGGCTGTATTTAAAAGTAGTAAACTGCTTGTGTCCTTATGAAAGGATAAATTCTGTTTAAAATTTAAAGAAGATTGGATGTTGTTCCAGTTTTGAGTTTTGGAGGAAGAAAAGAAGGGTCTGATCAAATCAAATACTCTGCCAGCCTAAACCTGCATATTCTACAGCTGAAACTGGAAGCTGGAAGATGTCTTGGAAGAGAAATTACTTTTCTGTGGGTCGGGGGAGTGTACAGGGCATGTTTACTCCGCGAAATACAACCTCAATAGCACCCAGTAAAGGTCTCAGCAATGAACCAGGACAGAACAGTTGCTTCCTGAATAGTGCGCTACAGGTAAGAGCACAGAATAAAAAGTGTTTCTGTCTTTGTCCTCTGACTATTGCAGTATTTTCTTAGGCTCAACTGTGCAACAAACATAGCTAGGCTTGGTTACATAATTGGTCATGGTCCTAGATAGAATAAAGTTACATTTGGAAATGCTGATTAGTTGAGTTATAGAACAGCTTTTTTAATTTTCAGGTTCTCCTGGTGAAATCAACAGCATTCACATAGTCATCAGTGTACTTGAATCTCTTGTTTGTGTAAACTTTTGATACGTCAGCCAAATCTGAAAATATATGTAGTAAAATTATTTTAAAATACTGCATATCTTGCAGTATGTCTACTTCTTAAAAGTAAATTTAACTTTTTTGTTGAACCAGTCAAGTTCAAGGTTTGATAATACCTATACAAGATCATTTTATGTAGTCCAGTTTTCTTTCTAACTGCAGATTTGTAGCTTAGTTTAGATGATTGAGTCTTTACCTTTTGATTTAGAAGAAAAACCTTTTCCTGTGTGAAAATTTAGTGGAGTGGTATGGCTGCTATAGTGGTATTGTCACCATTTAGATGTTTTGAAGGTCTGAGGTTTGAGATTCAGTCCTTCTAGCTGCAGGGTTTAAAACCCTTTCTCCACATCAATTTCCATCCCTTCATATGACTCGTCTGTGTAGTGCAGATCGTGCAATGTACTGGTTTTTTTTTCTGTGGGCACAATTAGGTTCTTGGCTAACTTCAGGCTTCAAGATACCCCCCTGATGCAAATAATACAAATGGAAACACCAGTGACCCTCAATAGTCTTAATATGCCATGAAATACAGGACTAGGAACAAAGAGAACTTACAATAAGAAAAGTGGAGTTTCCAGTGAGGTACTGCATTAATTGCTTCTGTTAAGCTGTAAGGTGTAATCACCGGCTGCTTACTAATACTGAGTTACCAAACCTAGGTCAGAACTAAGTAGAGCCTAAGACCAGTTGCATGCTATACATGAAGGTGAAAGTCTAAGACCTGGCCTTTAATCTTGTTCATAAACCGTTTTCTTCTAAAGCTTAAGAGAGACAGGATACCAAAAATATTTACAGTTAAAGCTGAAGTTAAAAAAAAAAAAAAAAAAAAAAAGCAAGATGGTAATCATTTCATAAAATATATACTTCTGGGTTTTTTATCTTATTTTTTTAATATTCAGTGTTAGTCTGAGAGGCTTTTGAACATTTGTTGCTCCTTACTCTTAAGTATTTTTGTAAACATTTAAGATTAAACTCCAAAGGCAATTACATCGAAAAATTGGACTCGTTCCTAAATGTATTATATTTTTGTCCTTTTGTGAAGCCTGCAGTAGTTCTTCAGGAATGTTGTGTGTAATCAGATGGTTCCAAGGCTTATGTTGCCTCCCAGGTCCTAAAGTATAAGGAGAGTTTGAGTATAAACATAGCTGTAACAATTCTGAAGTTTTGGGTAACTTTATAGATTAAATATACAATAAATGTGTTTTAAACTATAATTTTAGGTAACACTTGTGTGCTATGGTTCAGTTAACAAATTTTTCCAGCTGGAAACACTTCTTGAAACTGGCACAATGTTTTTCAGAGTGCTAAATGTTTTCTAGCCAGTTGCTCTGGACAAATTCACCAGAAATAAGTTTGGTTCCTGTGTTTATGCTAGTGAAGCATTTAGCCAGTCACATGCCAGCCGGGTCCTTGCTGCTCTGTCCGGAACCTGGCAGGATGCAATGTAGTTCAGGGTTTCTTTCAGCGCAAGCTTCTGCCTCCTGAAAGGCTGGTGGCTCTGAGGCTAACAAGAAAGTCCAGTTATCTCCAGTTATCGTTAGTTGAAAGTGAAATAGCCAGCACACACCACATTTATGTATAAAGAGCTGACTGTGAAACACCTCAGAGGTTGGTATTGCTATTTTACAGATACAAATATAGGTAATTGCCCAAGATTGCACAGATTTAGTGGTAAAAATTACGTATAAAACTTGGTGTTGTTACAGCAAACGTTGCCTCTTGCTGTTGCTAGCAGAACATATAATAGCCTGCTTGCTTTTATATGCTGTGACCACACCTGGTCACATACCTGGTGTTACCACCATACCTGTCCTGAGAGAAAAGTATAACTGCCCACACAGTTTAGGGTTAGAAATCTGCCAGTAATCATGGCATGTAAATACACTTACTAATGATAATATTGGGCATAATGGCTTTTAGTAATTTACCATTTTGACTTGCAAGAACTTGTTAATGCATATGCTGTTGGCGCTCCATTTTGCCAGTATTTGGGCTTTCTGCTTAGAAGGCAGCGGCTGCCTAGGAGGTGGAAGGATGGGTGAGTTTTGGCCCCAGCAGTTGGCGGCTATGCCCAGCCTCATGGTGTGGTTGCACAGCAGCCGGCTGTGGTGCCAGCACAGGGGAGCAGTCAGTGCAAGTGCTGCTTCAGCTGGCCACGTGGACAAAGCAGTGAATTTTTTTAATTAAAAAAAAAAGTGTATTTTTTGTGTGTAAAAGCACATGGCAAGAAATTCAGAGGGATGTCCTACTGTAAGTTAATGTATGTGAATGCTACAGCTGAGGAACAAAGATGAAAATGTCAACTTACAGTTAGATAAAAGGGATCCCATTTTAAAAGTGATGTTCACTGACATTAGTGTAATTCTGGAATTATTTTGCATGTGCAATTTTAATCAGAGCTTTATGCAGTATTTTATTTTATATATTCATAAAATTGGCTGTGTCCCTCTTTGTATTTCAGGTTCTCTGGCACCTGGACATTTTTCGCCGCAGTTTCCGGCAAATCACAACGCACAAATGTATGGGCGATTCTTGCATCTTCTGTGCTCTTAAGGTAAAAGTTGAAAATAAATTAAAAACAATTTTTTAAAAAGTTGAACAGAAATATTTCCATATTTGATTAATACGTGTAATCAAACTTGCATCTGGAAGTCTGTGAGACCAAAGGTAAATCTCATAGATACTGGCCCAAGACACTCATAATACTGTTTTTAAAATATGTTCAAGCCAATAAATTGTGAAAATACTGTAGGTAAAGTTTCAGATGCAAGGACTCTTATCAATGGAGTGCAGATCATTGTGAGCCCCCATGTTGTCTCATAGTTCAGCCAATAAAACATCAGTTTGTTTCGTTTTTTCTAATTTATCATTTGGTTCATAAATATCATACTGTATACAGTTAGTATGCTCTTCAGAAGTTACCTTTCCTACAGAGCTACTTTAAATGTCAACATGGAGAAAGCCATTTAGCTTTAAGCCTTTCTCTTCAAAACTGTTGATTATGTAAGACTGAAAGGTATTTTCTACTGTAAGGATTGATGACTGCATTAAATGGCTCAGGTCTTTGTGGTCTCTGTTTTGAAAAACATCAGTTCTGTTTGTAGATGCAGATACAGTCACTGGCTGTCATAGATGCTGCCTGGACATTAAGATCTAGGTGCTAGCTCTGATTCTGAGTACTGTTACGTACTTGACTAAATTGTGCAACCCTACATCTCCATTTGTCTCTGCCCATTAATTTTTAGCGCTTCTGTTTTTTTGTGCTCTCCTTTCTAAATTTTGCTACTTCAAGCCCACGGCTCCCTCTAACCTTGTGGGAGAAATGGATGTGATGCAAACACGATGAAAATTACAGCTTTAATCTTCCTGAGCAGTGATTTTTTTTTTTCTTTCTGAAATTGATGGGACAGACATTTTCTTTAATCACAAATGGGTTGCAAAATCCAACTAAATATATAAAATCATTGTGGGAGAATTTGTGTCATTAATTCTGTATGCAGTAATGAAAAGGACAGACAGCATGTCTTACAAATATGGCAAAATAGAGAGTGCAAGGTTTAAATTGAGATAATCTGAAGTTCACAGGCAATATGTATAGTGTAATAGCTGTCTTGCTACTGTGAAGTGACTTTACAGGTGCTCTGGTAGAGACAGGCTTGAAATGAGTTATCTAGTGAGTTTTTGGACTGTTGTTGGGGGGTTTTCCCTTGCAAAAGAACAGCAAAGAGGAGACTTAAGGCATTAAAGAAGAGAAGTAATTTCCTTCTGAAGGGAAATTTGTCTCAAGACATATCTGTTGAACTGATGAGACAGGATATTTACAGCAGTATCATCAGAAGAGGATGTAACAGTGGGTTAGGAGCAAGATAGCACATCCAAAGTGAGAAATACAGCTATCCAGAAAAAGAAGAGATGGAGGAGTATTAAATATATCCCCTTCCTTATAAGGAAGTGTCAAGACTTAGGCATGGTCTGGTTTGAGTTCATTAAGTTCAGTGGGATAAATAATTTGAAGCTAATTCTTGGATCATGCCCTCAAGTATTGCCAAGTGATTTTTGGCATTCTTTGGTAGCTGAGATGAGGACAAAAAAAAGAGGATTTAGGAAATAATCATGAACATAAGCTTTTGGTGTTTAACCTAGCAGCAAGATAAGGCAAGGAAATACCAGGAGATGAGACAGGTTCTGCCTTTTGAATGAAAGTAGATTGGACTCTGAGGCAGAGTTGAGAGGTTTTAATATAAAGATAATAGTTAAAAGTCTTTTTCTGAATAAGAGTACTGAAAAGGGGGTGGGGGGGGAAGATGGTATAGGAAAAAGGAGAGGATGAACCTTTGTGGAACTGGTATTGAAAGATGAACTCTGGCCAAAGATGCATCTCGATTAGCAGTACCAGTATGAGAGGGGAAAGCACTACAGTAAGACGGGAAGATGACTGGACATCTGGAATATATGTATTGAAAGCAGACATTGGGTTGAAGAGCCTTTAGTTTTGTTGATAAAATCTTTGCTTTTGATGTCTTGCTGAAGTGTGCAGTATGCTATTATAAACTTGGAAGTGACAAGTAGAGTGGCAGAATTCACAAATTGTATGCCTGCAGCCATATGCTTATTTTTTAAATTAAGCAGCCTTTGAAAAAAATTGCTGCTCTCTCTTCTTGCTCCCAGATATCTGCAACGATTTTTTTGGTTTGTTTCCTATCTGAAGTTCTTACCAATGCCATGCTTAGCCAGAAGGTGTTACAACCCTTAGTTTCCAACAAAGCTATAACGTTGCACCAAATCTTCTAGTACTTTTGCCCATTTTAGAAAACTTGGATCTGGTTGTGTGCAGAATTCCTGTAGCTCACAAAACTCAATGTACAATGAAAAACTCTGAAGAAATGTGTGAACAAGTGAAAAATTATCTGGACAAGTATTTCTGAATATGGGCAGTAATCAATACTTGACAAAGTAAATAAATGAATTCCAACTGTCTTTAATCCAAACCAAAATGTTAGTGTTTTCTCTATCTACAGTCTATTCTTCATGTGAAATTTCAGTGTGTTCTATCCAAGCCTATTCCAGAACCTTCAGAAAGTTTACAAACATCTATTATGAAACTATACAAGAGGAAAAAAAATATGTAGAAATCTGTCTGTTAGAAGTTATAGAACTGTTTTACTCCTGGTTCCCTTATGTTCATAAAGCAACTCACGATTTTGTATTTCTCGGGGTGATATCATGACAAGTTTCGATCTTTCTTTATTAACTTGTGTAAAATGTTGATGTGCATACATAAATGTTTGAAGAATTTTCCCCATTTTTATGTTGTTATCAAGTCAAATAATATTATAAAGATGAGTAATGAAGGATGTCACTTAACTCTTAAGTGAAACTGGGGGTGCAAGCCTCCTCTCACCCCTGAAAAAAACCCCAAACACTGGAAACATAGGTTGTCTTGCTTGCATGCAACTGAAATGGTAGGGATACTAAATGGTAAAGGTATGCACAAGGGATAGGCCCAAACAGTGGAGATGGTCACATTCATCTTCATAAACTCCTTAAGCAGGCAGTGGCGGGGGGCAGGGGGGGAAGGAGGAGGCTGTTTAAGGTAT
>VYZV01023138.1:0-37957 GCA_013401275.1 Pandion haliaetus
GGTGTCCAGCCAGGGTCAACCCACCACAGAGATGTGCATGCTTCCTGCTGGATTAGACCCTTCAGGCAAGGGAAGTGAAAGGAGCACTGCATTCACGAGGGTTACTGGCTCAGGATGCAGGTGGTTCTGGATATGTATGTCTAAGAGCATGTCAGTGTGGGTGGGGTCATCTCCCAAGGTGATAAACTTACTTGTTGGTGTATGCACATGCGTAGTCATCTAGGCTTTTGTTAGGATCAGCGTAGTTCTAGTCAATATTGACCATGAGGTCTAGAGAGTGATTTAGCACACCCTAAAATTGACCCTCACATTTGGCCAGCTGAATCGCTGTCTGGACTCCATAGTGTTGTTGGTTTCGGTTTCAGCCCAGACGGTAACAAAGCACCACGAAGCCGCTCGCTCACCTCCCACCCCCGCCCCTGGCCACGCTGGGATTAGGAGAAAATCCAAAGGCAGGCTCGTGGGTTGAGACAAGGACTGGGAGGGATCACTCCCCACTTATGGTCAGGGGCAAAAGACAGGCTCAACTTGGGGAAGAAACAAAATCCATTTAATTTACTACAAATCAAATAAAAACCAAGGGTATTAGAAAGGGAAACCAAACATCAGAACACCTCCCCCACACCTCACCCCTCCCACCTTCGCGGCTCAGCTCCATTCCCAGTTCTTTCTACCTCCTTCCCCCGGGGGCACAGGGGAACAGGGGATGGAGGTTGGGTCAGCTCCCCACACCTTGTCTCTGCTGCTCAGGGGGAAGATTCATCACTTGTCCCCTGCTCCACCGTGGGGCCCCTCCCACGGGAGACAGTCCTTCACCAACTTCTCCAACGTGGNTCCCGTCTCACACTGCTCCAGCGCGGTTTTTACCATGGAGGCACGGCCATCTTGGGGAGCCTCTGCTCCACCATGGACCTCCCTGGGCTGCAGGGGGACAGCCTGCCGTCTCAGCACGGGCTGCAGGGCCATCAGCCTCCTCAGGCGCCCCTCCTCCCCCCCCTTCTTCACTGACTCCAGTATCGGCAGAGGTGTTCCTCTCACATTCCATTCCCCACACTGCTGGTTCCCCTTCTTAAATCTGTTCTCCCAGAGGTGTTCTCACCGTCACTGCTGGGCTCGGCCTGGGCCAGAGGTGGGTCTGACTCCTTGGAGCCGGGGGAGCTTCCAGCAGCTTCTTACAGGAGCCACCTCTGCAGCCCCCTCCCCCACTACCAAAGAAACTGCGCCACACAAACCCATAATGCATAGACTGCATTGATTAAATCTCCGTCAACTAGAGCAGGACTTTCACACTTAATACACATGTAGATGCCGACATGTAGACACCTAAATGTAGTTTTCTTTATCTGTGGTCCTCTGGATACTTTATAGGTAAAGCACAATTAGTCAGGGGTTTTGAGGGTCTAATCTTGAATTTAGGCTTAAGCTGGGTGTTAGTCAATACAGAGTCACATGGTACCTCTTGGAGCTGTTTCATTGTGGGCCTAGACTTTTTGTGGATCTGCACTTACAGCCCAGATTTGTCCCATCTAACTTGGTTGTCACTGAAGTGGTTGTCTAGTTGTCCTCAGCACCTTCTGTGGTCAACAGAGAAAGATAAGCTGCTCCTATTTAGATAGCTATTTCAGAAAGAGTTTTATTATCATGGAATTACTGAAGTGCTTCTCTCTCTACCTTCAATCTCTCTCTCTCTCTCTCTTTCTCCATGAACTGTATAAAGTGTTTGGAGCTACCAGACTCCAAAGTTTGGCATTTCAACAAGAGTCACTGAGTCAAACGGGGCATATTTGGGCCTTACTGGGACAGCGTTTGGTGATTACCAGGCATTATTACCACAGAGAACACAGCAGGAGACAAGCATTGCCTGACCACAGAGAAATCTAAAGGATAAAGATAGGCAAGGCAAGTTGGAGAAGAGTTCGATACCTCTTCCTTTTAGAGGTGAGAGATTAAAACGCAGAAGGTTTGCCCAGTACGTGTGTAGTCAGAGACACATACGTTGGATTCTTATGGAGGGTGTTCAGTACATCATGTTCCCATGCTGGTTTTTCTCAATATAAGTCCTAGAGCTTTATGTATAGATCATTAATGATAGACAGGCTGTTAAATTTATAGCTCACTGGTGTTCTGAACAATTTTCCCTGAAATCTAGGGATGTATCTGTTATTCCCTGTTCTTTTTTCCTAGACGTGTAATTGTCTTGCCCTGCACATTTGATTGGCATGTGTAGGGCCTTTCATAGACATTTCAACCTCTGCAATAGACATGCAGAACGTAACCTGCCAGCAGGCCAGAACATCCCACCCTGTGTATGAAAGTGAATTCCAGCACAGCTTGCAATGACAGTGCAGGAAGGGACCAGGGAGATTACTTCTAGTCACATCACTTTGTAACTTCGCTGTTTCCTAAAAGCTGTTTTCAAGTTTTGTTATCTCTTTAAATAGTTTACTCTTTTTGTGTCTCATAAGCAGCAAATATGGAAAGGGAAGGTACCATGAGATTATTAGAATGGCCTCTTTAATAGAAAAGAAAGTTCAAAGATAGAGATGTGACCCTTAATTCCCTTCATTTAATTTGCTTTAAAATAAATAAAAAAAAAATCTATTGTTAGGAGACTGATTTTCTGTAAAGTTGAAAACTACACTGCTGGGTTGTCCTACACATTGCGATGTCTATGTGGTGCAAGAGCATAGTCAGTAGGGAATAGTGCTATAAGTAGTGCCTCACCTGTAGCAAATCCTTTGTGCAGCAATGTAGTCCAGAGTGGCTGATTTTCTTATAGAGTATCACATCCTTGCCACCAAAACTATATACTACAATGTGTTTTATATCTGCTTTATGGCTGAGGCACCAGCACTGTTTGCTGGAAAATTCCACTTGAAAAAATTTCTTCTTTTTCCTCCCAGTGCGCCATGCTAGGGGCATGCTTTTCCTAGTATTATTTCTTTAATTATACTAATGAGAAAATCTGATCCTTAACCTCCCACTGATCTCAGCCTTATCCGATTAAACTGATGGCTGATCCAAGAATGTTTAATCTACAGTGAGGGGATTTGTAGTTTGTCAGTTTTCCAAGCCAATGGTTCCCATCCATTTTCTGTTCTATATGTTTTTACAGGAGGCCAAAGAAAGGAAAATACAGGTTTTCCTAGGAAGTGTTTGCATTTGAACTCCCAGTTTTGCAATCATGTGCACAAGCAGTTTTATTTTACTCAAAATTCTCATTGACCTCACTGGGCCTAAATTGGAAGCAATTGCTCTGATGTTACAAGTACAACTGAGCCATATTTTCCCACACAGGTACTTCTATTTGCAGCATTGATTTTATTACTCACTTCTAAGCTTTTGAGTTTGTTGTGAGAAATCCTTCTCATGGCGGTTGAATATACTCCGCATTTGCGGCCAGCTTTCAAGCTGCATCGCTCCCTAGGGCAGTTTGAAATACTGGTATTGTGGGCAGGATTTCATCTGCTCTCAGAGTGGATCTCATTGCCCCAGTCTCTGAGGCTCTTGCCTTAGCACTTGAGCTCCTCTGTCACATGTTTGCCCTTTCAGCCTCCCCTTTGCTGGTTCTTGCTGGTGTCCTACTGCAGCGATACCCTTGGGTGATGCCCAGAACCACCAGATTGTGGAGTTACTCGCATTCCCTCTCCCTCTTTATTTCTGTTCCTCTTTCTGCACCCAGGTAAGTGCTTCTGTGTCAGGCAAAGGGCAGGGCTTCAACGCTGCTGTCTCCTGTGGTCTGCCCCTCGTGTGTGCCAAGGACATCTTTGGCCCTGATGCTGGAGG
Organism: Pandion haliaetus; assembly: GCA_013401275.1. NCBI lineage: Eukaryota > Metazoa > Chordata > Aves > Accipitriformes > Pandionidae > Pandion > Pandion haliaetus. The sequence continues at coordinate 3,787 of VYZV01023138.1, forward strand.
AAGGGTGGGCAGCAACGTCACAGCACAGGAGCTAAACCCCAGCCCGTGCAGCACCAGGAGGTTGCACTTGCAAACAGTTCCGTATGAAAGGGGCTCTCGCTGATGAAAAGTGCAGGAAAGCTGTGAAGCAAAGTTGTTCTACTTTGCTTTGCAATGCAATAGCAAGTCAGGAGGGCTCAACCTCAAGGTAGGTAATTTAACCTTCAGAGCCCGTTTGCAAGTGAAACGTTTTTAAATATTAGCTGAGGAGCCAAGAGAGGTCCACGCTGCCTGCTGAGCTGTGTCTAGGCACTGCCTGAGGGATGCTGGTTGTAAAAGGCTGGGACTGTGCCAGGGCATGTATGCTCAGTCGAGCAGGGCAGGTGCCTGTGTGCCAGGACCTGATCCTTTTAATTTATCAGCACATACATAGCCTTTGGGGACCTAAGCCCAGGTCTTCTGGCCCAGATCTATGAAAACTTAAGGCTTCCAACTCCTGTTTAAACACTTTCTATTTCTATTCGTGGCAAACTAATTACCTTGGTCTACCTGTGCCTTTGAGAATAAGCAGAGTGTGGGTCTTAAGTCACTGGAGTGTATTTGCTTTGAATGTCACACTGTTTCCCATCTCATTCAAAATCTTGAGTAAGCTGAAGGGCTGGTAACAAAAAAGGCCTTATCACCTGAAGGCAGGTTTCCATGGCAAGACAAAGAGAGAACATCAGAAGGGAGTTCATTTGTGTCTAACAATTCACTTGCTATAGAGGTCTTTGCAATGCTTAGACTCTGAGGGAGGGGGAAATAATCAAGTATTTCTTTTGAACGCACAGCCCTGCTTCCTTATGGCTAGTGTCTTTCTTCGCAGGTGAATTATTCCTAGCTATGACCAAATTCTGTGTCAGTTCTACCCTTTATAATAAATGTCAGGATTCAAAAGATTAGATAATTATCAACATGAGCATTCTTTGTAGTGTTTATATTTCATGTACAACATGGTAAAACCAAACAAACACCTCAACAGTCCTGGAGGATAAGATAAAGGAGTTTGTATTGCTGCATGCCCCCACATCTGAGCATCTAAGATGCTGCTGTGCTGCACTCATACCTCCTGCTTTTGGTCCTGCTTCTGCAACTGACTCTTGGGTCTGGTCTCCAGGTGACCTGGGCTGACCATTTCCTCCTCCTAGTTCAGCATCACCAAGGGTGTAGCACCTTCGCTCCCCGCCTAAATATTGGCCTCTTCTGTACTTGCCCAGATACTGGTTTGCTGGGGGAAGGGGAAATGAGGGCTGGTAGCCCCTGTCTTGGTACCTACCACTGCTGGTGTTGCCAGTGCACCCTGGGCTCCCTGAGGAAGCAGCACTGCTTTGGGAAGGGAGAGAACTGGGCCCTGCTGACAAAAATCTGCTGGTCCTTGCTCAGCATCCTACAATTTATTGTTTTAAGTTGGCGTTCATGGTTTCATTCCTCTTACCTCCAATAGCAAAGCCCATGCAGGACTGCAAGGTGTGTGCCTGCACCCTGGGCTATTGGACAGCTGAACCACAGCAGAGGGTACTGGTGGCAGGAGATGTGCCAGTGTCAAACGGTGGAGACTGGGGCACTTGCTTGACATGGAACTGGGAGTATTGGAGAGAATTATGCACATCAGACAGAAGCAATGAGAGTGGCTTAGGAAATGGCAGTGAGTCAGTTCATTTGAGTTAGACTTTTGGATGAAATCTGATTCCAGGCAGATGTTTTCAAGTGGTTCGGCATTGTGGGGTTTTGTTTGTTTGTTTTTGGAAATGTTAAATGCAGTGACATCTCTTTTGCTATGTTATGCTGGCTCTGGGAGGGTAGTAGTCCAGGAAAGAGCCCCAAACTGCTACCCAGCATAAATGTTTCTTATGAGTCTGATATCACCTGTGTATCAGAAACAAGAATGCAAAAAGAGTGCTTGAAAAAAAATTGTGACTTGAATAGCATTTATTTGATGTAAAGGGGGAAAAAAAAAGAAAAAAGAACAGTTTCAGTAATAGGATAAATTAGTCCTGTTAGCAAAGACTGCATTATGAACGATAATCGGGGAAAAAGCATGATATGCATATTCTGACTGATATACATGTCAAATTGCCAAATAACTGTTATTATCCATGGGGTGGTGGGAAGAATGAATTCTCTGGATAGCGTAAAATGAAGAATTAATTCTGAATGACGTACAAAGTCTTTCTCATGGCTGAGACATGGCCTTAATCTTTTGTTGTTTTTCTGTTCTGTGCATATGGTTTCTTCATGGTACTGCCAAAATGTCCCTGTTGCTCAGCAACAGCAAGCTGAAATAGCACTAGTTGGAGGAAATCTGCTGATTTACACTGGTCATAAAGTGTGTATTCCTACCTGGGTGCAGATTTTGACATAAGAGTGAAACTAGCCTTTGTATGTTTGCCTCTCTGGGGCACACATGGTTCTGGGAGGGAGATGTCAGTTCAGACACCAAAAGTTATCCTATTCCATCACAGTTTGACAAATGGAGAGGTGCATCCTCTGGACAGAACATGACCTTATCTAATCCCAGTCTGGGGGGCCTGTCCAGCATCTTCATCTGGTCTCAAGGAGGTTTCCAGCTCTGCCTTTAGCTCTGCAGGCATGACACTGTGCCGTTGGCTGATAGTGCCTCCTGTACAGAAGCAGACTTTGCATTTGCACATTTAAGGAGGTATCGATGCAGCAAAATGCTATAAGTACAAAGAGCAGAAGTTAGAAGTTTCCTAAGTATCCCCCATACATTGATTTCATAATTTTACTTTCCAACATCTTCTAGACTACCTATTTAAAAGATAACCTGTCTTTGGAAGAGCCTAGTGATGATAAATAGAGGAAAACTTATACCAAACTCAAAAAGGTATGAATATTTGTTTTAAAACTTAACTCTACACAATATTATGTAGCTATTTACCAAGTAAAACACAGGAAATGGTACATTTTTACAAGTGATCTCTGGAGTGTCAGTCATACAGAAATACTGTCAAACATCTGAAAACCCAACACTTCACCAGAAAATACTGCCAGCAGTTAATCCCAAATATTTTTCACTCAGATCTTTTTGATGATCATAAAAAGGCACGCGTTTTTCCCAACCTTAAAAAACAGCAGTAGCACTATTCACAGGGTACTTTTTGTTTCCTCTGCTACAAGAGGAACAGGTTTTGATCTGCTTTCCCAGGAATGACATTACTGCGTGTAGGCTAATGCCAAGTGAAGGACCTGAACGTGTGGAGTATTTGTGGTGAAGATGTCAGCTTCATCATGAAGTGAAGTATCTCAATGAGCCAGGCAGAAAGGTGGCCAAGTTAATGTCCATTGAGGTGACCAGCACTGTTGGGTGCAAGGTCAGCTTCCTCCTTCCCTACCTGCAGACCCCAGGAGCCTGTGCAGAGGTGGCACAAGGCTGGTCTGCTGCAGAGCCCTGCTACATCCACCAGTCCTCCAACCATCCTCTGCCCATCGTGGTGTGGAGGGAGATGGCAGAGCAGCAACTTCGGCAGCAGACTGGGACTTGCTGCTTGGCATTTACGGGCTGAGGGTGATGGTGTAGGGAGGGAGGTCAAGAAGATCAGCTCAAATTAGTTCTGCTTGTGCACAGGCTGAACAGAGCCATTTTATTCCATAGGAAAGGGACAGCAATGACTTTGCTGCTGTCCCCTCCTTTGCTAATCCATGACCAAGTTCAAGTATCAAGAAAAATCACGAGATTCATATAAAATGAAACATTAATTTTTTTATTTTATTTTTTTTTTTTAAAGATTCTTTTCACTGACATTTGCTTTCTTGGCCTTGGGTTTACAGACTTTTCTCTGCAACTGTGTAGGCCTGAAACACTTTTTTCATGAAAAGTTAGAGCCTAGTGCAAACTAAAACATCCAAAAGCTGGGGCTGGTAGACAGCCCCTCCCTGTCATTATTGTGATTTTTACCACAAGTCTTGCAAGTGTTAGCAACACTGCCTGCAATTTATCTGTGTCCATCTTGTATGTGATGATTGCTAATGCACATCTCTCTCCACTGGGCTTGAGAGATCCTCCAGGTAGAATTCTTCATCATTGACTTCCTACATAGCAAAGGGTACACTTTATTCCACTTCTCTGCCACTATGAAGCTTTCTAAGACTTATCCTATTGCTGTTGTAAGCTGGTTTTAGCCATTAATTAGGAGTCCCATCAGATGCTGAGAGATGCTCTGCCCTTTATTGCTTTACGCCCGATTGCTGTGACTTTGATTTCACAAACAGATTTTTCTTTTCAACTTCTAAGTCATTCCCCCACTGCTTAAAATTCAAGTGTCTTTACAGACATATGTGCTTTTAAATCATTACAGATTGGTCTTGGGAAACGTCCTTCCAGCACAGCATATTCCTATCTAATCAGGATAGCACAAACAAATGTGGTGGAAAAGTCCCTCCACTCATAAGGTGGCAATATTTTTTTTGTCTTTTGACTTTCTAGCACACAAATCATGTTTTTTTTGGGAAACACCTTGCACTCTTGCCTTAAAATCTGCAAAGTATCTCTCTTCCTGGGTCTTTATACGTCACAGCAAGACCTCAGATGTTTCTTCATCTTCAGGTAATAAGCTCGGTTGGCTTCTGGATAGGTGACTTTGGAGAGTGGCAGCTTATAGATGGCAGAGTTGTTTGTGGTTATTAACAGGAAGGTCAGTGCAGACAAGCAAAAAGACCAGGTTCCTGATGGCACTCCAAACTGTGAAGAAAAAATACAAAACACCTATTTACTATATGTCTTTCTTTCATTTGATCCCCCAGCCCTTGAACAAAACCCAGAGCCAGGTAGCTTGGAACAAGCTTTCTCAAGGAAGTCTTGACTTGGTTTTGCATGGAGTCTCTCCTTGGGGAGGCAGGATTTCTTTATGAGATCTTGACATTGTGCCTTAACCTGCAACATCTACCAGCCCTGGTGAGAAGGCTGCCTTCTCTTTGTGCATCTGCAGTGGTCTTGGATGGAGATGAGACAGGATTGGATACCAGAAGCATTCAGCTTTTCCCTGGGCTGTTGTACTGAGTGCCTTTTGGCACTTGGGCAAAGCAATTAAACCAAATTTGAGGTTTCTTTACACATGTGGAGGGCCCTTTTCTCAATTGCTTCAGGCACAAAGTATAGAGATATAATTATCTCAGGGGTGTTGAGGGCTGAGCTGTGGCAGTTCATGCAGGCTCTGAGGATGAAAAGTGGTGATCAAAGTGGCCTGTTTCAGTGGGAACCACACCAACCCCCTGGGCAGACTATGTATCTTCTCCCAGACCAGTTCTGCCTTTGGCTGAATTGTTCTCCGAGTCCTGGTGTTTTGCCTCACAGGCCAGGAAAATGTCCAAATGTTCAAAATGTTCAAATCTGTCTTTGGGAAAAAAGACCTTAGGTAATATATTACTTACCACAGACAACATGTTAGTCACTGTTGCTCCCAGGTAGGCACTGAAGAGTGCTGTGAAAAAGAAAGGTAGTTCCTGGTGAGTTCAGTTGCTCTTGGAGGAGACCAGCAATGACAAAACATCTCTCTCACTGCCTTGTGTAGCTCAACCAATGTTGACGACCATGCCTGGACAGTCCCCCTCTTAAAGCTCTTTCCTTTGCACTGTGTCCCCTCCAACCTGGAGCTCATGGAAAGGGCGAAACAAAAAAAGAACTGGAGTGATGAAAAATGAGCCTATGGAAACAGAGCCTTTTGAAAAATGCACTGACATGGAAAGTATGTAGCTTGATGGATGGACTTAAATAGGAGAATAAGCCTTCCCCCCCATCTCTCCTGTCTCTAGGGCTAGAAGGTGGGTCAATGAGATACAAAGCTAAATCTTTTTTATATGAGCACTGAATGAGCAATAGCTTCACTCCCAGCTCACTGTGATATTGAAATTTCATATGGAATTATTGCCTTATAAATAATTCTTCAATCATTCTGTGTTGCCTAGCTCATGTTCTTGGTATCCATTTCAGTAGACTGTCTAACTACAGGTGCAGACTCATCTCGAGCTCTAGTTTTCTCAAAGTTTAGATAAGTCCTCCTCCAAAGAAGGAATTTGAGCTGGTAACTGTGATTGGAAAAACCAACATGATCCATCCAGCAATGTTGAACAAACGCAATTAATGCCTCAAAACTAAGTATCTAATTTCAAAGACCTTAGTTAATCAGCATACACTGATTGCATCTCCTGTTTTGAATACAACTCTTGGCTTAAAGTGAAAGCACTGCTTTTATTTTGTCAGGGTACATTACAGCAATGGCTCCAACATCCAGCTCAGTCATTCGTCAGTCTCGCCTAAGTCCATCTGCCTGTCTAGAGGTGGCCATTTGGCTACAGCCCACCTCCAGTACACATGCATCTTGTCTCACTTCAAAAGGAAACGTGGCAGTAGTGAAAATCCATAGGGTACGTACCACAGGCAATTGCCAGCAAATGTGTCTGCCAGGTGAAAGCGTAGAACATGCCTCCAATCGCAACACATGAGAGGGAGCTGTTGTAGCCCCACAAGCCAGAGTAGATTTTGCTGAAAGGTGTTGCTAGGCTCAGTGCTGGAAAATAAGTCAAAGGTGTGTCATTCTTTGGCAAAAGAGAAAAAAGCAGCTGAGAAATGGCATGAATTCAGCTTTATAAGGGCTTTAGCCCATGTACGTACACGGATTTTCTATTTGTAGTTGTGTTGCTATGGTCTAAGACTAAAGCCCCTTTAATCTGATGCAATCATGGCAGAATTTCCCTGCTGCTGCTGAGCTGAATTCAGCCGTGCGATTTCAGCAAAAGATGTATGAGTGAATGAGCATACATGTGAACCTTAAATTTATCCCTGAGGCCTGCACATTCAGACTGATGGCTGTGACTTTTATTAAGCTGCTCCTAAACCCATCAGAATATACCCAGGAATTAAGTATTTAATGATAAAAATTAATTTCAGCCAAAAATAGGCTTATTTCTTCTGAAGATTTCCATCATCATGAAATGAGGTAAGAGAATGGGGAAGTCAATCAAAAGGATTCTTAAAACAGAAGTGTATGTATATTTATTTTTCAAGCAGCCATTCTCCAATGGAAGAAACATTTGTGGCTGTAAGTGCTCCACTCATTGCAGTTCCTCTTTTATTCCCCATGCTTTTATATAAATCTGTGACACAAGTCAAGTCCTTACCTGCGAGCATCCCCACTGCTGATCCAATTGCTGCATGCAGGCAAATGAGTGGAGAAGAGATAAATAAAGCAATCAGGAAAATTCCTCCAGTCCAGGGGTTATCACAGCCATAAACCTGACCCACCCCGACTGGAATGGATTGCAGGAGCTGCAAGAATTTAAAAAANGCTTTGTAATTTCATTTTTTTTTTAAAACCTGTTTTTCTTGGTCAGGTTCATGTTTGGCATTTGTTAGATGCAGTGACTTTCTGGACTGTAAGTGGAAAGTCTGGACAGTTCTCAGGAGACAGCAGGGCATTTCCACAGGGTTTCCCCTTCGATAAAAATGAGTCATACCTTGTTCCTTAGCCATGAGCTCCTCTGCCAGGTTTTTGCTCTAATATCAAATGTAAATGTCTTTTGTGAAAGGGTTTAGTCATCATCTTTACACATGCTGCTGACATGACCATTTTTGCATGCTCTTATGGAGCATGACAATGGATCTAGGAAATGGAAGTGCTCAGGTAGATGATGACTTTGAGAAGATACTTAGCTCTGAGTGGGCAGATCCGAGGATGAAATGGCCAGTAGTGCCTTGGCCAGAATTACAAGACTTTACTCAGGTAAGGCTATAGCCCCCTTCTACTTACATACCTGAAACTCCCTTGGGATTTCACTAGGAATATGAATGCATAAGAGTTGCTGGGTTGGTGGGACAGAGCCCAACTTGGTCACAGCTTAGAGATGATTTTGAGACACTTTTCCTCAAAATGTTGTCTTTGTCCATGTGGAACAACCGATTTATGGTCCTCATAAAATTATGCGTGACAGTAAATAATTTTTGAGAAACGTTCACTCATATGGATTGCTATTTAGTGTCAAAGAACTTCCTTTTCTTAATAACTCCCAGGGAACCCCTCAAAATAGTCCAGTGAGCCTTAGGGGAAAGCTATTACTCTAGTATCTATGTTGTTTACCATGCTATGCAGAAGAATTTTTGGGTTTTTTTGAAAGGTCCCGCTTGAATATTAATTAAAAGTATGTGAACATGTGCCTGCACCCAGATTTGTAACAATTCTTCCACAGTAATATCTGCTTGCTTATTTCTAATCAGAAAGATGCAATTTTAAAAACACAGCACTCTCTACAGGGAAACCTAAAATTAACCTGTGAGTGAACTGGTAGTCTCAGCACAACCTTATATATCGGGTGCTGATCTGTATACATACAGTAATGGATAATTAGGTTCTAGAGGCACTTTGAAGATTATAGTTTAGATACAATTGTAAATGAAAGATAGCATATGATACCAAAAAGATTCTTATTTTCAAACTATAAAAAATGTCAATTCCTGGAGTAAACCTTTACATTTTGGATAATAGTTATCTTATACATGCAATTTTGTATTGCCAGGCCATAATGCAGTAACATAAAGGAAGATAATATGATTCTATAGTGGTTTTCTTTGTAAATTGAGAATGTTGTTATCTTCAGGACACCCTACCATTGGCATTTCAGCATTCGTCCAGGTGATGTTTGGTGTTGCTGTTGCAGACTGAATGACAGTTGTAGGGAAGAAGAGGTTATGGGGTCCTGATGCAGCCAGGTAGAGGGTCAAGGCCAAGTTGAAAGGCAAGGTGAAAACAGGCAGATCCCACTTACAGAAGACTGAGCCTAAAGCACTGGTGAAAACAGGGCTGAAAGAAGAACAAAATGGTCTCACTAGGAGCTTGTCAGCTAGGAAAAAAACCCAACCACAACAAACCTAACAAAAAAAACCAAGTGCAGGAAATTCACTCTGTTTTTTTAAAGAAGCTGTTTAATTTCCTCAGTGTTTCTGATAAAATCAGAAATATGCTAGGGTCGCCTGGTAAATTTCCTACCCTTCCCAGGGCAGTTAGCAATGTACAGATTCCTGTCAGGTTATGCGATATGTGGTGAATTTGGTGACAATGAAGTAGCCAAGATACTCCACTCGCGTGGAGGATCCAGTGATTTAATGGAGTTACTTCCCAGCTCAGTCTCAGTGTTTACTTTTTTTTTCTTTTAGTACATAAAGTGGATTGAATTTAGGACACCCATGTCAGGTTTAAGTGAATTGTGGAGATGGCTGTGTGTCCTTGTTCAATCTTATGGATCAGGGTCATTAGAAGTAAAGGCTGATATCAAAGATACGCTTGTTAAAGTGAGTATAATACCACATGAACTCCAGGCAGACAGATGATATGTGTGGTTTAGCAATCTCCAACTAGGCTTTTGGGGCCAAAGCCCAGCTTTCAAAATTTTCACTGTCCAAATACCTAGCAGATTATGGTGTCATATATATAAGTAAAATATTATTAGTTGTTTGTTTTCATTAGCATCAACCATCATGTCTTGGGACCACTGAACAGCTTCTGTGCTTGAAGAAGTAAATTTTCCTGACATTGTGATATGGCAGCTTAAATAGATGAAACAGTTGTGGTTGATGGTGGTGGGGAATTGTGAAAATAGTATTTCTCTTGAAAAAAAAAATGAATTGACTCATCACAGCAATATGTCTAACATTTGGGGCATTGAATTACACATGATCAGCCATCGATTTTCCTTTTCCCCATTGGGTTTATTTGTGATTATGTGGGTATTTTATTTGTTTCTGGATTACACTAGAGTTTAAAAGTGCAAACAATGATACAGATTTAGCAGCACGTATGTGCCAGTTGTGTTTCTTTTCCATTGCAGTCTGCATAGTGCATAAAGATACAACAGCTCAGTCTCCATGTGGGGACACTGGGAGTGGAATAAGAAGCAGAGGATCCATCCGACTTACCATGTCATGGACACAAGTGCTACTGGCAGTAGAAGCCACCAGTGGTAGTTTCCCTTAGCAGAAAAGATGGCCATGAGCAATCCCACCAAGACCCCGTTATAGCCATACAGGCCTGCTGCTATGGCTGATCTGTGTGAAGAAAACAACTGTTTTGAAATCTTCTCCCCTGCGGGTGCTTTGCTTTTATCACCCCCTCCCTCCCTATGCAGTTGTGACTCTCTGTGATGATAAACTGCCAGGGCTGATGCACCCACCTTCAATTTACTTGAGTCCCATGTCCTCTCAGAAACTACCCCTTCTGCAGGTACATCCAGTGTCCCTTTGCACTGGATGCAACTGGTGGGAAGATCTGTCTGGTCCTACCAGACCAGATACATAGCCAGTGAAGGCTAGATACGTGCTTTTCATCCATGTTGCTTGTTTAACACCTAAGTCAGTACTGGAGTGACAGTCTGGTTTTGAAGGGGAAAAGGATGGACCTACCTGTCCTGACCCAGAATAAGTGCTGTTAAAGTTGAGACAACTGTTCCCAAACAGCCTGTGAGTGTCCACCATGGGTTCTGCACCAGGAAGCCAGCAACTATGATAAGCCCACTGAGGGGATTGTTGACAAACATCACCTGGGATATCCCACGCAGCACCCAGTCAATAAACTGGATCATGAGAGGTTTATCTGCAAGACATAAAATTAAATAATAAATTACTCCCCCTCCACCAAATACACAGATGGTACTGATTCAGGATGGTTTTTTTGAAACTCAAAAAGAATTTTGGCAGTGGAACTTGGCAGCACAACTGAAGCAATGAATCAACAACACTGTAAAACCTGACTGGGATTTATTATGGTCTATACTGAAGTCTTACAGCTGGAAAGCTGAGATGAACAGTGTGGTTGCTGGAGCACCCTGGACCGGATTCATATGAACCAGCTAATTTATGATGTCTGTGCCTCAGATGGCAAATAGTGTGTGTATCCCGTTGCTGATTTATTATGGGGACAAAACACACCTACCTATGTGTGATTTAACTTCACAGTGGCATTAGGCTTGACAGAAACCTCTCAGCTCAAAGGACAGGGAGCATTATGAAGAATGGCAGAGCACAGAATAACCATCCTAGGCTATGTTCTCTGGGACTAAATTAGCTTTGTACATGGCATGTTGGGAGGTAAATGTCATCTCAGTCGTCCTCAGGATTTAAGCAGTATGTGGATCTCTGCACAAAGCTGTTTTTTTCCCTACAAAATGGAAATAAATCAGGGCAGAGGTAGTTTCTGTACTACTCTAACTTGAATCACATTACTGAGAAGTTAGTTATTACTCCTTTGATGCAATTCTTCTTTGGAATTCCCTAATTAGTCATGATGAAGTAGCTTTACCTTTTAGCCAGGCTCCGAATTCCTTCATGTCTCCAGTGATGTACCCAACAGCTCTGCAGAGTCTCTTCCCAGCTTTACTCAGTGGATTCTGCTTTATTGGCTTTCTTTCCCCTTTGGTTTCTATCTTGACATCAACACTGTTTTCCATGTTGATGTTCTGACCCTTTGGTAAAATTCAAGGGAAAAAGAAAAGACAGTTCATTACAATGCCTCTAACTGATCCCTGTTTATTCTCTCTACCACATATTTTTGCTCACCATGTGTTATTTTGGAGCCAGAAAGAGGAAAATCCTTACTCTGAACACCTGATTCTCATGTCTTCATGAGCACATTCCCTCTTCATGTGCTCTTGCGACCTTGCGCTGTTCTTCCAGACTTTCATGCAATCATACGTTTGAACACCACAAGGAACCACTGAGCCTTGTGTCATAGTATTTTATGTGATTTTAACACGCTGCTTAGCTATACCATATTTTCTAGAAATCAAGCAGCTCTTGATTTAAAGGGTGACTTCAAGAAGAGCAAGATGGCATTAAAGGACACTGGCTTCACAGAAGTTGAAGCTTACCTCAAGATTCAACTTGTTAGAGATCCACCACATCTAGGAAGCTGCTTCAGTGATTAATGTTTCCTCTGCTGCTTAACCCATATTTCCAGTTTGATTTTACCCATCAGCCATCAGTAATAGGTACCTAAAGTTAGGTTTATAGATCTCTATACTGTCATCTATTGGGATCAGTTCAACCTTTCTCATGTCCTGTAGCAAATTTGTTATTTGTCTAAGGGCCAATTCTCAATATGAAGTCAGCAAATTAAAACCAGCCAAACCTTTCCCTGGAGTGTACTCAGTTTCCTGAAGAGTAGGACTAATTTTTGGTAATTGTCAAGACAAAGAAAACAGAAGACAAGGTATGTTGTTCAGTGAATACAGAACTGGAGCTGCTTCAGGTCTCACTGGTGAGTAGCAGCTTGTGCAAGAAGTAAAGAATTTAGGTTGGGAGTTAATAGTCTAAATAGGATGATACAAACACAGAAGTATTGGAGTTAGTCCTTGACTTACTTGCAACTTTGGTAAAAGCCTTCTCGGTGGCTGGGGAGGAGAATCCATACTTCAGAAATACAGGTGCTGAGTACTGAAGCTAAAGCAGCCTCACCCCTGGGCATTACACTTGCACACCCAGACACACGGTTAAGCAGCTCTGAGTCTGTGTAGGGGAATGGCTGGTTAATGTACGTCCTGGCCAGTTTCTTACTGTGTGTTATTGGAGAGCTGTTGGTGACATTTCAGGAAGTAGTAAATATTTGCACAAATAATAAACAGACATCTTCTGTCTTCTGGAAGGGCCCACCTAATGCAAGGATAGGTTCCACATGAAAGAGGCTGAAGACAGCACCAGTAAGTAGAAGAGTGTTGAATTTGACTTTGTGTAGGACACGAAGGCAAGGAGCTTAACGAGAGGAGGAAGAAAAGGATGAGAGTATTGCTAGGGATGGTGTCTTGCTGCTGGAAGGCTTTTTCCTGCCTCAGTTATAATTCATTACCTTGATTCATTAACCTTCGCTTTTCTCATATTTTATTCTGAAATAATGGAATAAGTGAATTGGATGCACTTTCAGTTAAATCAAAATTTCCAGCTAAGATAAATGCTCTTCATTTGGTGAAAATGCATTTACATTTTCAATTTAAAGAATCTTCCTCTTTAGGTGACTCAGGCTTTCTCTGTTGCTAATCCATAAAGTCAAGGGCTGTTGCATTTGCAGTGATGTTGTGTGTCCCATGCTAGCATGCCCAATATGTTTCCCTGCATGCAGAGTGAGGAACTGTTTGCACCACAGGAGTCTGGAAATGTTCTGTGGCGTGGGATGTAATGTGCACATGAAGAAGTATCAGAGTCACTGTCTGGCCTGCTCACATGCTGGTGAAGAAAACGGGTCAGATGGAAGCCCTAGTTCATCAGAACTTTGAGTCGCTTTGCTGTAGGAAGTGTAATGTAACGGCGTATTTAACTTCCCTGTGAAACAAGGTGAATTCAGTGCTTTGCTGAATCAGGACCAGAATGAATGGGAAAGGACTTCTCCCATGGTGAGTACCTGAGTGGAATTTTGCTTCTTTCTTGTGCAAGGTAATTTTTACTCTGGGATATATAATAATTACATGCTCTAAGTCCTTGTGAGATGTGAAACCTTTTATCTGCTCTTGATGGTGTTTGGCAGTGCATGGGCTGTGCTGCTGGCATGGCAGCTGTGTGAGGCAGTACTGCACCGTGCAAGTCTGGAGAATTCTTTGCTCTGGGTTTTCATGGGCACAAATGAAGTCAGCTTGATGCACTTGGCACAGCATAAAGGGCAGGTGACCAGGTGAGTCAGTTCCCCCAACCTGGCTTGAACTTCACACCTGACGAAGGTTGCGCCAATGCCCTGCATACCTGTTCTTCCAGAATATTCCAAATCAGAGTGCTTGGGGGGTGATCACAGGCACCTTCTGGCTGGTGGTCAAACTCGTGTTCACTATGTCCCTGTCTATCAAGTGATGTGTCTTTCTAGAGAGGAATCACATGAACTTCCATTCATCTTTCCTATCAGCTTACATATGCTAAAGGAGAAGGAAATCATTACAAAACACCCCCATCACCTGCAGAGCAGCCTGATATGTAACAGGTAGGCAGAGAGCACTCTTGGTTTCAGGTGGGGTCTTTGCAACACCATGAAGACCTAGATCCAGCCCCAGTGGCTTCACTGCCATCCCAAATCACATCACAGGTGCTGTGTGAGGGCTGCCTCCTTTGTGCGCTGGTTTGGCTACCACAGCAGGCCTGGGACTTTTTCCATCTGTCCAGAAATGCAGGGCATGGAAGACTTGCACTACTTCGACTTGGTTGTCCAAAGAAAGTATAAGGGAGAAGTGATCCACTTGGAAACTAGCACCAGCAGAGAATTTTTGGGGGCTATTTTAATAATTTTTGGCATTGTAAGAAGCAATAGCTGCCATATATGCTCAGACTAAAGATCTGCTAACACATTACCTTATTTTAGGGAGTAGGTGATAGCAGCCATTTTAAGAAAGGACAGAACACATGGAGATGTTCAGAGAATTTCAAGCCTTGTGAAGACCTGCTATTAAAGTTACATTAACATTCAGTTTTCAGTAAAAGTGGGCTTCTTTTCTTAGTGGATGAAGGAGGGAAATGGAAATAATTGTGAAAGGACTATTCTGCTGGAACAGACTGCTTGGCTTCTGTGGGGAGGAAGGATTTTGTAAAATTTTTTTATTCCTTATTTCTGTTAGTCTGGGAGAATATTTTTTGATCTCAGATTCTGAAATAAAAACTGTGTAAGTCCTGCTCTCAGACACACAGCTTTACGTGCACTGTCTGATCTCATGTATGCTCTGGAGAGGTGCTCCAGACATGCATTTGGTAGGAAATCCAGTGTGGGCTCCCAATGCTGGTGTGTAATTGGTGTGTGTGATACAGGAGCAGCAGCAGGACCCAGGCAGAGCAAGTCTGAATGTGATTTTCATCTCTGTGGTGCAAGGATTGACTTGCTGCAAGTGCAGAGGAGCAATTTAAAACTATTTTCCCATGGTGTACCGTGGAAAGTAAGAGCTGGATTTGGGGCACTGCTGCTTTTCCCCAGTGATTCCAGATGTTTGCTGCCTCCCCTTGCCTAGATATCTTTGTGCTGTTGGTTCATATCACTCTACTATCCTCACTAAGAATGCTCATGTAAGCAAGAAGGAAAGTGTTGCAGCTAGAAGTATCTACTTTTTGTATCAGCTATGAAATGGAATCCGTGGGAATAGAAAAGAAAAAAAAAAGATGTTTCTCTTGCATGAAAATGAAATCATCTCAGGGCTAAGAAGCTAATCTATTGTTTTTTTTATCATCTTTTCAGAGTTAATAAATGCCCTGTAGCAAAGTACTGATGTTATGCAACTTCATGTCTCCCTAAATCAATTTCTCTTCCACTTGTGTACACTTCTTCCATGTCACGCCATACCTACGGCATCTCAGTAATGCCTCGTTAAAGCTTCAGCGAAGCAGACTCCGTGCTGGTGCTGAGCTCCTGCAACATCTGGCCTGAAAATACTTTTTAATTCACATGCTGAAATGGAGACAAGCCCGGTCACACATTCATTATGTGTTATGCACTGTAAGAGTAGTGCTGTGCTTGCATCTGGGAAAGAAACAGAGGCTTTTATTTGGCTACTTGTTTTAATACTCCCAAGTAATAGTTAATTTCAAGCTGGTGCCTGTGTTGCTAGGTGTTGGGCTTTTTTCTCTGAAAATGCGGCACAGTTATCTAACACTTTCTCTTCTTTCTGGAATTTTCCTCTCTCCCTGACAAAATTCAAGTTACTCTGTAAATCAAGAGTATTTAGTTTACTGTGTGGTATTTCTTTGTCCAAGGAACTGCTACCGCACAATTACAGTCATTGTATCTTGCATTCTCTGAATTGTTGCTGTGAAGCACAGGCAGCCAGCTCTGTGTGCAGCATGTTTTTAGAGGAATTCCTGCATCCAAGTACAATAGGAGGAAAGGGCCAGATTCTCAGCAACTCTGATTCCAGCATAGCCTGTGTAATGTTATCAGGGGTTTAGAAAAGCTGGATAAATGTAGTGTTGTGTTATGTATAAGAACACATGCATGCACAAGTGCACTCCCCAAGACAGAGAGATTATAAAGCACTTGACCCTCACTGAAAAAAACGTTCAGGTTTTCCCATAGAAGATACATTTCAAAGCATTAGTTCAAAAGAAAGCTTATCCCTCAGATTCAAATATTCATTAAGCCTATTCGCAATTCAATTTTCAGAGATCTGTCTCTTGGGGTCAGAGAAATCCAGAGATACTATCACATTAACTGTGTATTATTACTATTTGGGCATTTTTCATTTTGCAGAATAGAAAGGCAGTAAAAGGAGATGTTAAAGAGTTCCAGCTGGGTTTTTTGTTTGTTTGTTTGTTTGTTTTCTTTTCTCCCCAAATGTTCGGCCAACTGGGCTAAGCAGTACTAATAAATCCTCACCCTGCTAGAAAATTCTCAATAATTGAAATTCTTGTGACATTCGCTAACCTCTGTGCTCCTCTTGAGCCTTAGCTGCTCTCACTGAGGAGGACTGTTGAAATGCTGTTTCTTAAGTGTTTTGGGGAATAAGAAAGATGCAGGTAAGACAGTAAGTCAGTAACAGGGTGCATGTTTATTGCTGTGCATTCAAAGGAACGAAGAGAGTGCTCTTACCTCTCCGATGAGTTCAGGGGTAGCTGTTGCTTTGCTGGCTAGGACAGAAGGAAAGCAGGGCTAAGAGAGTGGGAAAAAGAAAATGCCCCACCAGCTTATATAGGCTAGCATGGCTCCTGTCCTGATATTACTAATTAGTTTGTTTCTCCTCCCACTTAGTGAGCTCCAAGCAAATGTTAAGTAGTTTCCCTCTTGAATTCTCCACCTTTCCTCTTGCTCTGTCCTTGGTCTCTTGCCAACAGCCTCTCCAAATGTCCTCTTCCCTGCTGCTTTTTTTTTTTTTTGTTGTTTTTTTAACTAACTCTCCTTTAACTCTGTCCTTTCTCCTCCTACACCACTTGAAAGGACTCAAGGCTTCAAACCAGACTCTCGATATATCTAAGCTTGACCTCTCCAGTGTTATTCTCCTTATTCAAGACAGGTCAGCATCCTTGCCTCTCAAAACACTGAGCTGGGAGTGTGCATCACAGCGTGTCGTGTTCAGCAGCCTGTTGAGTTTTCCTGCTTCTGGGTAGGTTTTGGAGGCACTATTCTGTTAACACACCAGAGCGAAGGACCTGGTGACCTTCTGTTGTTTTAATTGCTTTTTATCAGTTATTTGAGAAATTCAAAGGGTATTTTTCCTTCTTTTTTTTAACCTGGCCTCCGTGGCTCGCTGGAGGAATCTGGAATATCAGAAATGTGGCACATTTGAGGGGTTTATAAGGCTGTGAAATCACCATGAAAGGTGGAGAAGAGGCTGGAGAGGGAAGTCTTGAGAGAGTGAATTACAGGAGAAAGGGCAGAGAAAAAGCTAGTGAACTTAAGGAACCCCTTAGGCTAATTTAAACCACAGTTTAATTCACTTTAGGACTCCTTGACAGTGATGGCTTAGAGTGCAACTTCACCTGAGTGCTAGAGCAAATGGTTTGTTGTTGAAGCAAAACCCATCTAGCTTCATGACTTTGCTTCCTCCAGCCCTGTGGAAACAGCCTCTGCATCTATGTGAGCTGGAGTGATGTTATTCTCATTGTGTTCATTCCCAGGGTGCCTCTCTTTTGATGGAGATTTTTTTAACAGGAGACTGGATTTTTTTTTCCCACTCCTAAGAGTAGTGTATCTGATAGTGGTTGTCAGCTTAGCATTGCTGAGTGAGCAAGGCTTCTTCTAATCAAACAGGCACCAGCCATTGTGAGTGAGCCAGTTGATGCCGTCCCCTGACTTTACACCCCGTTGTACATGTTACATGAAATTTTGCAGGGGAAGCTGCTTTACTCCAGCGCAGTAATTTTTTCCCTTTACTCTTAATTTCTCCTTGGGCTGCCTTTGCTTTCTCACTGGTAAAATGAATCCTTGCATCTCAAAAGAAGGGAAATGCATTGGGTAATTTGGATGGGAGATCCTCACAGGGAATCTGATTGGATTGAATTTTAGACTTCACACCTCTCATGTTTCAGGGATGCTCAGGCCTGGCCTCAAGTAATTTAAAAGAGCATCTTTTCTGCTTTCTGTGAAAGGGATGCAGCGCAGGGGGCAGGCAGGATTTGCTGTCGGGCTGCGCTGACTCCATCTGTGGAGCGGTGGGGTGGCTCTTTCCTCCAGGGAACCAGATTCAAGACCGCCCTGTCTGATTCTGGCACTTTAATGAGGTTGTTGACACATTGGAGGGGATTCAGAGAAAAAAGCCACTGGCTTGCAGGTCTGTGATGGATGTCTTGGAGCGATGCTTTGTTTAGATTGTCAGAGCTGGTTAATAAGTAACAGGATTGGAGTCTGCTGATGCCTACATGGGAATGAGGTCCCTGGCAGCAGCCTGCTCTGTGAACACTTCGAGGCAGAGCAGTGATGATCTCCATTGCCATGTCATGGGTTCACTGGATCATAGGTGCAGCCAACTATGGGGAGGGTTTAACTACTGCAGCAACTGCCTTAGGGAATCCCTAAATTTCCAATAATTACCTTCTGAATAGGTCTGGGCCACACTGGGTGGCTGGAGTCAGGTGCGGGAATGCCTGCCCGCAGCTGTATGCCTTAGATGGCCAAAGCACTCCTGGTTGCCTGGGGACTGAAATTTCCTATAGGGTTGGTGCAGAAGGGTGGGAATGATAGAAAACCTCTCAGGTGTAATTCAATCCATGCCAAGCCAGGTCCCTGTCACTAGCCTCCAGTGCTGGGCACACAAGGGTATATGTATCTACTACTGTCTTTTGGGCTTTGGGATTCAAGGTGGGAAGACTAAAACAGCAGAGGCCATTCCTCATCAAAAGGATCAAGATGTGCCAGTTCTGTAGCTGTTGGGTACCATCTGTCTGGGAGTGGGCCACCAGTTCTGGGTGAGCTCTGGGTAACCATGTAATGATGTGCAAACTGAGCATGCAGGTAACACAAGTGATTAGCGAGTTGCCTCTTGGTTTTGGTTTTAGGCACGTGTGAAGACCAGTTGGTGCTGAGGACAAGGCCACTGGGGTTTGTGTCTGGCAGCTAAGTCCTGTGTGATTTAGGAGGGCTGAACCTGTGGCTTAACTCATCAGCTCTCTGCCGATGAAGCTGGTTGATGAGTTTCTTCTGCCTGCTGTGCTCTGTGGGAAGGCGGCTCTGAGAACACCCCTTGGACTGAGCCCACTGGTTGACATGGTCGGAAGAAGGGTTGGTGGTTGGATCCCAACCAGACTTAGTACATGAGCTGTCCCAGAGAAATGCCTGAATGATCCCTGACTATGTTAGCTTGCCAGGCAGGAGCTGTCTAGCTGTGTTAGCTGGGTAGAGTGCTTGAACTCATCAGCTCTGCCAGGAAAGACTCTAATGGTCCTAATCCAGCTTCACATGCTCTGTCTCCACACCTCTGTCAAGGCTCATTGGCCTTCAAGAGGTGCATTGAAAACTGCTTGGTAGCAGATTGCCGTTATACTGCTGTTTTTGGCTGTGCTCCTCAGCTCAGGTTGCACTGCAGGGATTAGGTCTGCCCAGAGAGCTGCATCAGCTCTTGGACTCCAAGAGGTACTTTAAAAGGTGTAAATCCATGTATGGAGCTCTGCAGACTGCTAAAATGCAAGTCCTGGTCTGCCTTTGCTAGGTTGGGCTGTGGATGTGTGAAACAGACAATGTTTGTGGTCTCCTTGTCATCCCTCATTGCGGGGGGAATCACTCCTAGGAGCTGAGCTCCTATCACTGGTCACCACTGAGAAAAGTCTGGCTCTGCCTTCTTTACTCTCCCCAGACACTTGTACACATGGATAAGATCCCCCTGAGCCTTCAATTCTCTAGGCTGAACAGTCCCAGCTGTCTTGGTCTCTGCTTGTATGACAGGCACTCCAATCCCTTAAACGTCTTTGTGGCTCTTTGCTGGACTTGCTCGGTATGTCCCTGTCCCTCCTGTACCAGGGAGCCCCAGACTGTATGCTATACCCTAGATGTGTCTCACCAGCGCTGAGTAAAAGGGAAGGATCACCTCCTGACCTGCTGGCAAAGCTCCTCCTAGTGCAACCAAGGAGGCTGTTGGCCTTCCTTGCTGCAAGGGCTCATTGCTGGATCATGGTCATCTTGGTGTCCACCAGGACTCCCAGGGCCTTTTCTGCCAAGCTGCTTTCCAGCTGGGTGGCCCCCAGCATGTACTGGTGCATGGAATTATTGCTCCCAAGATGCAAGACTTACGCATGTCTCCTTGTTGAACTTCATGAGGTTCTTGTCAGCCCATTTTTCCAGCCTGTTGAGGACCCTCTGGATGGCAGCACAACCCTCTGGTGTATCAGACACTACTCCCGGTTTTGTATCTTCCCCACATTTGCTGAGGGTGCACTCTACCCCATCACGCTGGTTATTAGTTAAGATGTTAAACAGTTTTGGCCCCAGTATAACCCCTGTGTTACACCACAAATTACTGGCCGCTAGCTGGAATTTGTGCCACTGATTACAACCCTTTGAGCCCAACCATTCAGCCAGTTTTCAGTCCAGCTTGCTGTCCCCTTATCTAGCCCATAGTTCATTAACTTCTCTATGAGGATATTATGGGAGACAGTGTCAAAACCAGATGATGCTCCAAAACAGCTCTAGCAGGGTAAAGGACCTCTGCAGTTCATTTGGCCTAGCCTCCTGCTGTAAGGCTGACTATGACCAAACCCACTGTTTCACTTCCAGAATTTTTCCCAATCTGTGGTTTCTCTGGAGGGGTGTGGAGAGGCGACAGTGGAAACGGAGGTGTGGCAAGAGGGGGAGATAACCACATGGGTGTATTGAGGCTCAGCCCATGTGCTGGCTGAAGAGGCAGCTCCTCTGGCCAGGTGAGGACTGAGCTGTCCCAGAGGCAGGGTGCTTGGAGGAGCAACATAAGCAAGTCTGTTCCCATCAACATCTGTGGCCACGTTGCTTTTTGTCATCTTGTTTTTATGAGCAAATGCAGAGTGGAAAAATCTGTTTCAGCACAGAGCACCAAGGGGTCTGCACTTGCTTGCTGAGGGAAATAGCTTTGGGTTTATACAGAGTGGACCAAAAGCCAAGCTGGTGGGGGCAGCTTCTCTCCCTTCATTTTGTCCTGTAAAAATTCTCTAGGGAAAGCTGCTATTTGACATTGCTCTGTGTGACAACTGGATGGCATTTAGTAAGTGGCTATGGGGATGGCTGGAGAGGAGCTCTGCTTGTCTCCGGTGTCCGGCTCCCTCTTGTGGTATCTCTCCAGAACAGGCCCATGTTCAGTTAGGGAAATCAGAGCAAATATGTCTATTTTTTTAGAGGGCTCATAAACAGCAGTTCTCTGGCCGTGTCACAGTCAAAACTCCCCATGCTCTCAGCTTCTGTAAGGTTCTGGAGACTGCTGCTGATGTAGGCTCCCAAAATAAACAGTTCTCCTAATGCACATACATCACTTCCCTCCTCTGCCCACCTGCTCTGGAGTCCTACTGACCTTTCTGTCCAGCCTGACATGCTCTCAGGACTCACCTTCTCAGTCCATGCAGCTGCAAGAGTGCATAACTGCTATATGGAAACCCGCTTACTGATTAAGAGCAATAGTCTCTGTCTCCCAGGATAGGAGTAGGCCGGGAATATGTGAAGAGCAGGTTGCAGATGTCTTACGGCTAGAGTAGGGAGTAAAAAAGCTATACACTGTCTTAGCAAATAGGTGCCAACTTTAGGCAGAGGTTCAGACTCTCTTCCTGTAGACTGATGCTCTGAATATGGGAGTGATGGGTTAGCAAACGACTCATCTCTTTTAGTTGCAGATTTTTCAAGGTATTTGTTTAAAACATTGCTTCTAATGGGAGTAAAGAATTCCTTGGAAGTGAGCGAGCTGGCCAAGGCCAACACATGCCAAGGACTGCACTGGTGGTTCAGCATCTAGCTGATGACAAGTTGCCACCGGGCACTGCTCCATTCACTAGCATAGAGGTGGCTGTGGTGTCCAGCACAGAAAATGCCTCTGAGACCCCAAGAAAGGCCAGGTAGTCATGTGTCTCATGAAACCCAATGAAATACAGGTCAAAGAAAAGCCAAGTGCATTCATCTGGCTGGTTCCCCTTGTTGGGTTTTGTGTTCCCTGCTGTGTTTCCAAGCAGCACCATCACTTCTCTTATACGCAATGAGCATTTCTCTAGGCTGGCCTGGATGCCTGTGGAAATGAGATTGATTCGCAAGCACCTATCGGACCTCCGATGGAAATCATTATTTTCACCATCATGATCCTAGCTCCGATTACTTACTATGGCAAACTGCCTCCCAAGATAAGGTGCACTTTGGCTGGAAGACACTGGCCTCTCATATGGTCATCTGCAGCTTCAGACAGCTTCAGATTGTCTCTTCTCTCCCTGTTGTGTGCATCTGTTCTGGAGGATGAAGTATCAGTTCTGCCTGGCTCTTGATATGATCCTGTTTGTTTCTTTGCCCTGGGACCCAGGAGCTGGTAGTGAGAAAAGCTCTCTGCTTCACGCCAAGAGTCTGAACCTCAAGGCTGCTTGTTTTTCTGGTAATCTGTAGCATTGTAGACTAGATCAGCCATATTGAAACATCCTGAAATACTAGAGGGTTTTGGAAGCCTGAGGTTGACTGTATTGATGTATTTCAGGACCAGAGAGGAAATTGAAACTCAAACAATTCTAAATTTCAGCTTCAACACCCCCCACCCCCCCCACCCCCCGTTCTCCTGGCTCCAGGGAAAAGCCCAAATCCAGAGGCGTATTTTCCAGACTTACCTCAAGATAGCAAGTTCCCCATAAGAATGACAAAGCTGGCCAGACTTGCCTCATTTTTATGAGAAAATGCAAGGTGGTTTTCTGCTGCTTCATCCACTTTTGCAATTTCAGAGTCAGTTCACTTAATTTCCCTGCATCTAATCTCAGTTTGGTAAAGTTTCACACCCTTTCCCCTTCCTTTGCCCTGATGGTAGGGATGTGAGTCTCACCCAGGGCATGGCTGCTTTCAAGGAAATAATCTGTTCTCACAAACTTGTAGTTGTAGGAGATGAATGTATTAGGCCTTAGCAAAGAGCAGAATACTATAATAGTTCCAACAAGAAACTCTTTCGGCGTATAAATCCCAGTGATTACTATTTTCTTGCCAAGTAGTTCTTAATAGTAAGTGGAAGGTGCTGTACATAGCATGGGTTGCAGCTCTGATCAACAAGAGAAAAAGGACCGGTAGCATCTGGAAATGAACCAGCAGACAGTAGGAACAACTGAAAATTAATAATCAGTGGAATGGATACAGGTAGAGGTATACTGGCTGTAGATGCTTATGAATTTTGCAAGGAGTGCTACAGAGCAGCATTTTCATGCGCACACACACAAGCAAACATAAATCCATTTGGAGTAAAGATACACATTTTGTAGTAGACAAAAGGAAAAAAAAGTCATATGTGTTGGATAATTCAATTTCTGGGAACAGAAAATGCCCTAAACAGGGTTTAATTTACACAAGTGAAATAAACTCACTCAGCTACAGTAAGAAACCATCACTGGCTGATAGTTTGTCATCATCTTTGCCTTTCTGGTTTTCTCCACAGCCAGGAAGTTGCTGCCTGGTTTCTGGCTGAGTGATTTTGCAGAGCAGAGATTTGTGGATGACAGAGCAACAGAGCTGTCAGCACTTAGTTGAAATGAGGGAAGCATGGAGAAGCAAGGTCAGGTACAGGCTTGGGGTGCTGTGGAGCGAGGGGAAAAAAAGAGTCCAGATCATCCTGAGTTGCACAGGTCAGGGATGTCTCTGTCTCTCTGTCTTTGCCTTTTGCAATTCAGTGCACAGCACAATTTGATTTGCCGCTGCTGAGATGTGCTAAGCAGCCTGAACCCCCTGAGCATTTTGGGTGGGTGAGGTAGATGGATGTTTTTGGAAGGGCTCCTGCATGTACTTGGTGCTTTAACCCTGCTGTGCTGAGTGAAGCTGCACATTTTGGGAGCATGAATTTGGGTCTGCACCAACTGTCTATGCAAAGGGCTGTCCCTGGAGAAGGATGTAACGATGCAGCTCCATGGCGGCTTAAGGTACTAAATGCACCGAGGTAATTGAGTGTGCTCAGGAGCTGCTGAGCTGTAGTCGGAGGTGCCTAAACTCATTCCTAGGGAAAATGTGGTGGAAGAAACCTTTGCTTCCCACAGAGCTATCCCCAGTCTTTGCATTCCGCCACTGGGATGTGTGAATTCCAGCTGTGGCAACAGCTGCAGGATTTTGTAAAAGACCTCCTGAGAACTGTAAAATCAACTGCAATCAAGGGTTTGTTTCCTGTTTGAACTCCTTCCATCTTGCAAATTAAAACACACCCTTCTGTTGAAGGGGGAGTGAGGGGACAGTGTTTGGGAAACAGATCTCACCCTCAGAGTGGTGGTAATTCTGTAACCCTGGCAAATGTGATCTACAAAAAAATGAGTCAGCCTGCAGCATTGGGGAATATGTCTGTCACTGCAGACTGGAGATATCTGGCATGGACAGAGCAACTTCCCAGCAGCTGGAAATTGCAGGGACTTACCTTATTTGGACAAGTTGTAGAGGTTTGGGTTTTTCAGCTTGTAGTGAGGCCCCTGTGTTGCTAGAGTGCCCCTCTCGGGCATAAAGCCCTTCCTGATATTTGCTGGTGGCTGCCGGGATGCTAGCTGGCTCCACATGCCAGCTGCTTAAGGTCTGGGGGAGACGCCTGCTCTCCCTGTGTCTGACAACTTCATGCTTCTATTTGCACCAATCTGTAGTTGCAGGTATGGGAAGAAGAGGTGTTAACATTGCAGAAGGGCTGAAAAAATTACAATATTTATTTTAAGCTCACAGCAGTGTTGGATGGAGCAGGGAGAGAAGGGCCCAGGCTCTGCTGCAGAGAATGTGGTAGCTTGAGAATGGAGGCCAACAAGGAAACCTGCTCCGTGGCAGCAGACTTTAATCCAACAAGCTTTGCTTGGCTTTTGCTTCCCATGAAACACTGCAGCCGCTTCTCCTCATCACCGTTTGAAAGCATAGCAGTGGGTTTTCCAGCCTTACAGCTTTGGGTATCCTCCCTGGGCTGAGAGGTGTCACCATCTCCTATGGTGGCCTCCCTCTGTACTGCTATTTCTGTCTGCTCTGGACCCCAGTACTACATGGGGGGGTTGTTGGGTCTCAAAAAAGGTCATCAGATGAAGGAATCAGGAGGTAAACATCATGCTCCAGCAAGTAGGATTCTCCAGTGTGGATGGCAGCATGGCTCTGACCTCTGCTGCAAATAATGTCCACTGAGAAGGCAAATCCCTCCCGTCCACACTGCCTTAGCACAGCTTTGCTAATTGTTCATGAAGAGTGATTGACAGGTTAGTCATTCTGGAGTCATCAATACCCAAGCAAGGACATCTAAAGCACTTGCCTCAGCTTTTTCTGTAAGAGGTTCTGTGACTGATCTTATCAACAGAAGCATCTATGTCTATGGGAGAAGAGCTGGGAACATCGTCTCAAAGAGCAAAGTTGTTTTTTTTTTTTTCTTTTAGGGGGTACGGAAATAGGAGAGTAAGAAAAGTGACATTTGGAGCAATAAAGTAACCATTTTACTTAGAACCGCATAGCATAGGTACTGTTTTTATATTGGACTCCAGTTATAACAGAATAGACGGTCTTCTCTGTTCACTGGGGAGGTCTCTTGCAATTCCTTCGTGTTGCTTAGTCTGCTCCAATTTGCCACTGCTGTTCAGTGCTTGAAGGCAAATTTTCAGGAGGTTGTTTTTATATATGCTACTGCTAGGCCAGGCATTGGTTTGTACAGGAAAATTTCTTTCATTTTCTGTGGAGGTGAGCTGAGTAGAGTGACCGCTCTACCTACAGAAGAGGCTTTAGTTTGTAGGCTTTTTTTTTTTTTTTTATGGGCATTTTTGTTTTATGTTAGATCTCTGGGAACTGTCTCAAAATGATTAGTCCCATTGAAAACTGTACATTTTATTTCACTTAATGAAAGTTTTTGTAGAACTCAATAGAGCTCAGGCTGTTGGGCTACCACTGATAACTTCAGCTGGTGCTTTTATTGTCTACTGCTTCCTTCCAGGAGACACTTGATTTGTTTTGACTATTTTCAAGAATTATTAGTACTGGCTATAGTTACTCAAATCTTTTGATTAGCTAGAGACTTAATAAAGCTGTTTATACCCTATTTTTTATGGATGGCTTCAACTCTAGAAATTGCTTTACTAATTGATTTCAGGATAGATTTACTTGTGGCTGAGGAATTAATGTCTACAGTGGCTCTTACATGACAAAATCTTTCCAATAGCCATATTGTGCTTGGACTTCACTCTTATTTTTAAGAAAAAAAATAATATGCTTGGCATAACTAACCACAGTTGAGGGTTTTCTTTAAAAATATGGTTCTAGCATTATTTTATAGTATTTTTCTAACTTTATGTTGCTATTATTCACATCTTTCTCTAATGCTGGACTGTGTATGAGCTAAATTAAACTGTGCAGAGCAGACGGCTAGGTATAAGGTAGAAATTTTTTACAATGAGGGTGGTGAAACACTGGAAGAGGTTTCCCAGAGAGGTGGTAGATGCCCCATCCCTGGGAACGTTCCAGGTCAGGTTGGACGGGGCTCTGAGCAACGTGATCTAGTGGAAGATGTCCCTGCTCATTGCAGGGGGGTTGGACTAGATGACCTTTAAAGGTCCCTTCTGACCCAAACCATTTAATGATTCTATGAACGGGTCCTGCTAGTTTGCACGTGCTTAGTATTTAATTGACTGCTATAGAGGGAAGGTGTTCAGACAGCTGTGTATCACCTCATGTGTTATTCTGCCTTTCTTTGTTTCTCTACAGCAGCAGTAACATTGGGATGTCCCTGATCTTGCAGCCTGTAGTGATGATACAGACTGCTTTTCTACTAGCATCGGTTTGCTGGCATCATGGCTCAAAGGGCAGCTTGTTCTCCTGTGGCTCTCCGCTTTCTTCCCTGCCTGCTGACACCTTTTCTGATGGTGTCTTTGCTTTTTCTGGAGTCAACATGCAGGAATAAGCAGCTGCACATGCAGCCTACAAATACCATTTAACACTGGCTGAGATTGTAGATCCATTTACCGCAGTCCTCTGTAATAGCTTAAAGGCTTCACTGCCTTTGTCCAATGCCTGGGTCCCAGGGTTTTTTTTTGCAAACCATCTGTTTCTCCTAAATTAGCGTTTTTCATCCCTTGCTGTTTTGTTACAGAAATACACCTGTGCCTCTGGGCTCCTGCTGGGATTTGTGTAGGGGGTTTTGACGCACTAAGGTGCGTTTGCTGCACATCTGCAGTTGCAGATCTTCCTCCCTCTAATAGAGGTAAGTCAGATATCGAGCTGTGGTCAGTCCCATACCTCTTAGTTTGCCCTGGGCCAACGAAAGTCTCATGGCTAACATGTCTGGAAGACTGCTGGGATTCCTGGTCTAAAATGGGACAGAGCTGTAACACAGGTGCTCAACTCTGAGGGTGGACCAGGTTATAAAGGCTATAAAGCTCACTGGATCCCTAAATTTTCAATGATAGCATAATCTTGGCTATGGAAATTTGGAATTATCTGCATGTGTGAGGCTGTCTTGCCAGGTGGAATCTCAAATCTGTTGTCATGCAGAGAGGGGAGGAAGTAGGACCTAAATTTTACCAAAGTCCCTGAAATGGCCTAACCTGTTTAAAAAGCATCTGAACATACTTTTATGGCACATGTTTTTGTCTCCCAGGCTGAATTCAGTCCTGGATGCTGCTTCTAGGGGACATTTAGAGGGGCTGGCAGCTGCTTGTGCTGCTGGTCTTTTGGTTATAAAGACACAAACAGTCCCATGAGCAGCACCCAGGCTCGCCTTTTTTAAAAAGGTCCAAGTGCTGGGTTAGAGCTGGGCTCCCACCTGCTCAAAGACCATCAAATGAATGTGCAAAACAGCAGAGGCAGAACGGACAGCATCTGATCTGAATGTTTGTGGCTGCATAGTCTCTTTGAATTTTAAGTCTTCGAGTCCTTTGGGTCTGTCATTTTTAAACTGATCATGTGAAATGACTTTAGAATGAGGAGGCTTTTCTGTCAGGCTTGTTCTGTAGAGGTTTTGGAAAAGGTTTGCAAGAAAAGTCCTCTTTCGGGCATTTCGCCCTTCCCTTTTGGAAGGACTTGGAGGAGGCATAAAGCAGCAATGTCCTCCTCTCACCTTATGCCTGTTAGAAACCCACCCCCAGGGAGAACATCGGCAAGAGGGTCCTCAGCTTCCTGTGACTATCTCTGATGATGCCTCATGAGGTTTCTCATGAGACACTGAAGACCCATGTGAAGATCCCAGTCTGACACACAAGAAACATCAAGCGGGGCCTTTGACTTGTTCATTGCTCGTGACTTGATGCAAGGGATCTGCTCCCCTAGGAAAGGCAGAGAAAGAACTGCAGTAACTGCCACCAGCAGTAAATGTTGATCTCATTCTTTACATGAAGTTTTCCTATTTCCCACTGGATGCACGTAGGGATTCAGACCTGCTATCCTGCATTCAGCAGGAGAGAGATATTCTATTTGTAAGACAGAAAATTATGCAAGGAAAAGAAAAACGTTTGATCATTGCTAGCTAGTCACTTTTCTAGTCTGATTAAAGCATATATATTCATACCTTCATTGTCTTGGCACTTAGTGAGGAGTCAGGATATGGCACCAAAAATAGCATGCGCTTGTAAGAATATTTACCTGTGTATGTTGTAGCTGTTAAGAGGGATTAAGAGGGTTAGACATTGACACAAGAAAAGAAGAGATCAGTCTGTTTATTCCACTTTCAGATATACATGTTCCTAATTTGAAGTGCAGCTCTTGACGTAGTTCCTACATTATTTATTATTAGATACCAATGCCTTCTCAGCATATTTATTTTGTTAAATTATATGTCTGAAATTAAATACTGCCTCTTGTCAGCTTTAATGTTCTTCTGCCTATTCTTATAATTATTATTGATAAGAGGTGACTTTGAAGGTAACAGCACGTGGATTGATAAGGCAGCCATTATTATGTTACCTGAGTGCTTTTTGGAAAGCTTAGCTCAAGGGCAAATCGTGTTTCCTCCGGAGTGTGGGATGCCGAATTCCCAGCCTGCAGACCACTGCTGAAGGTGGTGTTTGTGGTTGTAGTGTGCTTGGCTGGCACCTGAAAAACCACCCCAAAAGTGTACACTTGTGAGCATTTAAAATCAGTAAGCGTGGCGGGTTTTGGGGGTGCACAGTGGGGTGCCTCCTGTGCTTATTTTTGAGTCGCCAGAGGGTTTCTTCTCCTTTTGTTTCTGCTCTTCTCTCTGGCTCTCTGATGCTCTCCTCTTCATTCTCAGGTAGTAGATCCGGTTGGCTTCTGGGTAGGTGACTTTGCAGAGGGGAATTTTGTAGATGGCTGGGTTGTCTGAATTTATCAGCAAAAAGAGAAGTGCAGAGAAGCAAAAAGGCCAGGTGCAGAGTGGCAGCCCAAGCTGGAAGAGGAAAGGACAGACAGGTGCCTTTTGGTACCTCTTTTTTGCATGTTCCCTTTGCTTACTCTGCCTGTTGCTAAATTCTTGCATTTGAGAAGCTGGGAGAGCCTGTGCTTTCCCTGAGGACAGTGTGAAATAGGACATGTCTTCCTGCCCCCCACCCCCTACAGGATCCCCCATTCAGATCCAGAGGAGGATACCCAGATGCAGGTAGCTACATAGTGGGGGCTACATGTGAGCTAGGTTCCTGCCGGTCACTGGAGGTCTGGGAAGCTCCTCGTCTACCAAATGTCAATTCAGCTGCTCACACAGAGGTATCTAGTTTATCTGAAATGTATGGGGCTACGTAAGGCATCCTGCACTGAAGACCTCAGTCCTTTTGGAGATGCAGCTGTTAGTGCTGAATGGTACTTGGCAGCAATACTGAAGCAACTGAATCAGGCTCGAGAGCTCTGCTGACTGTAATGAAAGTCAAGACACACAGCTCACACACAGACATTTAAATTCTCTAACAAATGAGTCAAATCCTACCCTCACTGTCGTGTAAAATGTCATGTACTGAAAGTACTATTCATGCATATTCACCATCCTCAATGGCCACGTGTTGCTGGCATTGCATCCAACCCTCAGTCCTGCTCTGTGAACCCACCTCTACCTGACTTGGGGTCTGCCAAAAACAAGATCACAAGGAGAAAAAGTAGATGTCCTTTTTTCTGATACATCCCAAAAGCATGTGTGCTTAACAAAGCAATCCATCTGCAGGGACCTACATGGTACTGAGTGGATGCCAGATGAACACACTTAATGCATGAAGCTGCTAGTTCTAAATTTTTTTTTTCTTTTAAGTTACTAAATCAATTTTATTAAAAGTATGGTTTTGCTTTAATCTCTCAGATCTCAAGGAAGAAACAAAGCTTGGCATTTCTGGCTTCACCTCATTCTTGGTCTGTCCAGATATGACTATTTTGTGTTTAAGAGAACAGTCTCCCCCTCATTTTAGTTCTTATAACCAGATCAAACTTAAATAATATCTGTGGGTAGGGTGGGAGAAAAACCTTGGAAGAAGCAAGTAAAAATTTAGGCCATTTGGAATTGTTCAAAAATATTGCCTGCAACTAAGTATTGCATCTCAAACCATATGCTGTTGCTGGAATTCACATATACATGCACAATCCCACTGTGCATAACATTCTCTAAAGGTCTTTGAAATCTTATTATCAGCTATAGAGTCTGCAAGTGCACAATTCAGCTGACAGAATGTGTGCGAGACCTGCCACTGGGTACAGCTTTCTCTCTTCAGTGCTGTCAAAACTGACGGGAGAATTTTGGGGCATTTCCTTAGCATTGTACCATAACAAATCAAAATACAGTTAAAACAAACAAACAATCCCATCCCCCACACCCCGAACCTCCCCAACTTACCACAGATAGGGCATTAGCAAGAGCTGCTCCAGAGTAGGCACAAAATAATGCTGAGAAAAGAAGACCAAAGACAGCTCAAGGTGAGGAAATTCTTGCTCATCTCTCCAAAGAAATTATCAGGAATAATAATATTGTCCAAAGGCACTGTAAAGTATCCTCACAGCTACCTGATGTGAGGATTAGTGTTAAAACTCAACAACTAGTTAAAATGCCCCAATGCTGCCTCTGGCCACATGGACTACGTTTGGTCCTACTGCTCTGTAGAGACTAGGTGAATGAAGAATGTGGTTTTGTTGAGAGTAAGTGATGGTGGTATTTCTTTTATCAGTTGGCACAACTTGACCTGTGTGCAGTGGGGGATTACAGAAATTCTCCACCAGTGCCTGTCCTTTGGCTTCAAACTGCAAGCACTTAGCAGTGGCCTTCCTGGCCTCAGCATGTCAGAGGTGGCAAAGCAGGAGGTGAAGCACCCAAGGACAAAGTCAAGGAAGGGAAAGCTACTGAGCGATCCAGAAACTGTGCTCAGGACAGAAAACTACGGAAAGGTAAATGGTTGAAGGCTAGGTGAATCTTCATGGGAATTTTATATATGCTACACCATTCTTAAACTCTTCCCATAGATTCTGTTTCTGGCTGCTGTTGGAGATGGGGTCTTTGGGGAGATGGATTTTAAACCAACCTTGTGCAACACCTCTCTTCTTATGACACACCTGCTCTAATGATACAGTTACGAAAAGGCTGCTTCTATGAATCTGTTGAGTTGCTAAGTTAAACTTCTTGCTCATGGCATAGCTTGTGTTTCTTTCACAAACAGTACTTCCACCATTTCCAGATGTTTTTAAGTTATCGGGGCCTAAAGGCCCTTCTCTCTGCACTTGCAGCTTGCACATCAACTGATGCCATCACAGAAATAGCTCTTGCATAATACCTAGTTTTGCAGTAGAGCTGTAGTTGACTCTAAAACCTGTACTACTCATAGACTGCCTGGCTGCAGAAACTTTTGTCTTCCCTTTATGTAAAGGATACATACCACAGGCAAGTGACAGCAAATGAGTCTGCCAGGTCAGGGCATAGAACATGCCCCCAATAGCAATGCAGGCGAGTGCGCAGTTGTAATTGTGTAAGCCAAGGTAGACGCTGTCAAATGGTGATGCAATGCTCAGTGCTGCAAGACAAAAGGCAAGGCTGTGAGGTCAGGTATGAGAGGTATCTGCAGGAGGACCCGTCACTTGCTGGGAATCTGTCGTCTCTTCCCAATGACATCTAGACAAATTTAACTGTGCTCGCACTTGCTTAACATGGACATGAAGAAAAAGGATGAAATCAAATGAAGCTCATTATTTTGCAGCTCTGATAATGTCCCTAGGGTTGAAATTTGGCCTGGTCTCAAACATTTCTTTCAGGCAAAACTTTCTGCATATGCACTGAGTGTGTGGTAGTTAGTCCCCCAGATGATGACATGGAAGATCCAGACAGAATGTAGGAGGACCTTCTCTCTTGAGTGTCCTTCTTGCAGAAAGCTGTGCTCACATGTACTGTTTAAACCTCATACATACCCTGATCTTGAATATCAGAGGCACAGCTGAGTGTCTTTTGTAGGAGTAAGCAGAGCTTTCCGTCTCTTCCTAGTGACCTTTGCTAGATGTTGTCTAGTTACTGGAGGTGGTCACTCCATCAGTGCTGTGGAAATTCTCCACTGGGATAGAGCTGAGGGTCTGTTCCAAATCTGACCTCACAGGTACTTCTGCAGGATTTCTCATAGGCTTCAGGAGTACCAGTAAAAAGGAGAGCACAATATGTAGTGCACAGGCCACCTTCATGTCACTCTTAAGATTAATACATTTCCTGCTATAATATTCTCATTTGTCTTCTGTTTCATCACCATGCTTATCCCCAGATACTTTCCCCTGACCTTTCTCTTCTAGATTAAATGTCAGACCTGTACAAAACTTGCCAAATGCTCTTAACCATACAAATCATGGGTAGTTTTGTTTAAAAACACAAATAGAAGGCAGCTCACATCTTGTACAAAGTGCTTCAGAGCACAGAGAACTTATTGTTGGGTGACTGTGCCTTTTCCAAGGTTGTTGTCTCAAACTACACTTATTCCATCATTTCTTTTTATTACAATTGGTCACATAAGTGGCATTAATCTTGTTTAACTTCAAGGGTCAGATTTTTCTCTCTTAAGATTGTTTCTCTGGTTAGTGGAGAGACAGGCCATTTTGAGTAGCATTCATTTAGCTATTTTTACAAATCTGCAGCGGGATAAATGCACTGCATCCTACAAAAGTCTGTTTCTTTTCATTGACTGATCAGCTCTGAGGCAGACATCTGCTTGTGGTGGTAATTTAAAACACTTGTGGTGGCAAGTGATCAGTTCTGAAACTATTTATCTAGGTTTCTTTATAATCATCTTCATGGGATTCATCACATCCAATGGCAGGAGGGTTAAGCAAGGTAGAACAAACCACCTGCCCGAGTAAAAAATCCAATAACAAATTCAAAGCTTAAAGGAAATTTGCTTCTGTTCTCGCCTTCACCATATTGTGTGACCTTTAGTAAGATGTTCCAAATTTAAAGACAGTTTAAAAAATGAGAGTGTTGTCCCAAGTACATCCAAACCCATGCAACTGTAAAGTCCAGACAGAGTCATATAATGGCTTGGGTCAAGATACCTTAGTTACAAAAACGACTGGTAAATGTTTCTTACCTGCAAACATCCCCACTGTCGATCCAATTGCAGCATGTAAACAAATAAGTGGGGAGGAGATAAGTAAAGCAACAAGGNAGTGTAAGAGCTGCAGCAGCCGGTAGAACAGGGCATGTTATTGTATCTCTGTACTCAGAAAGACACAGCAGTTATTTTGTCCAAGCTATTGGTTGAGAAGGGAAGGAAGGAACCCTGTCTCTGAGTTGGACTGCTGGGTAAACATGAGCACTCATGCTCTTCAAACCATAGTTCACTGTTTGGTTTGAACTTTATCAGTCCAAGATGGACTTTTATTTCTTTTGGGATGGTAATATGGTGGATGGGGTGTTGTGGTTTTTTTTTTGGGGGGGGGGGGGAGGGGGGGGGGGACTTCAGTGAGGGATTAAAACAGTAACATTCGTGGCTGTACATATCATATAGCAATTCTGACCCACGTGAAATTGTTATCCAGACCTGAATGCCTTCATGCTCATCTTATTAAAAAGATAACATAAACTTGTTGGCGTGAAGCTTACCAATGGCACATTGATTGCAGACCAGGTGATATTGGGGACTGAAGCTACAGGCTTGATGAGGGTTGTAGGGAAGAAGGGGTTGTAGTGTCCTGTGGCTGCCCAGTAC
>VYZV01023138.1:37974-81011 GCA_013401275.1 Pandion haliaetus
GTCACCACAATATTGAAGGGCAGAGTGAAAACAGGAAGGTCCCATTTACTGAAGATGGATCCCAAAGCACTGGACAGGATTGGACTGAGAACAGGAGAAGAGGCACAAGTATAACTTATTCATAACAATTATAGTAGTGAAACAGATCTACCACGTTGGTCATAAACTCTGGTATATGCAAACCAATACCATTCATTTTTGAAACATCAGGTAGTGAAAAACCTTAATATATTAGTCTGTATCAGACAAATAATTGCAGAATGATG
Organism: Pandion haliaetus; assembly: GCA_013401275.1. NCBI lineage: Eukaryota > Metazoa > Chordata > Aves > Accipitriformes > Pandionidae > Pandion > Pandion haliaetus. The sequence goes on from VYZV01023138.1 coordinate 38,241, forward strand.
TTCATCTTTTTGCAACGACTATCATATCCGTTCACAGGTGGTATGAACTCCACACCCTTCTCTCAGGACAGGTGGCTAGCGTGCAAGCGCTCTGCTAGCTATGCTGAGCTCAGGGAGTCAGTGAAGAAATGCATCCAGTACAGACAGCATTTAGGAACAGATGGAGATAGGTAATCTGGCTTCTTATTCGGTAGAAAAATCTAAGAAGAAAGAGAAGAGCAAATTTTGGGAATGCCACATGAAGAACTGGTCTAAAACTGGTCTGGTTTCGATGGTCTAAAAAAGCTGCTATCTTGAGGAGGCAAGAGGGAGTTGGAAATGACTTAATTTTCTTTTTTTAAAAATTTATTTAAATAGCTGGAAGGATATCAGAAAATGGTTCCAGGAAAGAAATAAAGCAGAATAGGTGATCAAAGAGGATGGAAAATCTTCTGTTAAGAAAGATGGAAAATATTTACTATGTTAGACACTATTTTTGGGGAATAAGAAGTCCTTGGGACATATGGGGCCTGGCAGAGTGTAAGACGAAATCACCACTGTAACAGAGCTGTGAAGGGGGTTGTGCCAGGCATGACCCAGACCTTAGCTGGTTTTTCTGCTTATGTCAATGAGACTGATGTTACTCTGTGCTGCCCAGGCACCACCCAAAATCACATGGCATTTTCTGAAAACTGAGCTTAGTTCTTAAGAAACATGATTGAGTATATGTAGCATGTAAAGTATTTGGGGTGACCCTCAAAATATTTAGTCCAAACACTAAAAAGCATGCAAACCTTGAGATACCATGACTTTTCCCAAAGTTCTTGGCTGTAGAACCCGGGATATAAACTTCAGGAGATCTGCTTTCCTCAGGACATTTCCAGACTGCCTTATTTCTGTGTAAAGTGGGTGTCCTGCATGAATGAATTGTGGGAGCATATTGGCAAGATAATACCTGCTTTTTATGGGCCCCAGAAAGCTTGTGGAAGAGAGTGAATGCCAGGTCCTGTCCTTGATGGAAATGGCCTGTGTTCTGCTGCTTCCAGCTGAGCTTTGCTGATATAAGTGAGCTGAATAGCTCTTATGGTCAACCTCCAAGTAGCAGTGGACACCGCACAGTTTACAAAATCTCAGTTTAAAGACTCAAGTTTTTCAAGAAGCTGCATTTGAGTCCTAGAATAGAAGGTCACTAAGCTGGTTCTAATAAAGAAACCCCACCCAAACTATTTGGCATTTCAAAAGCAACATCTTGTGTCCTGTTGTGTAGATGCTATCAGTGAAAAAAAATGCTTTGTTTTCCCTGTATAATCTCAGATGAAGCTTATTCTTTTATGAGAAACTTGGTTGGCAGAGCAGTTTACAGATTTCCTTGCTTGTAGCTGTAGGAAAAAAAATATCAGCACTTCAGTGAAAATGGTGTCCTAATTTCTGTGCTGAAATACAAAGCTTCTGCCAGTCATATATCTTGTCAGAAAAAAAGGAAACAATTAAAGATATGCTGACTTCTGAATCTGAAATTCAAAGTATCAGTCGAAAAAATCACTGAAATGTCTAATTTTAAAATCTTTCAGCTTTACCCTCAAGTCTTGTGAACTAAAAGAACAAAAAAAAGTTTGAACAAAAGGCCCCAAGGAATTCTGGCAGACAAGACAAACTGAAGAGTCTTGCAACATGTCCTGGGTTTTGAGAGGGTGTTGCAAAATGACCTTTGCTGAGAGTGACTAAAGAAATAAAATATGAAAAAGAGCTGATCTTAAAAGCATTGAAATGCAATAATGACTTGCATCTTATCACTAACAGTGATTAAAATGTGACTCTCGTATTAATTTCAGTTAAGCTGTTAAATAGATTCTGCAGTGCTGTTAGGTTCCATATTTAGAAATGGTAAATTTAATCCTGAAAGGACGTTGTCTGGCATTCAGAGATACTTGGAGGAATTAATTTTGCTCATGACTGGTTGCATATCTGAGAGGGGGAATATTGAATTCAGCTTGACGGAGAGCACTGGGTCAGTTCAGCACCTGGACCAACCGTTGCGGTGTTGGGCACAATGATATCCACCCTGAAAGTGTCCTGCTGATGAGGGCCATTCGCTGAGTGTCGAAGTGGGGCTGCTTTGTCTGTGTGCTATAATCAGTGCTTGTGCACTCAGCCTCCTACCAACATGCCTCACAAGCTCTGTGCATTAGTGATTATCTCTTTCCAGTGCCACCGTGGCTGGAGCTGCTGCTGTAGGGGACTGGGCAGAGGGCACTTCCAATGTGTTTTAAGCTGTATATAGCAGGACTCCTCATTCTCTGAGAATTGTCCCTAGGAGGAGAAGTGGCACTTACCAGGCCATTGATATAACTGCTACAGGAGGAAGAAGCCACCAGAAGTAATCCCCTTTGTCAGAGAAGACGGCCATAAGCAGTCCCACCAAGATCCCGTTATAGCCATGCAGCCCAGCTGCAATGGCTGATCTGTGATGGAAAGAAATGTTTGCAAGGTAGCAAGCTGTGCTGAAGGTGGCCTGTCACAGGGACCTTCTGAAATGCAATTAGTAAGTCTCTTGTTCCTGGTGAAGGGAATGTAGGGGAGGGATGAAAAAGCAGTGAGGTTGCTGCCATATTGATTGCAGTGGTGTGTAGAAGGGGAGGGTTTGCAGACTGTTGGATGATGATGATCTGGGGGGCTCCTTGTGACCCAAAGGACCTGCGTGGTTGTGACAGTGGCTATCCACGAGACATAGCTGTCTGCTCTCAAAAAGACAGCCAACTATAGGGACAGGCCAGCTCTTTCTTGACCACATCTCTGTCCTCACCTAACTGCCTCCAAACCATCCATAAGGAAAGCCAGTCTGCTGTCTCTAAGGTACTCAGATGTGGGGCTATGACACATCAGCAGGTTCCTGATATCATAACGATCAATTTTTATTAAGTGCCCGAATGTGAGGTACTACCTACCTGTCCTGACTGAGGGCCAGCGCCGTTAATGTTGACACGGTTGTTCCAGTACAGCCTGTGAGCAGGCACCAGGGGCTCTGGATGAAAAGACCCACTAAGATAATCAGCCCGCTGAGAGGGTTGTTGACAAACATTACCTGAGAGGTGCCTCGCAAGATCCAGTCCACCAGCTGAACCATTATGGGCTTATCTGGAGAAGACCAGATAAAAACATTGGCAATAAGGCATCATTTCAGCAAAGCACGCTCATCTCTACAAGTTGCTTTCTGGCCACAGAACAGAGGCGATGTATCAATGGGACTTTAAAACCAGTCTCTGATTTATTGCTGTCTGAGCATATTTTGCATCTGGCACTTGAAAAGCTAATAGGGATGGACTGGGCACTGCTATAAAGTTCATGGAGGGATTCATAAAAAGTGGTTTATTTATGGTGGTCAAAGAATAGTCTTTCTTGCATGGTAGATTGCTTAAGATTCTGCTATAAATTTAATGAGAAGATAGTCCCTTTTTGGTGTATTTTTCAGATGCAGAGAGGAACTTAGGCAAAGACTGAAACTAGTTTGTAAGTGGATAGGAAAATATGAAAAGGAAAAACTTTTGCTGTTTTAGGGACCCAGAACATGGAGTTATACTTTATATAGGAGATGGGGTCAAACTGTCAAAGCTGTCTAAAAAAGTACTTTGGGAACCGAAGTACCTAAATTAAGAGAATAGTTATTATAGCTTGGACTGTACTCATGGGAAAGAGGCATTTCCAAAGGACAAAGAGCCATCGCTCTTTATAGAAGACTATTGAACTTGGACAGAGCAAACGGGCACCAAGTTCGGGTACCTCAGGTGAGTGCAGGGAGGAGGTGGGATGTGTGTGGGGCTGAGGGCAGCCTGTCTGAGGACATCTATGTACAGTGCTCCTAGTGATCTCCATGGGCAGAGGAGGGTCTTGTAGCACTGCAATAACTTTTTGCTGCTGGTTTTTCTGCTGCAAATTGACCTCAGGTCTTTTTCTGCCATGTTTCTGGGAAAGGTGTAACCATTTCTGTACTGCTGTGCATTATTAAACATGATGCAAGGAGAATAAATGAGAAAGAGGGGCTGCTTGCATGTACAATACATTCATGCAATATGTATATGCAGCTTTTGTCTTCTTAAATTTTTAAAATTAATTCAATTAGTTTAGATTGTTAGACACAGCATAAAGTGCCAGACTACTTTTTGAACCTGCGCAATGACATATTCCTAAAAACTCCCCTCTCGCCCACTCCCTCCCAGCGTTGTATTTACAGTCAAGGCTCAAGTTTTGCTTTCTAATGAGAGTAGCTTAAATAGAGGATCTCTGAAGGGCCAAGTACCACTCTGCATCTCTTCAGCATCCCTGGGAGAGCCCTCCTAAGAGGCTGGAGTGCAAGTTGAGGATGGCTTCATGAGCATCCCTCAGGCTGTGCATTGTTGGGGAGCTAGGCAGTTGCAGGCGGGGAGCAATGAGGAAAAATAATCAGGCTTTTCTGGAATAATTATTACTAATATTTGGTGTTGAGCTATGAAATATATCAGCAATGCTCTTGGTTTTAGACACAAGTATTAACTGTAAGTATTCAAATACAACCAGTGGCCAGTGGCGAAAGCTTTTCAGGACATTGAGTAAGAAAACCTGTCTACCAAGCATGGACCACTAGAGTAAAGAGAAAGCAGGAGGAGATGATCCCCTGCAGCTGGGGACCACACTGCCAGCCTGCTGAGCTCCCTGGCTGGAGGCACTTCAGCTCACGTCCTTCACCAACAATAGCCACTGCACAGCCTGGCTGTACATGGCTGTATCTTACTTCTCTCCTGTTGCTGGAGTTGTACTGCTGATGAAGTTAGCCTTGACAGAGGACCCACAGTCTTACATAGCCTCTTAAAGCCCCAGATCCCTAATAATTCTGGGTAACATGGACCATCTGCTCGTGTATTGTTCCTGTCTGGACAGTAAACCTTTGAGATCAGCACTTGCTTTGTATTTTATAGCAACGTAACAGCCACAGTGCTTATTGCTCCCCCAAGGCTGGTAATACAAGAGCCTTTGCCCACACAGTCAAGAGTCAAGTCCCCATTGTCAGCCCACACGTGGATGAGGAGACAGTTGCTAATCTAAAGCATTTACAAAGAAGACTAAATCCCCAGCCCCAATGTGTGATTCTGGGCACCGCTATAAGGAACATGATGCTAATGACACATAACTGATTAAGTGTAAAAGATGTGTTTTGCCTGTGCTGAATTATGCCTGCAGCCATGGTAATGGCAAGAGGATGCAGTGAGTTCCCCTTCCTGAGTGTAAAATGATTTGGGTGAAAAGGCCAGAAGTTTGCAGTGAGCTTGGACCATGCCACCTCTGCTCTGCCTCAGGGGGTGAAATGACCCCTCGTCTCGTGCCCCAGCACTGAAAGTACTGTTGGCAATATAGGTGTTCCCAGCTTGCTCTTCCTAGCCAGAAAGCCCCAAACACATCCCTCTGCTTACTTTTCATCCACTCTCCATATTCTTTCATTTCTCCTGTGAGATACTCAAAAACTTGGTGGATCCGATATCCGCTTCTCCCCAGCAGGTCCTGGGCTCTTGGCTTCTGCTCGGTGTACAACTGCCTCTCACCGGGACGTTCAGCCACAACGATCTCTCCAAGCTCCATCTCTTTTTGGGTGGTGAGAAGAGTTAACTGTAAATCACAAAGCCCTTCTGTTAGAAAACCTTTTGCGTTGTGCCCTGGCAACTTTCTGCTGTACTTTAAAGCCCCATGGTGATACCCTTTTCCAAAGATGGGATGTTTCATGGAGAAGGGATGTGCCTGAACCACTGCTGAGAGTGGTGTGTGCTGCTGCCCAGGGCAGTGATGTCTCCTCTTGGGGATGAGGACCAGGCAATGGCCCACTGCTGTCATGGAGCTGTGGCACAGAGCTGCAAGGGGAAAGAGGGATGTGGCATAGGTGCCCTGCAGCATCCCACCCTCACTCCAGCTCCTGATGCAGCATGTGACAAGCTGCTGGCTGGACAGGGGAACATAACATTTGCCAAATACCTGCACGCTGACCAGTGCTGCTTGGTAAAGTAGAGCTGCTGTTGCAGCTATCAAGGAGGGACACTGCTGATGTCTGGCTAGCAACGAGCTGGAGGGAAGCAATGCAAATTGCCAGTACAGTAGCAGACAGAAGGAGACAAGAAGATACTAGAGGAGAGGCTGAAGCCTGTATCCCTTTTGATGTTTTGAGCTAGTGCCTTCACATATCACAGCAAATCTATGGCCTTTCCATGCTCCTCATTCCACATCTGCCTTTGATAGACCATCAAGAGCAAACTGGGGTAACATCAAAGTGCTGTACAGAAATCAGCATCCACATGTGGCCTTAGACAAATATAAGCACCTTCGCTGAGGGCTGTGTGCTCTTTAGTTAGCAGGTGACTATCCAGCAGGAGTATGGGTTTATTAACAGGGCAGTTATACAGTTGCAGGGCTCTGTTCATTAAAAAGTCCATTAAGATATAAACCCTTAAGAGAATATACACTGCATCGCACCCTAGTGAGCTATACTGCAGGTTACATCTGCAAAAATGCCACCCTGCTTTCTGGGGAGTCTGGCATCGGCTGGTCTGTGGTTTTCTCTAGTGATTTTGGAGAACCGTGTCTGGGTTTCTAGGTGTTGGCCGAAAGTGGACTGTGTTGTGAAGTGCTTGCCCCGTGTTTCGTAGAATATCGGCACCACCTTCTGGTGGGAGCCTGTTTTTTTGGTAGCTCAAACAGGCTGGCTGTTAGTATTAAGGCCTTTCGCAGCAGCAGGACAGGCTGGAAAGGGATGCCTGGCTGGAGGGAAGGCTGTTTTGCAGGGACAAACACTGAGAGGCGGATAGTAAAAATACCTGTGGCTCTGAATGCCCTGAGAAGAGGGTTCTTGAACATCAAATGTTTTTCCCCTCACCCCTAGCAGCACAACGCTAAGTGCAGCCCTGCAAATACATCGTGCAGTGCTTTGGCTCTCTCTGCCGGCAGCTTGTCCCTACGGCAGCAAGGAGGTTGTAGTGTCGTGGGTGATGGTCTCTTCTATCGAGTAACTAGTGAGAGGACGAGAGGAAATGGCCTCAATTTGCGGCAGGGGAGGTTTAGATTGGATATAAGGAAAAATTTCTTTACTGAAAGAGTTGTCAGACATTGGAACAGGCTGCCCAGGGAAGTGGTGGAGTCACCATCCCTGGAGGTATTCAAAAAACATGTGGATGTGGCACCTCAGGACATGGTTTAGTGGGCGTGGTGGTGTTGGGTTGATGGTTGGACTTGATGATCTTAAAGGTCTTTTCCAGCTTAAACGATTCTATGATTCTAAGAGTCTTCGTGGTGACCTTTGAGCACCAGCATCAGCCTGGGGCTGGATGTACCGGCAAGTGATGTTGTCAAGTGTTACTGTAAAAACAACCTAAGCATCCCTCAGTTTGCTTGATCCTAAGGGGGAGGAAGATTATAGAAGGTAATGAGTGGTCTAAAGGAACAAGTGTGCTTGTGCAAGGAGTAGACATGCCCAAAACCTTGCTCCTGGGGTCGTGAGAAAGGAGGTTCCCAGGTTCTGCCCAGCTGCACTCAGTACAGGAACAAGCAAGGAACAAAGGAAGGAGGGCATGGGTTTATTGTGCCTCTTCCTTTTTTTTGCTATTGGTAATCTGATTCCGGCCAGAAGCTGAGTACAATCCCTGGTTTCAGTTTAAGGCAGCCTTGGTGACTGTCATTTTTGGCTAGTTCCTTGTGGTCAGCCAAGAGGACATTGGTGTAGGGAACACTGAGCAGGAGTCCCCTTTCTCCTCCTACGTGTCTTCTAGGCTGAGAGAAATTGCAATGGTCAGATATTGGGAATTTGCATCCCTCTGACGTAAAAAAGGCCAGGTCCTACTGGAAAACCAGGTGTTTGTGCCTGGATACATCCCATAAACACTAGGCTGTGCAAGATGCATCATTGTCCTGGGCTTCCTGGTAGTCAGTGTAGCTTTGAGCACCTTCAGATGGAAGTCAGCCTATTTCAGCTCAGAACTGCCCTCTGAAATTTCCTGTTCTTCCCATTAACAGCTCAACCTGGGTGCTCCAGTCAAACACCCAATGTTTTGGAGGAGGGACATAGGGTCTGTGGTCAACAGCACAAGCAGAGAAGAGACTCCAGAGTAATGCCAGGCTAGCACCTGGCTGTCATAGAGGTGGCTTTCCTGCCGGAGCTTAATATTCATAGTTAGCAGGTGCGGCTGATGTCAGAGATACTCAACATTGCCAATTTTGTTTATTTGCTCATATTCCTTCCAGAAGACTTCTCCAAAGAGTTTCAAAAGTTGAGGTGGGCTCAGACAGCTGCAGTGAATCCACATAAAGGAGATGGGAGCATCTCTTAGGATCTTGAAGTCTTGGGGACGCATCAGTAAAGAAAGGTTAGTGTCCCCTTTGCTGTCAACAATATCCACCACCAGCAAGCGAATGCAGCTGTTACCAGCAGGGAGAATAAATGTTGAGTGGTTGTGTCTATGTCTTCATAGCACCTGAAAATCTCATGCTCATTTTAAACCTCACCAGGAAAAATTACTGTGGGGTTTTACAAAGCAGAAGCATCACTGCAGAGCTTCTAAAGCCTGTATTTAGAAGACTGCCCTGCTCAATTCCCTCTTAAATTGAGACATGGGACCTGTACGTTTTTGAAATTCTTGTCCTTGCTCACATAATTTAACCATTAGGGGTTAAAGTGCAAATTAGTCATGTTAGAGCCCTTTGCAGTCAGTAGAGAGAGAGGCTAGTATCTCCAGAGAGTGATTCATGTCCCTTTTCTTACATACCTATCCGAGATGTGAAAAAAAGGGTGTCTGCCTCTCCCTTTCCAGTGGCTGCAGAGGGAGCCTGGTTGCTGAGATTTTAAAGGGCTATTTTCAGGCAAGAGAAATTCCAGCCTAAGAGATTTTGCCAAGGTCAACCTTGAAGTTTATGGAAGTGGGATCTGGAGTCCCAGGCTAGTGCTTTAAATCACTGAGCCATCTGTAACAGGCCTGTAATCTGCATCAAGAAGGGCATCAAAGCTCTGGGGCTAAGAAAAAATTACAGTCTCTTCCTATGATTCCTGTTTGCTGTCTCCCTGCGGATCAGAAGGGAACTAAATCTCTGCTTGGAAGGGAGCACACTCACCCACCTCAGAAGGAAAGGCAACCCGGGACACGACTGGAGGAGATGGCTGAAAAATTACCAATTTTGAGGGGAAAAGGAGTAGTGCAAAAAAGAGATACGGGGATGCTGAAATCCTGTACACTTCTGCAGCAGTGAACTGTGGGGCTTTGAAGCAGAGTGGCCCAAGGGGTTGCAGCAGCTAGAGAAGATCCTGGAGGGCTGTGATGGGCACAGTGATCCCTGCAGGAGCATCACCCTGGAAAAACCTGTTTCTTTGCAGTGAGCACCTGTCAATCGATAGGCTTGTGCTCAGTGATACAGGCTCCATGGATATTTGAGAAATCATTTGAACAATTAGCTAATTAGGGCTAATGAGAGCCTGAATCACTTATGGCATACCTACGGCTGATGGGGAATTCCTTGAGAAAACAACCTTTTGTCAGCAAACACTGATTCATCAGTGTGGTAATGAGCTGTCCTGCTTTTTGTGAACATTTTTCAGACTGCAGGATAATGCCAGGTGGTTAGGGCTTATCTCTAGACCTACCTGTGCCTGCTCATTCCCAAACAGACAGCTGTTGTAGCATGCTTTTGAGGTGCAGGATGCTGATAGCCTTGTTTTTTTAAGACTCTCTGAGTAAGCACTGTGTTTCTCTTTGGCTTGTGCTGCTAGAGAAATGTTCACTGTGTAGCACCCTCACCAGCCTGCAGTGATCTGGTGGCCCCATGAAAAAAACAAACACAAGTGGGCTGTGAACAGTGTGGTGGTGCATGACCAGGGTGATGGGTGATGTGTAACACCGGAGACAACTTTTCTACAGGGCTGCTGCTTGTGTCAGGAACTTAGCCTTATGAAGCCTAGCCTGGGCAATTGCTCTTTCCTCCTCCATGCTGAAAGCATAGAGGTGATCAGGAAAGTGTTGACTTCAAGGGACATGGCCTCACACGGGACTTTGAAAGAAACAGTTTGTAAAAGCATATTGCTCTCATAAGAAACCATAAAGAAATAGAAAATAAATACAGTGTACAGCTAGAGGGCAAAACTTTGGGATGGTGACAGAATGCTTGGCTGAGTCATAATGACTTCAGCAAGCAAAGCTCTAGCAGAGAGCAACCTGTGACACTGAAAACAAATGGACAAAGCAGGGCATTTCAGAACAGTCACTGAGGTTGAATGCAACACAATTGCAGAGAGTAGGTATGAAACACTTAGCCACAGACCTTTGAAGTAAAAAAAAAAAAAAAAAATCCACCCCAAAGGAAAAAAATGCTCAAGAAAACTTGTTTCCTATCACGGGCATTAAATGAAGGCACGTTCCAGAGCAGCTCTGTCATATCTGTACAAACATAATTACCATGCAATAGTTAGTAATCAGGATAGTTTAACTTATGGGGCTAAATATGACTCTTACATCCTTATTTAGGTACTTGGCTTTTATGATGTGGTCTTGGAGTCTTTCTTTGTCTTCCTTTCCCAGTCTGTGTAGTATGTAATGAAATACTTCGCTTTGCTCCAAGGCAATACTTTTCTTCACTACTTCTTCTTTTCCCTCTGTTGCAGCAGTATCTCCCAATCTGTCAAATGGAGGGACATAGTTTATTTAATGGGTCGTCCTACTGTCTTGGGTAGGAGTTGTGCTGATACCATTTGTATATGGATTGCACATATATACATACATGTGTGTATGTAACTGTGGAGAAGGAGGTTTTCACTTCCTTACCATGGGTCTCCTGAATGATGTCGGTAGAGAAGGATTTCTCTTGACTCCCTGTAGCCACTTAAAGGCTTATAGTTTTGGCACTCTCTATGGTCAACATAAACTGATCGGTATCATCTCTGGGAAGTTCACCCAGACATCATCCTTGGGATGGGATGGATTTCCTTCCAGAGGGATCTGTCTCGTCTCTTTAGTGGCACAGAAAGGCTAAGATGGAGCTTATGAGGCTGACTGTGGATATCTCCAGTGCTAGTGTCTGTATCTGAGGAACTTGCCTTGACTTCCAGTGAAAAGCTGGTCAATATATGGATCTAGGGCATGATTCATCCCCTCCCATCCTACACAGATGAATCATGTCCTAAACTCTGTTGCATTTGCTGTCTATAATGGGAAAGACAGCTCAGATACACACAGCTGCACTGCATATATGCAGGGAGAGGGGTGATGAATCTCAGCTAAGTGACTATCCCAAGGTCATTCAGGAAATCTGTAGCTGACTGGGGTATCAAACAAGGACACGTTAATGTTTGAACCAAGTGCCTAATACGTGAAGAATTTTCAAAATGCTAACTGTTTTTTTAATAATAAAAGAATTCAGATCAGGTAGATATTTTAAGGCACAAAAATCCTGTTTTCCCTCATATGGTTTCAGTTATAAAACCAGAGGGGAAAACAAATAGAGAAAATATGAAATATAAAAAACATTGCTTCTAAACAGAATGTTTTTCAAAGGTTTCCATGAGGTGTTGGCTGCTCGGCAAAGCAGACTGTAAAACAACTTTACAAGCCACATTTATTCTAAGAGCTCCACTTATTGAAGTACAATTCAAACTCTTGTTCTGCCAGCCAAATTCCATAAATTAAACACTTGTCCAATAACACATACCTCTCCACTTGGATTCTCTGTTTCTTTTTGGCTTTGTGTGTTTGTGTCTCTCTCTTTCTCTCTTTTTTTTAATCCTTTGCAAAAGGAAACAAAAAAGGTTTGCTTGTTTTAGGAATGGATTTAAGAAATAGACAAGTAAAAATAAGGAGAAGAAAAAAAACCCAGGTCAACTTTTTAGTCCAGCTGACTAAAATAAGACCTTCATTCCATCGTTTTGCGTCTTGGTGACACTGATTTAAAGCTAAGGCTAAATCCACAGTGTGAAGCTGCATGATGTCAAGCATCTAACAGAAGTAGTGCCTCACCTCTGTTACAATGCACTGGGCATTGGGTGTTGAGAGGAACCAGCAAGGTGACCTGGGAGCCCAGAAGGGAGGTGGGACCTGTGCCCTGCCTTCAGAGAGAACCCAGTTTCCCTCCCTCCCCTAGAGTGTTATGGCCTTAGAGATGTGACCATCAGCAGGACCAGCCTTTTCTTACAAGTGAAGGGACAGGGGAGATGTGAGCCATTTTCAGATGGTCACCCTGTCTGACCTGGAGCAGGAATGGGTCCACAGATGTGCCAAGGAAAAGCCCTGCCAGTAGTGCTCCTGGTGTCACAGTGTCTTCCCTTTCCCACCTTCTTTCCTGTTTCTCTCTGCCATCACCCCGACCCACCTGCAGCTCTTGCTGCTCTTTCAGTTCAGTCTAGAGCCTCACGACCAGGCTGTGTCAAAATCTTGCAGATTCTTTCTGTGTGATGTCTTTTGAAACCTGATTTTCTTATTCATCCAAGAAGCTATAACTTTCACCTAAGCTCTGGTCATACCACTTCTCCATTAGCACAGCATCTATCTTTCTGGTCTTGACAGTCATTCCAGCCATATTCCCCACTTTCAGTTTGACATGACCCTCTGTCTTTCTCCTTCACATTTACCGTGAGCTGCATGTCTTCACTTTCAGTGCCAGTTACTGGTGTGTCTCATCAGGAGGGAAAAATTAATTTCTACATTCACCTGACCCATAGTACTGCCTCCATTTTCCAGAAATATTTTGAAAGATGCTCTCCTGTGGTACAAAGCTTAGATGTCCTAACATGAGCTCCAATGAAATTAATGCCTCCTTTAATCCAGAGAGTAGCAAGGTGGGAATAATACAGCAAGAAACAGGACAATATCTCTGCTTTCTTGTTAATTCACAGTAGAAACTTGGGGAAATCAGCTACTGAATGTCTCTCATCAATTTAGAGGTGACCTCTTAAATGAGAATAATTCTTTTTACTCACTATAGAGATTCAGAGACTCACTCTGTAAGGCCTGAGTCTGACAGACATGGGCAGTCAAATGTGAATCAGGTTGGAGCAGCTAGAGAAATTACTGTTCTTTGTTGGAAGTTACCTTCTGCCTGTCTGAGATACCGTAATTGATGGGTGTGAAAGAGAGGACAGGGAAGGAAATGTGCTTTTAGGACATTTTAGTGTGGAAGAATTTAACTTAGCTTCTGCTGAGGGTGCTTTTAGGCAGAGTATTCGTGTTGCAGTAAGGTTGGAGCAGCTCTTGTGGTCAGTCCCAAAGGCTGGGGACTGACCACAAGACAGTGGGGACATTAATTCCCTCTGAGAGGTGGTGGTTGAGGGTGATGATTATTTCTTAAACTGCCCACCTGATCTGCAAGAGATCAAAGAGACTTCGAATAAGGAAGTTTTCTAGTTTCTCCGTGTGGCTGCTTAGGTGATGCCATGTGGTGGTCTTGCTCCCTGGAGCACCAAGGTAGGTTTGGAGCATCAATGTCTCCACGCTCGAAGTCCAAAAAACTAATGTAGACATACAGTGAGAAACCTTGTCTGTACTATGCAGAGTTATTTGGTTGCTCAACCTGTAAACTCTTCTTCTGGGATTGGATACCCTATACAAGCCATGGGGGTTTGGCAAAACCCCTTCATTTTTGGTGTAAAATACATTGCCAGTTTTGCTAGCTTAGCTTAACAAAGCTTTGCCTGTAAATGTTTTAACTGCAGTAACAATCACACGGTGTCTGCTATTCCTGGGCTCACCCAGCTGAATACGGGACTGTCTTTAACAATACATGGTAAACCACAGACTGTAAAGTGCTAGGTGCTGTTCACAATGAATAAAAATGTCAGAGCTTGGCCAATATTTGGTTAAATCTTGAAACAAAACATACAGCATTTTAATAGGGTAACCATAAAGGCGTTTCTCCATATAGTTCACATCACTTGCTCTTTAGTAGAAAGTTAATGGGGATTTTCTTTTTTAGATAGCAACAATTTATCGTGTGTTTCCCTGGTAACTACAACACTGTGAACGTTCCTTGAAAACTCCGTTGGGATTCCTGCAATGTTAGTGAGCATAATGAATGGTAAATGTAAAGCAAACCCATTGAATCACTTTATTTTAAATTCTGGCAGAGACATAATTTCCCACAGTTCATAAACATTTACAAAAAAGGAGTTTACATGTAGAAAAACAGTTGTTTTTATCACTCAGATCAAAGAACACGTTTATCTGGATGTATGGATGCATTTTCAGCCAGCTTTTGAGAAACTCAGGTGACAATCTTTTAAGAAGCTTCACAGACTAATACTGAACCTTTGAAGTCTGCAGCTTTGCTCACCTGAAAATACAGACATCACTTCTGCTCTCTGTTCTGCATGAGCCTGAAGTTTGCACTTCAAAGATTATAGACAGGCCAAATTTCCCAAGTTGCTAACAGCACTAGGACTTACTGACTAGAATAAAATGAAAAAGCAGGGCACATTGCAAGATACGGGCATTTTGTATCATCACCCACGTAGCAATCTCACTGCTCCTGTGCCAGATGAATGGCACTTGCTCACTGGAGAAATGGCCTTACACCTTTTGGAAATGCAATGGAGGGATTTCCCCTAATGTTAATGACCCTTTCATCAGACCCTAAGATGGAAGAAGCAGAGAGGAGGGAGAGCTGCAAAAAACAACTCTGCAGCTGCCGAGACTCCGGGCAGATCCTGGCACTGCTCCATGGCCTGGGCTTCCTTTCCTTGCAGCAGCTCAAGCCCAGAATTTACTTGATGGAATCTGGTTTTCATCTCAGGTTTTATTCCTCTATAGTTAATAGAGTAACACTAATCTAAGTGAGAGAAGGGTCATATCCATCAACCTCAGTGGAGCTGCTCTGGATTTGTGCTGTTGTACATAAAAGCTGTTTCTGGCACTGGTAGCAAGTCGGGGCTTGTTTACTGCAGGAGCAAGCGAGGTTGCTGCATGCTACTGAATTGGTGTGCATCCTGGGGCAGGTCTGCACCACCTTCCGCTGGTGACTACATCTGTATGTCACATCTGTATTACAAGGCATGTATCTATAGCCTGAGAGCTTCATGAAGGACTGGAGTGCTATTTTGTGGAGGATTTTGAAAAGGTGTGCAGAATAACCCTCCTCCTTTACAAAAATCTCTAACGAGAAAAATTTAAAACAGCTATTATTTTTTAAATTTGGACCTTTCAAAATGTTTAGTTTTGCTTTATTCTTTAAAAAAATGCAATATCATACATCTGCAATATCAAGTTACAGCTGAAACAAAGTGTGGTTTCAAAATGGAAAACTAGAACACTAGAAGCTAAGTAGCACTAAAGATTTTCAGGAGAAAAATTCCTCTCTCCTGAGATTTCTGCATTTCTGTGAATTTCCTGGTTTTGTGGCTACATTTTTACCCCCTTGTGCTTTGTTACTGCTCTGTGAGAACTTGTAATATCATGTAACTGAAACATCAAATACCTTCTGCCATCAGAAGACATCTCTGTCATATTTTGGTGGCCAACATGTTTGTGTTCAGGCAGGATGCTCAAATAATACACAGAGTTGTGACAAGAATATAACAAGGTTGAAAGCATGTGAAACTTGATTAAATAATGTTTCTAATTAGAAGAGGGTATTACTTATCAGAAATTCAAAAAGTTTTAAAATTAAATTTGATGACTAACAGGGTCAGATGACATGCACAAATTAGTTTAATCCTAATTCTAATACGAGTGGGGGCACATGGTCCAGGAACTCTGACTGCTGTGGTAAAGCTATTAAATGGGGAATTTGTGTAGGGAGGCAAAAGAAATTTTTGCTCTCCCAGCAGAAACATCAGGGAAATTGTTCCCTGGGCAGGTCAGAAGATATTTTGTGAGGACCTCTTCTGAAAGGCACTGCAAGGTACTGAGATAACCTCCCATCCCTAATATTGAACGGTGAAAGTACAAGTGTGCAACTGTGTATTCTCCTGGCATGCTTATGGGTTGGGAAGGTTCATTCTGGGGGGATCCCTAGGACATGTTCATGCTGGAAGCTGTGTTGCACAGCTCAGCAGCCCTCCTGTAGCTTCAGTGAGCACCACCAAGCTTGCCCTAATGCAGGCTGGAGCTGTGGTGGCTCAGTTCATGTTGGGACTTAGAGAATCATAGAATCCTTTAGGTTGGAGAAGACCTTTAGGATCATCGAGTCCAAGCATCAACCATGCCCACTAAACCATGTCCTGAAGGGCCTTGTCTACATGCTTTTTGAATACCTCCAGGGATGGTGACTCAACCACTTCCCTGGGCAGCCTGACTTGTTTCCTTTCTTATAACTTTCACCTCCATTTCTCTGATGGCTGCATCCCAGCCCAATTTCTTGGTTCTTTGTGCCTTCCTGCACTGCGTAGACCTGGATAGACAATACCTAAGGGTCTGTCATATTTAAGGTCTTAGGTAAAGGACTTTTCCCAGGTGACCTGCTCTGGGAACCATGAGGTAAGTGTGCCCTGTGCACTGGGTGGACAATGGGGACATTGCTGGCTCATGCTGAGTCTTCCTTGAGTTGTGTCAAGCATTGTCTGAGGTTCAGCTTTCCCCACAGATGCAGGTGATATTATCTCTTGGTTCCCAACATGCTCCTGCTCAAGTACTTCAACTAGCACCAGAACCTGCCTTTTGTTTTCTGGAGACTGACTGAGTTATGGACAGTCCATAGGGTCAGGGTTAAGATTTATGAAATTCAACACAGCACATCCCAGTTTATTGATTTATTTTTCATGCAGAGGGCGTTTTTTACCAGTTGCTCTTGGCTGTGGTGGGAGCTGGGGCCAGTGGATGCCTAATCCATAGCTAACACTGGGAGTGGTGTTAGTGCCCATGGTACAGAGGATAAATGAGACTAAGGTCTGTGCCACAATATATTTTAGCTGAAACATTGGTGCTTGTTAGGAAGGGGAAGGGAGAGAAAAAAGAAAGAGCATTTTGCCAGACCTCCTTCTGTGTTTCATTTGCAAGTGTGAGTACTGTAAATAGCCCAGCCAAGGGTTGGAGATGTGTTCAGGTTGGGCTTCCAGAGAAGAAGGATTGGAGAGCCAGGATTAGGTCAATGTTCAACTCATCCAAAGGAAAGGGACGGGGGGAGTGAGAGTTAGATTAGAGTTAGGGTCTGTGAAACAGGGAAGCAGAGCCAAAGTCATAGCCAGTTTCTGCAATTCACACTTAGTTATTCAAGTGGAAAGAGGTGGAAATGTGGTATTGGTGTCTCTGTGTGTTGTATCCCCAATTCCATCCTGTGAATAACACTGGGTTCACTCTCACAACTTGATGAATGAGCCAGTTTAGGGCTTACCTTCAGGCTGAGCAGTGTGCATTGCCTGAGGTTTAAGGTTAGTTGCAGTTGTTGGTTAGTTCTGTTAGGTACAGAAGTGATTTGGAAGAACATGGAGACAGGTTTTGGGAATTTAAAATTGAAATTATTTGTTAAAGTTTTTTTTCAAATTCAAAAAATATTGACATTTTAGAATTTGTTGAGGCCAGATATATTCACAATTTGTACCTTTTAAAAAAAAAAATGCTGTATTCCTAATTTTTGGTTAGCAGTATGAGCATGTAAGAAGCTAGTGTTCAGGTGCGGTTATGATCATGAAAAGAATTGCTGCAGAATGATGGTTAGGGTTGAATTTTGTGGACCCCATGGAGGAAAGCTGTGTGTTTCTCTCAGTTGATTTGGTTGCCTTATTCTGAATTTTTGCTCAATATGTATTCCTGGCACAGGCTGGGCTTAGACTAGGGATAGCCACTCTGAAACTGGTGACTACAGAACTACAGTTATTTTCAAATTTGCAAGTTCTGTGACAGAGAATATTGATATAACTTTATTTGAATACCTTAAGCTCAAGCTTCTTGTCGTGCTTTATGCCTTTCTCATTCCCTCTATTATTGTTCAAGTTACTTTTACAGGACTTGAAAGACGCATTGCAGACCCAAGCTTACAGCTGAATTTTGGCATGTTGGTGAAGGAAAATACAGAGTTTACATCAGCTTGTTTTATTCACAGTAAGTTTTCACTCAGAAAAATATGCCTTATCCATAGCCAAGGTTAGGTTTAGCGCTAGGTTCTATTGTAATGCTCAAAATGCAACATTTTGTTTCAATGAAGGCTTCCAGTTATGTGGAGGAAACATCTAACTAGAGTCAGCTTATTTAAATGCCGTACTCTTAGGCTTGTGTGGCCTTGAGTGCCTTCTCAATAGCCAGTGCTTGGGTAATATATGAGACTAAAGGATGCATAACGAGGCTTATGATAGAAATTTGCCAGTTTTACTGAGTCCAGTACAAAGGTTGGGATTAGTTTGCAGGGTCATGAAAAGTTGAATTGGAAAGCCAGGAGTATGGCTGAAGTTTGCCAGCTGCAAAGAGAAGCGCCGAGGGCTGCTTCCACTTGCTTTGATTCCCTTAGTCTGAAGGCCTCATCTGGAGCCAAAGTTGGGGTTAGACTTGGGGTCAAGATGCACCCAGGGGTCCTTGTTATGGACCAAAATACCTCTCCACGAGGCTGCTTTGGGATTTCCTGTGTTTCTAGGAAGAGCTGAAATGCTATGGTGACACAGTCAATGAAAGAAACACACTATAAGTAATGTCACCCTTGACATCAGATATATCATCTGAGGGCAATGGTTTATGTTTTCCATAGCTACAGTATAAGCAAAATCCCATGGCTGATCCCCACGCCCCATCATGAGTAAATACTGCTTTCTAGGCAGAGCGCTGTGAGTTTTTGTCCCTGTCCCTTCCCCTTTTGCCATTAGGGATGATAAAGCTGAAGCTACCTTAGAAGCTACCAGAGAGATTTTAGTAAAGATTTTAGAGCATCTTGGCCAAAAAAATTAATGAAAGAGTAACTTATCACTTTGTTTTGTGCTATAAGAGAGGAAAAGATTAGATCTCTCTCTCTCTCTCCCTCTCTCTCTCTCTCTCTCTCTCTCTCGATATAGAACAATAATTTTTGAGAGCAAGATGCATTTTATTGCTAAAAAAGCAGTTTCAGGTCACTCCACATCTAGCAATAACAGCTGTATTTAGCACAGTACTTTGTCAGAAGAAAATAAAAAAAAATCAAATGCAGGGAGGGAAAATCAAAGAGTTAGTTACAGTCTGGATGTTTTAAAGCCTAGTTTAGCTAAATTCAGCGATAATTTTTCAAAGGAGAAAAATACTGCAATAAAACATTTATTGTGTTTTTGTGCTTTTTTTCATTCCTTTGAGAAAAATGAACCAGTTTAAGACTCATCCAATACTAATTTTTTTCTTAGTTTTTCAGTTCAAGCATTAAAACAAAAAATCAGTTATTCACATAGTTCTCGCTATAGATTATACTAGAGGAAAAAGTTGTAAGATAGCTTTTTGTTTGGCCTTACCCAGTATGGTTCAAGAAGACATCATATGGTTTAAATGGACATTGGCAAGATCCTTAGTAAGTATGTGAATGATTAAAGAAAATCAGATCTTTAGAAATTAAATGGGGGTGAAAAAAAAAAAAATCTGAGTGTGAAAAGCCCTAAAAGACATGTGTGAGAACTAACTCAACTGCATGGCTTGTGCTCAGACCCATTTGGTGGAGAATTGTTGAGGCCTGAGGCACAAAGAAAGCTGTTTGGGCAGCAGAAGCCAACTTGGAGGCTGTGAAGTGATTTGTTTCTATTTCCTTGTATCAATTTGAACAGTCAAATCAGCTTTACAGCTCTGAAATAAACACAGTTGGGAGTTTATGTGAGTTCAGGATGGCGTAATCTGTATGTTTTGGACATGGTAGGGGAAGGAGAAGAAACATTTGCAGCCAATTTGCCAACATGTTCCTCATCTGACATATCAACAAGTTGGTTGAGGTAATGGGAGAGATAAGTATTTAAAGTTGTAAATGCTTCAGAAGCTGAGAATCTGGAAAAGGGAATTAGTTTTGAAATTCAGCAGTCATTTATAGCCAGATACATGGGATGGTGTGAGGGGACCTTGGGCATTGCTGTGCCTGCCTTGTAAAACCCTTGACTCGCACTGGAGCTTACTGTCCTGAGACATGCACCCAGGTCATGACGTGGGGAAAGAGACCTTTGACTTGTTGGACGATGGACATGCACAAGGCAGAGGACAAGCGACAATCCGGCTCAAGCAGAAATGTTCGTCCTGCGGGTTGCATTCAGCCTGCCAAAATATTCATCCAACCTGGCAGCTGCCTCTCCCTGACTCCCGTCCCGGGGCACAGGCAATGAGCTGCAGCTGGACGAGCTGCTCCAGCTCTGCTGACAGCTGGCTGCTGGCTGCTGTTGTCCTGGGATAAGACCTGCTCAGAAAATACTCCTGCTACGTGGCTCTCCAGCCAAAGACGGAAGAATGCCTTGTTTGTTAACTGAGCTGAAAATGAGGGACACGGAGGGGAGAATGATGTTATCACACCCACATTAAGTTCATGCTTTCCTGTAGAAATGTGGGTGTCTGAGGACTCTGGTACCCACAAGGCTGCTCAAAGCTCAGGATCTGTCCAAAACTCCAGGGTTTGCCTGTGACTCAAAGACGATAAGTCCCTGTTCAGGCCCTGGTGAATTCAGAGGACACATGGATTGCTCTGTGGTCCTCTGGGGCTCAGCTACTGCAACAGGCCACCTACTAAGCTGAGGCTTTTGGCTTTTCATCAGTTTTAAAAACTAATTGATACAAATCATGATAATGATCAGTTTTTAGGTCTTGCCTTTGGCAATCAGCAAAGCTGCTTACAGAATTGCAATCTTTATATGACTGCAGATATCTCAGCCGTGTCACTGAACTCAAGGGCAGCAAAACCTTCAGGGATTTATTAGTACAGAGCTACTTTCCCCGTTTCTCAAAGCCTCTTAATAATATTTTCTGCAGCATATACCTTCTTTTATTTCTGGACTTTCTGATTATGGTTCTTCCATTGCCTAAGGCCTCAGTCGGCTCCAGAAATAGCCCTGTCCTAGACTTGGAAAGGTGTGCAAAGTGCCTTGTTTTCTGTTTTACAGGTGGGGGACCTGAGAGTAAGACCATTTAAAGCTGTCAGGTTTACCTGTGATTATGGAAATATCTGTAATCACACATCTTAACACTCAGTGTGATTTCCTAATCTGTGTGTGTGCAGTCTGAGGCACAGCTGCACACAGCAGCTGTGGGCAGCAGGAGGCAGGAAGGTTTCACAACAGGGAAAATCAAGCCATACATCTCTGAGTAGACATAAGGACCAAACACTCCTATTTCAACCTACCCGCTTCAGTATCTCCATGATTCAGGCCTTCCCTCTGCAGTGAAGCAGCAATCACACTGCTGGGAACTCGGGATGGGACCTCAGGGAGGGAGTTGAGAGCTTAAAGAGCTTTTCAGCCCTTTGCCTCTACCTTGGCAACCCCCTCACAGCACTGTGGAGGTATCTCCTGCCCGCCATCATGCAGATGGCGCGGTGCCTGTTGGGCAGCCCAACAGGGGCTCAGCTCTGGGACATCATCACATTGAGCTGTAGGGTTGGGCTTGTGGTACAAGCTGCCATAGCTAAACCCTCTGCCATGGGAAGTCCTACTTGGAGTGGGCTGATGAGGGGCAGTCCTTTCCGCTCTGCCAGCTCAGACTGGGACCCAGATGTCCTTCACTCCATCGTTACCAGGTATTGGTCTGGCAGCATAGTTTGGCCATAAGCCCTGTCCATCCTGCAGGATTGTTCCCATATTTATGGCTTATTTCTGAGTCATGGCTAAAGTACCTGATGAAATTTAGAGAGGTCAGCACAGATAAGTGTCCCACAAGAGCTCTGTTTTAGAAACTTAAGTGGGTTTATCCAAGCAGTCTCATGTAGAAAACAGAGTTTCTGAGCTTTCAGTGTTGCTATTGGTAAAATGAGTTTCAGGTCTTTATTATGCTATCAAAATACTTGAATCACCACTTGAACTAAATGAAAGCTTACTGTGTGTGCAGATAATTGTTTTTCTTGCTGCCTATTACTTGATTTGGGTTGGGTAAGGTTAGCAAAAGAATTAAATTAATTTTCTTTGAGAGTTATGCATTATGAAGTAAGAGGTATAGAAGTTACATTGCACATGGCAAATGTCTCGAGGGTTTGGTTTATAGACTTGTTTATATTTTTATTTTAATGATTATTACTTTCTCCGTGCCATTTCCACTTTTGCATCTCTACACTCATTATGTTTTTATTATCTCTTTTGTAAAATCAATGGCTGCAAACCAGAGAATTTTGTTCTTGAAATAAATAGATCCAAATATATCTATCCATAAATTAAATGTTGTGGCTGTGAGAGGGACTTTTCCGAAGTCACTAAGCTTAAACTGAAGCCAATTAATAGCTGACCTTTCATTTTTATGGACTATGGAGTGCAGCACATCCATCTGACTTGGCAGATTTGAAATTATCCAAGCGATAGCTGAACTGCATTGAAAAATACATTAGTAAAATTAGTGCTCATGAAAGGCAACAGATCAACAGCCTTGGAAATCAAATCCTTACAAGCTAGAGGTGAATGTCACTGAAGTCAATTATAAGTCTTTCTCTTGACTTCCATAGGTTCTGGATGAGGGCCTTTGTCACTTTTCAGGGGCTATGCAAATTTCAGCCAGTGGTTATTACTGTGGACCCCAACTGCTGCATGTTCCCAAACATGCTGTGCTACCTGAGGGTGCAAAGTGCTGTCATGGAGCAAGAGAAACCTGCTTACAAAAACCAGCAAGCTGAAGTGATAGGAAGACAAAACAAGAGGACAAAAAGGAGTCATCAGGCAACCTGAGGGCCACAGCCTGTGAAAAAGAAAACACTGCCTTAGCTGGCATGTGTCCAAACACAGTCACCCATGCCAGTGTTAGGGAAATTTTGTGCCTGGTCAAACAGCTATGGATACTTATTATTGCTCCTATCACAATGCGTTTCACTGGCTAGAGAGACAAATGGAGTGAAGAAAATGTGTTTATGAACAACTCCATTATTTGGTGGCTGTTGTACCACAAGTAAAGGAGGGTTTTATATTTTTTTAATTGCTCGAGAAAGTTCTGTCAACATCTAGCTGAAGTGGGCTTGAGCTAGTCAAAATAGGAAAACCCCAAAGCTTCTGTCTGAGCTGTACCACTGCATATAGGCAGATAATTGTTCTAAACATGAGGATTTGTGACAATGCAGAGTCCACTCTATCCTGGATATCTACTACATCCAAAGAGGGTTGGGCTAGGACAAGAGGGGAACAGAGTACAAGCGCTGTGGGAGCTCAGCCCACAAAGAACATGGGAATGAGTCAGCTATGAGGAACAGCCGGCTGTTCCTTCATTTGTCTCCAGTCCCTCCACACTTACATGCTCTTCTTTGCTCATGAAGACCTGCAGTTCCTTCCCCAACTAAATGCTGGATTGAAATTTCTACTGCTTTGAACCATTGGCAAAGAGAAGATGGTCAGATTCCTTCTTCACACCAGAGGTGAGTTTGGGCTACATGACTTTGCTTTATAGTTTCATGAATGCCAGTGTTGGCTGAGATTATGGATATGTTCATTCTGTTATTTTCATTTATTTGTGGAGTCTGCTAAATACTTTGGGAGGTTTGAGATGTCTCACCAGGAACAAGTGACTTCTGGTACGCTGAAGAGACATTCAAGTCTGAGTTCCTTTTGAAAGGATGCCTGTCAGGGAAGCGTGGTGGTCCTGCCCCTCTCCTCTCTGTCCTGCACTTGATTCTAAAGCAGGCTCCATTTTGAACATGGAGCAACACCAATCTTCTGTACTTTGTAAGCAGTGTAAATGTTATATGTAGAAGAGTAACTTCTAAACAGAAAGTACAATCTTAGAATATATTTAGCATATGCCATCTTACCTGAAGCGCTATCTTTAAACATAGGAGCAATCTCTTTGGATAATATGGTGATAAATATCTGGGCCAGAAGTAGCCTGGCTGCAATAGTACAGAGCTCTGGACAGGTTAAATTACTCTTCTGCGAGATGAAAATGGAGGTGATAGCTTATTCTTATTAGGAATCTTTCAAAGAACCAAGTAAAGTGTGTGTCTATTTGCAGAAATAGGAGTTTAACTTACATATCTTCAATACAAGTGTGCTTACTCTTCGTAAAATTAACCGGTACTTTTCAGCTATATGCGGGCTCTGTTCTCCATCAAAACATTTTTTTGATGTGTATAGATTCTGTTTTAATAACCTTTATTTTCTTCATATCATTTTGGTGTTCTGAAATATATCTCTATGTATTCTTCCTTTGGACCTGAAACTAAAAAAACCACTATATATACACCTCTAGTCCTGGGCCATCAAGTCCACCTCCTGGTTGCCACCACATAACCCATCTTATAACCCCATACACAGACGCATCTTTGTGCATCTGAGAACTAGCCAGGTTTCTCCTTGGGTGTTTCCATGGAAAGGCTGCTCTAGAGCTTTGTCAAATTTGATATTAATCTGTTCCTTCCTATTTTCTCTTGTTCTATCCGCCAGTCTTCTCCAGGCTCGCTGGGAAAATGGGGTGGTGGTGAGAATAATTGCTTTGTTAGAAAAAAGTGAACTGAATGAAATTAGGCCAGTGCCCAGTGGTCTGAACAGTGAAAAAGTAGCAGTTGGTAATGATCAGGCTCCTGGTGCGTTGAGCTCTTACCTATTCAGCTGACCAATATTGCCTTGTATTGTGCTTGTGTTTTCCCATGTTTGTCTGTATCAATCTTTTCTCTTGTTTCATGTTTCAATCCAAAACCATTTTGGAGCAGGGCCATCTTTTTGGGTTAAGTATGCGCAACATCTAGACCAGTGGGATTTATGATTAAGGCTTCCATAAGGAACACAATATGGATAATAAGAATAATACGAATAACACTAGAGAATATAGTCAAGCTTGCCATAGAATATCTAATACAAATCCTATATCTAAAAA
Source organism: Pandion haliaetus (assembly GCA_013401275.1). NCBI lineage: Eukaryota > Metazoa > Chordata > Aves > Accipitriformes > Pandionidae > Pandion > Pandion haliaetus. Next base: position 63,104 of record VYZV01023138.1, read on the forward strand.
TAGAATGGCACAAGCAAGAGAGATGTTCAAATTAATTTGAAGGTGGTGGTTTTTTTTTTTTTTCCACTGGGATTTGCAAGGGGACAGGGAACTATATTTTAAAAACCTGGCATTTCCACTTAGAAATTTTCTAAATGGGATTTTTAGGAAGTAACTGTTGAACTATGCCCATCCCTGCTACTGCATAGTGAACCCCCCCATGCATATTAAGCAGGATGCCAGTAACGATGTGATTGTTTTGAATTGTCTTGCCGGAGTTTTGGCTGAGGAAGCAGGGAAGGCTTTAGGATCTAGCTCCTTGTGTGGTGGACAAAATATTTCATTACAGTTAAGCAATGAGCACAATGTTCCTTTTTAACCGTCCTATTGTTGTTGGACAGGGACGAGAAAGATTGTTATCCAAAAGCCCCTTAAATAGGACTTGAAGTAATGAATAGCTGTGGTTATTGGAAGTGAGAATTTATGGAGCCATTGGCCATTGCTGCCAATCCTAATAAATGTTTTGCCAGGTAGTGTTATTTTTACGGGGGTAACACTTTGTGTGTTGATCATGGAGATAGATGAACTGGAAGATGCTGCATGAATGCAAACCCAAATATCATTCCTTCTCCAAAGAGTTTACAGCTGGAGTATGTTAAGGTCAGTTACTATATGTGGTTACGTAAAGCTAGATAGCTAGATAGGGGACTGAAAAGATGGATAGTCTGTTGAAAGCCCAATGGTCCATGTGAAATAAAATAAGAGTTCAACTGAGGAAAGTGGTTTAGTAATTTTTTTTTTTTTTTAAATTACTAACTGTAGGTATTATCAAATCTTGAGCTGTGTTCTGAATGTAGGAGTGTTCATTCCTCCTTATTTTTGCCTTTGTAGTGTTCTGAAATTAAAAGAAAAAAGCAGCACAGGGAGGGTTGTAAACACCTGTTAAAGCTTCATGATCTTCTACTTACTTGGAAATACTAGTCAAGTAAAAAGAGTAGGCTCTTCTTAAGAAGAAATGTCCTAGATAGGTGAGTAACTAAGGAGAAATCTGATCATCTGATGCGCCTGACCAGAAGGTAACCAGGCAGAAAGGGTGAGACTACCAGAAGGAAGTATCTCATCAGCCACTTCAGAGATGGGAAGAAACAAGCAATCATCTTTTCAGATGTAAATAGGATCCTGATTTTGCAAAAGGACTTCAGTCCAAGTTCAAACCATGCAGAAATAGAGAGAGAGAGCTGGGGCACAGAGGTGTGTAATGCCATTCTTTTATGGGGGCTTTTTGTTTATTTTGTTGTATAAATAAAGAGAAGTAGGGTTAGAGACCTTTGGAAGGTCTATGGATTGTGTTCCTCACCTCGATGGTGTCTCTGGAAGCAATCTCTAAATCCATGCTCATGAGACTCTGGTCTGAGACAGAGTGTGCTCACACGGTTAGGGAATTTGGGAGCGCTTATGCTGCATAGCAGGATGTGACACCTTGGTCAGAGGTGGTAACAAGGGCTGTTAGGAACCTGACATGTTCTCTCCTGTCTCAGGAGGCTTTGGAAGGACGGGGACCCAAATGCATGCACGTTGGTCACTGTCACCAAAGGGAGCCCTGCCAAGGATGTAGCCACTGGTGTGTCCCTTTCAAAAGGGTCATGCACCCTGTGTTGATGGCTGTTATCAGCAAGGGCTGGGGTAGGAGTGGGGAGGTTAGGAAGAAGCCAAGCGTATCCCAGATCTTCTTTTCTCTTATCTTGCTCACTGGATATCCAGTAAAATATTCCCAGACAATTTTTGTTCGTTCCCTTTGAACAGCCTTCCTTGCCAAAATGCAGAGAGCAGTAAATAGATGTGTCTTGTAGCTGCCACTTTATATATTGAATTAGTAAATCTTAATCAGTCCCCCATTATTTTGTTGCACTATGGAGAATACAGGTGCTATTCTGCATAAAATTTCCAGACAACACAGCAGGAGTTGCACTTTAAGCCTAACTGGCATGCACTTAGTTATCTAATTTTTTGTATGTTAATCCTCTCAAGATGTCTGTTAACATAAACCTTATTAATTAATGTTCCTTTGGCACCTGCAAATGTATGATTCAGTGTTTTAAGGGAAATTGGAAGACCACAGAGTATTGTATTATGAATCATAATATCGATAACATTTAAAAACGCAAAGTAACTTAGCTGACTCCTTGACCCTGGTGGCACATGATACAGAAACATACCACACTGTAACCTCTAATTAACAAAAAAGGTCTTATCTCTGCTATCCCCATTTTTGTTTATGTTCTTAGACAATCACAGCTGTAGTAACACTTCAGCAATTGTCTTTATTTCAATGTTTTCTTAAGGAAAAAGTGGGATTCTCACCCAAAATAAACGTCTGAAAAGACATGGAAGTCTGAATGAGAGGCACTAGACTTCCTTTTTAGTCAGTGTAGATACACAGGCAGCTCCAGAAGGTAATTAATCTGATCACAACCTAAGAGAATTCATATCTAACCCTTATGCAAACAACAGTGTTGCAACAAGCTCAAGTTCAAAATGCTATTTATACAAAAAAAAGTGAGTACCTAAGGGACTTGTGGTATTCCTTTGCCCTTCTTATTTTGAATGGGAAATAGCAGACAGCCTATTGTCTCTGTTTTGGCATATCTGAGGCCAGAGAATGTGTCAACATGCACTGTGGTCCTGAAATTTAAGCCTTTATTTCCAGTCCAAAGAGACCTGGGATTTTTAAGTCAATAAGCAAACTTCTGGATATTTCTTTTGCAAAGCAACTTCCAGTTTTGAATTGCTTTAGTGCTTGCAGTAATACCTTTCATCAAAAATGTGAACCCACTTAATAAGCATCAAACCTTAACTGACAGAAAACTTACACAACAGGAATGGCAAAGATTGTAGCAAAAGTATGAAGAGATATTTAAGTATCACCACCATGCATTTCTACATAAAATCTTAAACATTATCTGTGTATGTGGTGGAGCAGAACTCAGTAGAGATCATGGGGAGAAAAGGGAGCACATTATCATAATTTGTGCTCAAAAAGGTTGACATTAAGACTCCCGTGGACAGTGTTAATCACAACTATGCAACTTAAATCTTCCCATTAGCAGTATTATCTTAACCCTCACGGGTTATTTATTGCTGGTAATGTTTTTAACAGAGGGCTGATTAGCTGTTAGAGCAAACTACCAGGGAAAGCAGTGGATTCCTCTTCTCTTGAAGTCTTCATCTAAAAACTGGAAGTCAACATTGCTATGTTCAATACAGCAGCTACAGGATGAAATTTACAGTCTGTATTACATGGGCTGAATGCTGAAATGTCCCTTCTGGCCCAAACATTTATGAATTTCAGTGTTTCTAAAGTACCTACAGATCCTTGAATAAAAGCCACAATTGGAAGTACAACATATTTTATGGGAGAGCTCCATCTGCCTTACATGGAGGTAAAGAAAACCTCACACAATTGTATAGCGAGCTCAGGTACATGCACATTTTATTAAACTTATTACAACTTTCAACCAAGCAGGAGCCTAGATATAAATAAGCAAGGGCAGACTAGCTTTACTAAAATACATACTTTTCTCACTCTGGCAGGCACGCAAGGGGCTGCGATTGCCTGTGTCTCGAGGACAATTTTAACAGCAAGACCATTCCCCTCAGGGAACTGCTCTCACTTTTTCATTTAAAAAAGGAGAAAAGAAACTCAAGCCTAAACATATGATGGTTTTATTATGTGAAACCCAATAGGAAATGAAGTAAGAATATCAGACTGCTTTCAGTTGGGTAGTTTCCTAGCAAGTGATTCTGTTTTAAGTTGGAAGAGGGGCGGCTGTGTCGGAGGCTGGCTTCCCTTCACCTAAACATCAGGACCTCCTCAGCACTTTAATTGTACAGAGGTCCTTGGGTGAGCTGGGCGGTGAAACATTAGAGCAGGCTTGATGGGAAATGTCTCCTCAGCTTTGATCCAGGTTCTGGTGGTTTGGAGAGGAAGATTTGGCTGTAGAGGTGGAGGGAAAGACCCCTCTGAATGATTGCAGCAGCTCCTGGTTGTATCTATTGGTGTGCACACAGGGGTGCATGTGTGTTTGTGTACACTCACTGTATAAGCGAGCCAGCCAAATTCCATCTTCATGGACAGTTCAATGGAAAGTTAGCTCGAAAATGCAGTATATCATATTTCATGAATTTAATAGGGTTTTCATGATTTTACAAAGTGCTTCAACCAGACACTCACGGCTGGAGGCTGCACAGCAGGAGACCTAAAACACTGCATCTGTGTTTTTCAACTCTTGCCAGAATCCATTGAATTTGATCCGGAATGACTATGCATCTTTGGAATGTACATTCACTTTTCTCTTGCCTTATCCAAATAAAAAAGGGAGGGGGGGAAAGAGTCCTATGAGAATTCCATATGGAAACACTAAACTAGCATTATAAAGGATTTCCTATAAACAAAATTACGGTCACAAATTTTGGACTCGGACCACATTTGAAACAAAGGGCTCTTTGTCTCCTTCTTTTTAATATATTATTTTATCTATGTTAACACACACATTTCTACTTTTTTATAGATATATATAAACAGATGTGCACATATACACTCATGCAAAAATGAATATATATATTAGTTTGAGGACCATTTGCAATCTCCCCTTTTTTTTTTAGATTGCAGAACTCCTAACAAGAGCAAACTTTAATCGTTCTGTGCACTAAATCCCTTGAAAATAAATATCCAGGGCAACTTCAAAAGCCCTTAATTAGAAGCACATGTGTGGTGTTACAAATTTCTGGCTGAGGCGGCTGAGTTGTAATTTAATGTTATGATCTGCCATAAATATTATCCATAATGAGCAGACTTCGTGTTACACTTCTGTACGTCAGATAACTGCAATATTTTTTGTCTGCTTTTGTTAAATCACTGAACCTTAAGTGAAGGTTAAAATTAGAAAGAAAGAAAGGAAGAAAGAAAGAACCAGTTTTCCCACCAGGGAGCTGAACATTTTTGTCCTCCTAGCTGTAAAGAGGGCTACTGATTTTATTTTCTTTGTTATAGTTTAAAAATGTGGTAAACAGATAATAACTTGGGGATGATGGGGGAAGGGGAATAATAAGGACTGGAGGTTAGTGAGATGACTGGTTGTTTTGAACATCTTTCTGGTAGAAGCTTCCTGGAATATGGGCTGTGTTTCCTCCCCCAAAACCCCTCGTAGCTCATTTGTACATGAAAATCTAAACCATTTCTGTCCCTGTGTTGTACTTGACCCAAGGGCCAGTTGTCTGTCATACTGCAGAAACTTGAGGGTAGAGGATAAAAATTAGTATGTTAATTTTAGGCAGTGTTTGTGAATTGGTTTTGCAGCCTTGGCATAGACTGTGTCTGAATATGTGTGCATGTGTGTGTGTAAGGAGGGGGTAATGAACCAGCCTGTAAATTTACAGTGCAAATATACAGCTGCAAGGATTATGCACCGGTTTCCTAAATGTGTGTGAAACGATACAGGAATAGTGTGGGGCCATGAAACAAGTCCACAGACTCATGACTCATGTATAAAGAGGCAGTGCGGTTTTGGACTTCAACCAACTGTGCAGGCTGCATGGTTTTTTCCTTGCAGAGTGCTCTGGGACCACCCCCCCCCTCCCCTACCTATTTAATATGACAAGCCTTATCTGGTGTTTTTGACTTCAGGTATCTAGGCATTGCCTTGGCAGGCCTTCCACACAGATGAAGCCACGTCTTCTAGCCTGAGCGCAACGTGCAGGAGTGCTGCTCTCTCCTGGGCTATCTCTCCTAGACAGAAGATGTTGCATGTCCTCAGCCTACGCTCCCTCCAGCAGTCTGAGCATCTCCTGCGTCTTCTCCCACTCAAACAAGCCTTTCAGTTGGAACCGCTTTTATGCTAGATCCAAGAAAACTACTGCAAGAATGAGCAAAAGTCTCTGTCAAAGAGCCCAGGGTGTGGACGTGTCTCCTTTATTGACTGCAGTGGCTTGACATAAAATGTGGCTTCTGCAGCTACATGCTGATGGAGCAATTCAAAGCAGGCAAGCAGTGAGAAAAGACATAACGGTTTCAAGCTGCAGGCATTACAGGGCCAGATATAAAGCAAATAGATGGCTGGAAACAGCATGCTCTGTGGGCATGATAGTAAGTGGTCAGATGGCAGTGTGGCATCGGTCTCTGTCTATTTAGCTTTTGCCAGACTCTCTGGCTGCTGCCACTGCTGCTGGGGAGAGACTGGGGTGTCTGGGATGGCATGTCCTCCCAGGAGATGTCAAGCCTTCATAACAGTAGTCAATTCTTGTGGCAGCAGGAGGAGCTGCAAATCCAGTTCTCCAGGGTTTCCCCTGCAAGGCTTTCTGTCTTGGCTCTGCCCCTCATTCCTGAGATGCCTATATGCACTTTTTGCCTATGCTAATGCAAAGCCTTGAGCTGGATCACAGCCTATCAGATCTCGTAACTGATATCAGATACAGCAAACTGCAAGCCAGGTTCATTCCCTGTGCTAACTCCCCTCAGCCCAGCTGAGTTACATGGAGATGAATTTGGACACCTCTTTTCCCTCTTTAGGTGCTGCAGAGCAGAAGCAAAGCTGTAAACCTTCCAGGTGACAGGTTAGCTCCAGAAAGGCTTGCCAAGTTACTCTATAAACTTCAGCTGCATAGGAGAGAAGATAAAAGCTATAATGTTGCCCATCAGTCCCCATGATGGATATGTTGCTCAATCTCTGACTGTGTTGGATGTCTCCAACCAAACCTTTCATTAAACTCGCAGAAATAAAATACCTCTACTCTCCCCCATGCCCTTCCATCTCATTTCTGGAACCAGTAGTGCCAAGATATGGAGAGGCTGTTGTCAACATATTTCTGCCAGAGGTGATGGAAATGACCATTTCTCTGCGACTGCCAGCATCAATTTGTAGGCTGGGAGGGTTCAGATAATGCCTGGAGATCTGCAGAGCTGCGAGTGCATCTCTGAATGCAGTCAGCACTCAGAGTCATCTCCAGTCACACTTATAGAGGCATGTCCAGTAGTTTGGGCCACTTACCAAGCCAGCCTTAAACCAAATATATCACTGGAGAGAAGTTTCCAAGTCCTTGTTTCATAATGTTATTTAACACTTCACAAGTTCCTTCCAACCAGAGATCAAGAAGTTATTTAAATATATGAATGATTTCAGTGTTTCAAAGCAGCTCCCTGAAGTGCCCCACTGCCACCCCCACCTCCGACTAACTGCTGAGCCATAAGCGACTTCCCAGTTTGGACTGGTGTGAAGTAACATTGCTGGAAGTTGAACCTCTCTCCACTGTGTCCTTATTTGCTATCATTTACTTGGGTGCATGCAGCTCCAGGTAAGATGGGGATTATCTGACACACACCCTTAAATGGGCACTTAGAAAAGCTAAACGTGAAAGATAGTAGGACAGACCTAAAGTGAGAAAGTGCTTTTTCAAACGAGGTCAAACACTAGAAGTGAGTTCGAGCCAAATGAGAGCTCAGGTTTCATGTGGCTTGGCCCAGTGCTCACTGCCCTGCATGAGCCTGCTCTTCTGTCCACCTCATGTCCTGGACCAGCTCTTCCAGAGCCAGAAATCCTGACCTCCAAGAAGGGACAACCATGGAGATACCAGATGTACAAGGTCTGTGGGACCTACCAGCTATGCTGTGGTGAACATATGCTTCCCAGGGAAAGACACTGAAGTGTGGTTGCACTTTGCATGAGGCTCAGCTGAAGAGGTAAAGAGGACCTTGTGGCAGGTTGTTACATGCCTGGCAGCTGCTCCCCCACTGTCTAGCTCTGCTCTTCTCCATGTACCTCCTCCACATAGAGCTTTGCAAGTGTGACAAAAAAAGATCTTCACAATTTGACATTTTACAGAACTGTGATTAGTGTCCTCTGGCCCACAGAGGCCTTCCACAATGAAGAGAGGGAAAAAAAATTATCCCAAACAGCAGGGGAGAGAAACAAATTGAGACCATTGCTCATCTTCCAGACTTACCAACCCTGCTAGCTCGTTCTTTACCATCCTTCTTTCATGGCTCAGTGTGTCAGGTTTTCCTTGAACTCTTCATTCACTTAGCTAGGTGTGGTCAATGAGGAGTATTGTGCAGCAACCACACAAATAACTGGCTACTCACTCTTCCATCTTGGTTTCTTCACTTTTATCCTGATTGCCTCCACTGAGTAGGCTTTGTGTCAGACTTGAAACCTGACCATCTGGTAATGATAGTTATTCTTCCTTTGGGTTGGCTTGTATTCAACTTTTCTTAACTAAAACACAGGTTTCTGCCACAATCCAAAGAATAATTTCCATTTAAACATGGTAGAGTACAGCTTGTCTGATCAGCTGTCCTGAACCCACAGAGATTAATCATGTCCCTCAACCTGCTAAACTACAGCCTTCTTAGGGTAATGGGTCACCTGTGTGCATGTACAAAGATGCACAATGTGCTCAAGACAGATGGAAGAAACTTGCTGCCCCAAGCACTCATATTTTAGGACGTCAATAGGTGGAGCTGAAGGAACAATGCAGAACACACAAGTGAATGTATATAGGAGTTTGTTTGCTTTTTTGGGTGTAGCAGGAAGCGATTGCACTTGTGAAATGACAGAAGTGTAGCTGTGTAGTAAAGCGAGGGCATGTAGGACACAAAACTGCTGTAGAGAAGGACAGAGAAGCATTAGAAAAGGAGTGGAAGGCACAGAAATTTTCTTTTGGGAGAAAATATCTTATCTCTGTCTATAGGCCTCTCGAGTATATTCCGCATTTGATTCAACTGCTACACATACAGCATTTAAAAAGACTTTACTTTTCTTGGTAATTCACCTACAGAATGAATTTTAGCATACAATTTTGCATATCTAGCCCAGATTAGACAATCATTCAAGTGCTTTGTGCATCAGAAATGTCCACCTTGAAGTGATCTAGATCTCAGTTAAGGCAGGTGAGGTACACTTAAACTGTCCCTCTGGCTAAATAAATCACTTTGTGAAATAGACCTTAGTATTCCATGTAAATAAGGGTTCTCATGTCATGGTTTGCTTAGTCTGCTAATCAAAACATGTAGCTCTGAGCACTTCCCATTTAGCGCAGCTTATGAAAATCAAGCATCATTATTGCTGTCTGATACATTATCACCAGCAGCCATAATGGGCAAAATGTTCCTGGGTTGAAACGAGTGCAATTTATGATTCTGAATTATTATGTATAAAGAAGGAAAAGTGCAGCTGGATATTCATTAGACGCATTCAATTCAATGTATTGAAAACAGTAAAGAATATGTTTTAATTAATAAGCCAAGTGCACATGGCATGGAATCCGTAAAGAGACCCCACAGAGCTCTTCAATGCTCTTGTACTTAGTGGGAAGTGAAACAGCAAAGCTGCTTCTCTCTGTAGAGGGAGTTAGTCTGCATTCATGTGCAGACCAGAATTCACCTGCTTTTGTTGTCCCTGCTTTATCACCAGTGTTAGTGGATTTTGCCATTCAGACCCACCAGTGATACAAAAGACATTGGATGTTGTTATGCACCTCAGTGTTTGGACTTCCAATTTGCAAATCAGTTTCAGGAGGAAAACAGCTAGCATATTCTAAAAATCAGGACATTTGATCAAATTATTTTAAGAAAGGGCAATTAAGAATCATTAAAAAGATGTTAAAAATATTGTAAACATTGCCTCTGTGCTGCAATGTTGGAAAGAATGAATAGGAAAAAGCAGGACATCTTCAACAGCTGTAAAGTTCAAGTCCCAAGGCAACCTTCAAAATCAAAATGGCATAATTGACATTTCCTCTAAGAGTATGAAAATGTACTGAAGATATCTACTAAAAAAACTATTTCTTGTGAGGTATACTTAAAAAGACCCCAAATTGAAATACAGTAGCATGAACAATTAAGGTTACTGTTGGGGCTGGCATTTCCATTCTAGCTCAGAATGCTTGTTGAAGAAATTTTTGGCACCTGGCATTAACCATGTTTGTTAGAAGCCAGAAAGTGAATCACCTTGGAAAATCTGAGCAAAATTTCCGTGGCTGCCATCATGCAAGGGCAAATGAGATGTATTTGCAAATTACAATAATTTTTTAACATGATTTTTAACTCATAGCAACTAGCTCAAAATCAACTAATACTTGCATTTTGTAGTTTAAGTCAAATCTTCTTGAATTTTCTGATAATTTGTTATTTGAAGCAAAGGGAGGGGGCTGTGTTACAGTATTACGTTATTTATATTCACATTAGCACTTGGAGCACCGTCATTAGGCATGCCCTTTCCTCAAAAATATGACAAGCCAAGTGTGACCATTACCATCCACAAACTGGGATCTCTCACTGCCAGTGCCCACCAAGTGGGGCCATATACACACCCCCAGGGACTGACTGGGCAAGGTGAAGCCCTTTCTCCGGAAAGGCTGTGTTTTAGACCATTCGCAGAGTCAAGGCTGAAGGGAATAACCTTGATGCCCATGCGCTGTTTAACCTTTTAGAGATTAAACCATGTCAAGAGAAGGTCCCAAGCAGAAGCTATACTATGACAGGCAATTTCATCTGTGAGTATGCACAACCCTGCTTACTCCATGTAGCAACTGTAGTGAGGATTTGGTGACAGCCAAACCACCACAGGTGCCCTGGGTGTCTTTTTACTTAGGGTATAGCTCTTATACCACCCCATCTTCACATATATCCTGCAATGAACTAAATAGGTTGTCATTTGGAGACGTAATTGCCCTTTACAATATCCTGAAAGCGATCCTTAGGAGTGTCTGAATTACAGGGTGGACTGAGTGGATTAGTATAGCCTGGATATGTGCGTAGCGTTGCAAAGACACGGCAAGGATCTCCCACCTGGGGTGCTGCCAGGGTGTCCTCCAACACATCTGCATGGTTGGTTGTGCTTCCCCTGAGCAACTGAGCAACTGTTTCAAAAGGCAGCTGGCAAGAAACTGTGAATTCGCTGCAAAGTAGATGGGTTTCCAGCCTGAATGAAAATATCTGGCCTTGGAGAGAGGTAGCCAGCGTACTCAGATGAGAGACTTTCATGGACAGAAAGGAGCGCGCACATACGCTCAGGGAGCTTGAACTCACTAGGGGAATGTGGGGGGATCTTGTCCTCTTGCAGTTACAGAGTGGAGCCTGCCTACTTCAGCCTGCAGCATGCTGGGAAATGGAGATGGCTCCTGGTCACATCTTCCTAAAACAAGGAGATACAGGAGCCTGAAATCCTGGAGGGCCATAGAGCAAGAGTGATCAATAAGTATAAGGTGACATATGTATATGGCAACAGACCAACACCTCGTATAGGTGTAAAAGAGCTGTGATTAGCCCCAAGGACCCATGGTGTAAATGATCCAGTCACTGGAACTACTGTGGGCACTGATGGTGTGGCAGGTCCATCCCCAGGTGGAGAAGAGAAAGTAGATCCTTCCTGCTGGGCTTGTAAAAGATCATTCAGAGTCAACACAAAGCCAGACACCTTGATGGCTCTTGTGCTTCTACAAGACACCCACACCACGCACAGAGGAGGTCTAAATTGTAGCTGACTCACACACTCACCACTCATATTTCAACACAATGAATCAGAGAAGTGCTTGTGTAAGGAGTTTTTTTGCATACATGGTCCAGAAGAGCCACCAACATAAAAAGTCTTTAGAAGGCTTGTTTTGCTATCGACAGTGTCATCAGTTGATGAGTGCTGGGAACTACAGTGTTAATGGAAGAAGTGTCATCTTTGCTAGTATCTTCAGCAAAAGATGTTAGTGGGAACAAGTTGTTCCATGAACAGCAGAATTATTGAAACCATGTTTCTTGTGGATGTGTGTCTTGGGCTTGAACTTTCTGGTTAAGCAAGAGTGCCAGCTTAAGCTTTTCCCAGAGTTGTGATATGAACGATGTCTCTCTCCAACATGGATTCTCCAGTGTCTGATAAAGGGTAACTGGAGCCTGTAGTATTCTGGCTGGTGCAACTAATCAAGTCCCTGTCTTCTCCCAGGCTGTAAATTTTCATGAAACCTGTACAATTCTAACAAATTTTGTTGAAACAGGTTCAAAAGTTGTCAGGGGGTCACAAAGAGATAAGCTGATACACATATAACTTGGATCCTGTAAGTCCTTATTTTCTTTGGAAATCAGCATAGAAATATTCTCCACAGGCAGATTTTAATGCAGAAAAATAGCTATTTATGGAAATCTTTATACTCTTTTCTATCTTATAAAGAGATGCAACTTGGCTTCTCTCCTCTGTATGATTTATGACCTATAGGGGAAGGCACATTTAAAGATAACCTGCCAAGGATTTTCAACAATTGCCCCTCTTCCTCCAACAAGCTTTCTAAATTCTTGTTGTGATTCCTTTTGATGAACAAAAGCTCACCAAAAGGCTTTTATGTTTTCACTTCTAGTATTTTGCTGCTTGTTCTTGCTGAGACTTTAAGTGAAGAATCTTTGAGCTGTTTCACAAAGACCGTGTGAATCAATTCAAGTGCCAGTATTTAAATTTTAACACAGGTTTTCTGAAGACTCAAGTTTAAGCACTGATGTTAAATAAACAATTAACAAAAGTTCCCCTTTCAGTTACTCTGCTATTTCTTATCTAACTCTTGTTCATTTTAGTAGACGGTCTGTCATCAGACAGTCCTTCAGCCTAGACACAAACTATATTGCCAAAGTGAAACTAAAAAATAAGCTCTTCCAAAACCCCAGTTTTCTTTATGCTAAAGAAAGAAAGAAACACCAATGACAAGCTCTTTTTCCCTCTCACAGGTCCTCTTTCTTACCTGGAGGAATGGTGGGAGGCATTGAATATGTCGGCCCAAGACAAAGTCTAGTCAAAGCCTAGTGAGATTTGTTTTTCTCTTTTTGTCTTGTCTACACCAATTCAAGATTCAGAAGTGATGGGTAACACTACTGTTGTGATTTTAAACAGGTCATTCTTCCTGGAAACAGGACCTCACATCCCCATGTGTCCTAGGTGCATTGCAAAACCCAACTCTACTCCTCATTATTTCTGCTCTTGACTTTCAGAGCTTAACCAGTTCTTGTTGTGGCCCGTACCAGTGACAAGCAAAAAACTTACAGTGTTGAAATCAAAGAAGCCAGCACAAGGCAGTGCTAACAGCACTACATCACTTTAACATTATTTTTCAAGGGGGGGATATAACTACAGCCTTCAAGATCACTTAGCACGATAGAAACATTTACCTCTTGGAAAGTCTTTGTGTTATGACTGTAGTTCAGGGAAGCAAGCATTGGTTTTTTGCATAATTCACAGTTCTTCAACATCCAGTTTGAACATAGCTGGTTCAAGCAGCACATTGGTTTTCTGAAGTGGATGGCAGTGCACAGTGCTATTTCTCAGCATTTGTCACCCACTGTTTCTTGAGCTGTCTGTGCACATGGAGAATTCTCAATCAGAAGAAAAACGGCCAACCTCGTGCTGACCGGCAAGACACTATCATTTGTCAACAAGCACTTTTACCCTATGTTGTCCCTCAAACTTCTGAGGGCTTTTTGCTGATTTGATTTTCTCTATATTCTGTAGTGTATTTTGCACTTGCTATGCTATCTCTTAAAAAGCTACAGCGTTGCACCAACCTCTCATTGACTTCCTTTTTTCACACCTCCTGTGTTCTTTGGTTCAGTATTGATTTTACATGGCAATTCAGCAGGACAGCTCACGGCAGCAGGGAGACCTGTAGGTACCCACAGCTCTGGTGACTCTCTGTATGTCCTCAATGGTCTTCAGGCTACGAGCCTAAAATTAGAGGATCACCTTCATCAATCCCTCAATGCCTCCAAAGAGCAAAGCCGGATGAGCGTTTGTCCCAGGCCACCGTTATCAGGAGAGGGACAAATGCAGGGCAGGAGAGCTGGGGGCAGAAATGCTCTGGGAAGCGTGGGAGGTGCAGGCAGGAACTGCAGCTTGGAGTTGCCACCTTCTACTGAAATTTTTCAAGGTGCAAAGGCTGCAGGGCCATATCTATTTTGTGTCCCTGTCTTTCATTCTCCTCCAACCCCCTTGCAGCAATAACATGCCCCAGGCAACTGCCTCCTTTGCCTGTGCAGAGAGCTGGCCCGGGCTTCACCAGCTGGCCTTGGGCTGTTTCCACTCCCCTCTGCTCTAGCTGCTGAAACCCTGGCAGCAGCTCATGGTGGAATGATGGGAGCCTGACAGAGGGGATGTGAATAGCTCACTGTTGATTGACAGCCCCTCCATAACGTAGTCTGTCAGATTAATTATCTGTACTTCAGAAATCCCTGGAGATCCCATCACCATTTCACAGGGTGCCTTAGAAACATATAGTGAAGATCCAGCCACCTTTCCCCAAGAGATGTCAATCTATTTCTAAGATAACAGGCCGTAGGTGTAATCAGCTTGTGGACTGCAGCAAGGAAAGGGCTTTTAAGATCTGGGAAATATACAGATGCCACAAAGTCTGGCTGTTTCTCTTTGGCTAATGGCATCAGAGTTTCCTTGGCATTCTCTGAAAGTGGTGGTCTCCAGAAGTGGACTCTCAGCCTGAGTCTTGTCCCCTAACTGGGTGGGTGTATGCCATCCACAAAGTAGCAGAGAGCATCATGTTGGACAAAGACCCAGAAATTTGGGTTCCAGTGCTTGGACCTGCAGATGTGCATTCTCTTGATATAACAATAAGAGTAAGATTTTTTATTATTATTATTTTCTAAGCAGCTGTCAAAGCGAATTTGAGGAAAGGGACTTTTAAGTAGTGTTTACATGAGGAATGATTACTCATGGAAAATGACTTCTCTGAACTTTTCCAATTTCATTAACAAAGGAATGTTTATAAAGCAAAGCCCAGCTCGACACGCTGACATTTCTGAGTTTGGAGTTGCTCTTCTAGCAGTCGAAATTGAGTTCATGCATCAGTCTGAGAGCATGTATTACATCCGGGTGGAGCAAGGACCTGCTTGTGGCAATCGTGAGAGAAAATATTCCTCTTGTGGCAATGGGGCAAGTGCTGAGAATATGAATGAAGGCATCTGAGACAGTTTGGTGAAAGCAGTTTCTTGCTCAGAATATTGGTTAAAGTCATTATTAGTTGGGCAGAATAAATAATTTTATCTTGGGCAAATGTTTGCAATCTCTAAAGAGAGCTGAATGTCATATTGCTTGTTGTTACTAGTAACTATTCAATGTTCACCTTCAGGCAGAGGTTTGTTATGTAGAGACAAGATTCCTGACAGAGTTTCCAGCCTAAAATTGGATCTTCATTAAAGCTAGCCTAATGTATTTTTTTGGTTGTTTGTTTTTGTCTGTTTTCCCACTTTTTCTGTTGTTTCAGCCAATGCTGAACCCCCCCCTGCTGTCCATTCATCCTACTGAGTTATCCAAAGTCCACCTTGTTCCAAAACCCAATGAGTGATAAAGACAGTCCTATGCCATTCATGGTCTCATGCCATATATTTTTAAGGGGTAGATTGAAAGTTTTCTGTTATATGGCATCACATACTACTTTTGGAATTGATCAGCGATTTGAACTTTCAAATCATCTTTCACTGAAGGATGATGAGAACATTTTGCAAAAATAAGTACTGTCCCCATTTTGCCACAATGCCTGTGATTTCTAGTAGAAGGGACTAAAAATTAGGGAAACTTGTGACAGTTGTGAGATTGAGAACATGCTGCAATGTTTTTGTGCGTAGTGCTTGTAGAAAAAGGTAGGCTTGAATCTGTTAGCGAGGAAATCAGATAAAGAGGGCTGCAGGGAAAGAAAAATTCTCAATGTCACCTTCCTAAGAGAAACCTCTCAGAAGACTCCAAATATAGCTTCCCTGATGCTAATCCTATGCAGACAGGAAGCTTGTGCTATGTCACAGAGGTACTCAGCAGTTATGAGGTGTATATTTTAGAAGATCGCGTGAGGAATTAAGCATGAAGGTGCCATTTAATGATACATTTAAGCACTTTGCTTTTTTTTAAAGCAGACTCTCTGCTGAGCATTTACTCCTTTGCGTTAATGACAATAATTACATGAAAATCCATTTGGGCTTCTCAAGATGCTGAATTTGCAAACTGGCAATACAAATACTTTAATACTCATTTAAATACACTGTAATTGCACTTGATTCTAAGTTGTGGTGGTTTAAAACCCGTGCCATTTGTAAATACTAGATCTTCCCCTTCCCCCCCATCTCCACTCTAACGTGAATTCTTAGCAACGTACAGCATATCTGGTTGATGTCAGTCTTGATAAATGATTCTGCTGAAAGAGCTGACCATAAGGAATAACATTTTTCCATTAAAAATTAATATATCCCCATGCCACAGGTCTTTGTGTAAGAGCAATACAATGGTCTGTATTGTCTGTCTGTCAGCAGATCCATGTCTGATTTGCGGTTTACCTAGGTCCTACAAAGTCCTGAGAAAATTACGGTTTTGATACCTGCCATTGATTAGTAATATTTATATGGTCATTCATTTGCACATTGGCAAGTGACACTTGCAGTATGGCTAGCTGTCAGGCAGGCTCACAACATGAAAGAAAGGAAATGACCTTTCCTTATTGAAGGAAAAGACCCAATTTTTGCTGCCTTTCCTTCAGCACTCGGTTTCCCAAAGAGATTTCAAATGGTACTCCAGTGGTTTTGTGTAGGATGGGCACAGCTTTCTGCAGTCCTGTGGAATCCTAGGGAAGCAGATACCAAGTTATTAAACCCAGTTCCCTACTACTGCAGGTCCTGAGTAACATTACTCTGCTCAGAAGCTCACTGAGTATCATGTCAAAAGTAGCTTGGGTTTCTCCCCTCTCCTTCCTTTTGCCACGATGGACATCCTAAAACCTAATTTGCTTTGTGCATACAAATGCTCTCCTCATTTCCAGACTAAATACAGCCTTGGAAACTTTAAACTCCTCCTTTATTTTGGTAATATTGCTTTTTGTTTTATATTACTTTTCTGTGTACCTGGTTCTTAGTGGGTAACTGTTTTGTTCCATATTTTCAAGTTACAATTTTTTGCTTACGTACACATTGTGTGTGTACATGCATTGTGCCAGACTTTAGGCTGGATCTGTTTAAAAAATGAATTTTTTTCTCCTTTTCATTTTAGCTGTTCAGAAAAGTATAGTTGAATGATTTCTCACCTGTGGAAATGGCCTTGTCCAAGTGCTAACACTTTGCAAAAGTTGCTTAGTATTAGTGAGATTTTGTTTCAGAAGGGTATCAAAGCAAGGTCCAAAAAAGTCTGTACTGATTTATTTGATGCTTCTTTGTTTTGATTTTTCCCAGTTTTATGTTGGATGATAGCAATGTGAAAGACATGAGAATGTGAAGCAGAACATTTCATTTGCTAGGAAGCAATCTTTTTGTTGTTTTCTGGAAAGCTGTTCACACATAGAAGGAAGACAGCCACTGAGAAATGATACATATTGGAACTTGCCTCCTGCAGGAGAAAAGTGAGAGCTATCTATGAGGTCAAGCAAAATATTTTAAGAGGTCTTTGCAATTAATTTCTTTTAAGGGTAAAGTTGATTGTCAGTCAGCCTAAGGATATTGTATTTTTCATTCTATTATGAGATATGGGAGTGAAATGGCTTTTCTTTTTCCTTTTCTTTTTCTTCTTTTTCTTTTTCTTTTTCTTTTTCTTTTTCTTTTTCTTTTTCTTTTTCTTTTTCTTTTTCTTTTTCTTTTTCTTTTTCTTTTTCTTTTTCTTTTTTCTTCTCCTTTTTCTTTCTCTTTTTCCTTCTTTTTCTTCTTTTCTTTTTCTTTTCTTTTTCTTTTTCTTTTTTCTTCTCCTTTTTCTTTCTTTTTTCTTTTTTCTTTTTCTTTTTCTTTTTCTTTTTCTTTTTCTTTTTCTTTTTCTTTTTCTTTTTCTTTTTCTTTTTCTTTTTCTTTTTCTTTTTCTTTTTTTCTTTTTCTTTTTGTCTTTCTTTTTCTTTTTTTCTCTTTTTCCTCTCTCTTTTCCACAGTCCCTACACC
>VYZV01023138.1:81091-101377 GCA_013401275.1 Pandion haliaetus
TTTCCTTCCTCGATAGGAGTTGTTGCTTCCAGGGAGCACTGGCCCATTCAGTTTGATAGTGTCCTGGATTTCTACTCTGCTTACTCATTTTATATAGGGACAAAACAGAGTTTGGAGAGAGCCTTACTCATGCGCAGCTAAAGATCCATCATATATTTTGTTGGTAGAAAGTGCACTTTCTGAGTGATAAAAACATTTTTCCCCAAATTTCTTATTGTGTGAGGCAGTTGAAACCAATCCAGCTTCAAAATTCTGTTGAAGTCCAATCTAGAGAAATTTATTTCATAATGAAAATAAGCAAAAGTGAATATTGTGTGCAAAATTTTGCCCAACAATCTACTAACCCTTGCACATATCTCTGTATTTTTTCTGAGGTTCATCTGCCCTAACTCAGACATCTAGAAGGGAGATCTGAAAAGCTCACCCCACTCACTGAAGAGCCATTCCAGAGCATAATATCCCCTAAAATAGCCATCTTAGGTAGGGGAGGCATCATTCTGGTACGCTATAAGACATATTCTTAAATCCTGATTTGTATAACCTTGCGTACCTGCTGTAAATACATTAAGTACAAACTATGTGTACATCATCCATTAATAGATACTGCATTTTTTCACAGAAACTCTTTCACACATGGGTAGTTAAGTATGTGCACCACACACCCAAATGCCTGAATATTCATACGCTGCACATTTCCCATTTTTATTTGTTACAAGGAAGGTTTCTGAAAGACTGGTTATTTTAGCAGAATGAAATGCACTAATATGACATGCTGATGCTCCATGTATTGGGAAGAATGAAAGGATCGGCTTTTCAATGAGCAGTCTTTAGGTAAACTCACATGCTTGAATGATTAAACCCAAGGATAAAAATATCTTTTACAATGTGTAATTTTTTCCTTTCTTGCAATAACTTTAACACAGGAAGGGGGGAAGGGTGGAAGAGAGAGAAATAAGCTTATATTCTTAACTTTCCTAACCCATATTGCATTCCAGAACTATAAGATGTGGTAAAGACAGGTAAGCAGATTAATTTAGCAGACTTCCAGACTTCTGAGGCAAAAGAGGGAGGCAAGAACATTTTATCATTTCTGACATATGGAGCATGTAGTACTGACTGCAATATGGAATGGATGATCAAAGTAATGTTTTCAATAGATTCTAGGAACATTTTTAGCTTTAAAGTCATTAGTAAACTTCAATTTAGGAGCTGAACCCTAAAACCTTAATTTGGACAAAGCGCTCCTACTTGGGAGCAATAGTAACTCACTCGCAGGTCAAAATTTAATATACTTCTTGAACCATGCAGCTCAATGTCTTGGAGAAAACGAGTAAAAATACTTTGAAAAATACCTTCAAGGGATGAGGATGAAATTGAGACCTAAGCACAGAAAAAATAAGAACTAGGGCTTTCAAAGAAAATTGAAGCTTTGGAGAGCCTTCAACTATTTTGATTTATATTTAAACATTTTAGA
Organism: Pandion haliaetus; assembly: GCA_013401275.1. NCBI lineage: Eukaryota > Metazoa > Chordata > Aves > Accipitriformes > Pandionidae > Pandion > Pandion haliaetus. The sequence goes on from VYZV01023138.1 coordinate 82,566, forward strand.
GATTGGAGCTTTGATTAGCTGAGACCCTCTCCAGTTTCCCTTCAGCTCTGATTTATGGGCAGGCTGAATCTCAGTAAAATGAAAGCTAAATGAGGTGTTCTTTAAAATTACCTTTGAACACTTAAAGAAGGTAAGGAAGAGGGCAACTTGGCTGATGCTGACATGAAGTGGAATGGGATATGAGGGTGAGTGTTTTTAGGAGCTGAAATCTTTTGAATACTGGAGAGGGGGAAGGAACAGGATGTCAGGGGGTTTCTAATTGCTACATGCAATAGCACTAATATATACATCTCTTCTGACTGGGAGATGCATTAAGCTGGACTTGCTAGCACAAACAATGCTGTTTGTGCATATGTAAGAAGATTTTTGGTGGGTTTTTTTAGTTGTTTTGTTTGGTTTTTTTTTGTTTTGGAAGAAAATATTTCCCAATTTACTTAAGAAATGGCTTTCTCATTTTGGGGTTTACAATTGATTGTCTTAGCCCACCCAAGAGTATTTTGATAGAAATCTTATAACACCCAGGAAACAGCTTGACACCTCCAGGTGAAACTGTGGAGGGGTGATTTATTATGAATGACCCCAGCGACCCATCTTAGACTAGCATCCTTTAGTATTAAGGTGTATGAAAAAAGTCTGTACATCAGACTCTGACTTCACTTGATCGTGGTCTTCCCAGTCCTCCCCTGTTTTTCTTCTTCAGGTTGCCGTTCTTTTTATTAGAAGTGATACACACTAAATAACTCAGGCATTATCAGAAACCAGCCAGCACAGGATAAAAGTGCCCCTAACAGGCTAAGATTTAAGGCAATATCCAATTCTACAGATGGTCTCAGTCCTGCTTTCCTCACAGCTGCTGGCACAGGATGTGTCTCTGCTCAAGGATTTGTCCTGCTCTTGCAAATGACTGCAGTAGAGGTACACACGGGGTCCGTGTCCCACCTCACCAGTCTACTGCAGTTGGCTCATCCTTGGAAGAAAAATCTCAGGTGCAGAGGAAATTGCATGTGACAGTTGTTTGAAAACATGTCTCTTAAATGAAGTAAGGAATCTGACATAAGTAGATGATCCCTGAGAGAGTGGTAGCTGCCAAAATCATGAGTTAGGTCATGACGTTTGTAGAAGATTTTAATATTTTGCAGCTGGAACATGCATATAACGGCATATTCCCACCCCACATTCTTGCTGAGTTCGAAGACATGGATACAAATGATTACTGACTGGCTCAAAATCTTCCTTGCAGATATTGTGGATTTGTCTCTTGACAGCCTTTATCATGGCAAGAGGAACTGTTGAGGTATTGTGAGTGCAGAAGACTGAGACTGACTGTGGGGGATTGTTTAAATTTTCCTAGTTAGTTAAACAGCCGTAGGGCATCTTGGATTGGATTCAACTTCATAGCTTGGACATGGATCTTGGTTACCCTCTATTCCTGGCATTGGTCATGGCTTGCCTGACAGCTCAGTGATGAGAATCCAGGACCTTTGACTATATAAATCTGTTCCTACATAGGTATCACCTCATTCTGCAGTTGTGTGCTCAGCATTCAAACATTTTCCTCAGGCATTTCTCACTGACAACTGTTTCTTCCCAGTGGGGAGCAGATGAGCCACAACAAACCTTTATCACTTCTCTGAGATGATGTTATACCAGCTTCCACATCAGTCCTGAAGCCAACTGCACTCTTGTGCAGTCAATGGCTTGCATCGTTTTCTGTTTGCCAGAATATTGTCCAGGCAAGGCAGTCTCACCCTTATCAACATGACTAGCTCACATGCATGCCGCTGTCCCCTGGGACATGCACATGGTTGAGTAGTGATCTACTTGTGATATCTTTTGCATTCCGTGTAGAGTTTTTACTCTAGACACATGCAAAAATTTTGCTGCTAGTGATATGGCTGTTCTCAGCCAGTCTGAGAGAATCACTGTGGGCTAAGGAGCATAGTTACTGTTTTTGTAACTACTGGCATCAAGTAATAACATAAGTGGTGTTGCCTCTGGAATTAGCCAGATCCCACAGATTTTCATCTTTCTTCTTGAGACATTTGGCTTCTCTTGTCTCCCTAATCGCTTTCTCATGTGTCAAATCAGGGTTGAGCCTTTCTGACACACAGCAGTCTTTCATGCATAAACCATAATATCACACATTGTTTCGTTGTGCTACCAGCTGGAGAAATGGCAGCTTTGTAGGGGGACTGCAACATCACTGCTCCTTCTCTGTACAATTCCTGGGAGGCAGTGAAGTTCTTAAGAAGGACCCCAGAACATCTTGTCTGCACAAATAAGACCAATGGCTGACCTGAAGAAGGAGATGGGGTAGAGGAAAAGGATCTAGGCAGGCATGCAACATCCAGACACAGTAGAGGAGACTGCTAACGCTGTTGGCTCTAAACGGCAGGTGCCATTGGTATTTCCTTTGGAAATACCTCAGTAGTGGGGTTGTCCGATGGCTGCTCCCGAAGGTGCTGCAGCCAACCCCGGGGAGCGTAATGCAAATGGTGATGGGCCTGCTTGCAAATGGCAACACACATATCCCCCCGTGATGAAGTCTTTTGTGAAGAACAGATGTTCCCTGTCTACCACCAGTTACCATGCATGTAGATTAAGTGAATATCTCACTTCTCTAAAAAAAAAAAAAGGATGGATTATTTCTTTGCAAAGACAGGATAGGCACTAAAAAGATTGCAAAGACAGGATAGAAAACACCAGTTCATGGCTGGAGTGTATGAGCTGAGGGTGCTTTATGGTTTAAGTCATCATGCTGTAAGCACTCCTGCAGGATAAATGGGAGAAAAGTAATCTCTAGAAATGGTTCTGAAGCAGTTCAGAGGATTTAAGAAACAAAGTTGTGCACTTCTTTTTCCTTTAGGTCCACAGCTAGCTCTATCTAGCTGCAGTCATTCTCACTTAGCTAATTACTATTCAACAAAGAATTTAACTCTGTGTTTAAATGCAACTCTGTTCAGCAAAGCACAGAAGCATGTGCTCCATAGTAAATATATACTGAAATCCTTCTCCTAGGAGCCTCTTTGCCAGCCTGAAGCTCTGCATCTAAATTCTAGCCAAAATTGAACTGATGACAGGGGTTTTTGGCCCATGGACTTCGCTGAAAGTGATATCACAGTTTAAATGTGTGCAACAACAACGGCAATTTAAACATAGGATCTCAATAGCCTAAACTTTGAGGCAAAATCACCATCATTCCTGAACTGTGGAAACCACTTTGCTGGAGCTTTATTAGGATAGCTGACTAGTTTTATGCAGGAATAAACAGTGATTTCTAAGGATCTCTATTGTATTCACATTGATTTAACCTAATGGAGGTTGTTAGTTTGAAAAAAAGAGATATCTCATATCTAGTCCCAGATGCAGTATCAGATACGTGTTGTCTGAAGCTAGAACATCTGAACATGTGGAACAAAACCGCCATTGCAACTTGTCTACATGTCACTGTCTGGGTAGCAAGGGACAACGTAACTATATGAAATGGATGTATGCAAGCAAAAATTCTGAATGCTTACAGTTTTTCAAAGATGCAAAAGTTTAATCAGTGCAAAATTCTGTGAGAATACCAAGTCCAAAAAAGGTGAAAATTGATTCCCACTATTTCTGGAAATATCCTGGAAAACTCACAATTATTTTTAAACAGCTCCGTGACTACTGAAGTCCAAGGAAGTCCTGCCACTGATTTCAGCACAAGCAGAAAAAGCTGAGTAATTGTGAAAAACTACCCCCCAAATTCAAGTTGTCCAAATGAAGTTCAGGTCTTTCCTTTCGCTGACAATCCCTGTACCGAAAGAAAGGAACTCCTGTCGTGTGCTGCATGAGAACAGAATGAGTCAAGGGGCAAGGAGAAGGTAAAATGCTATTTTCAGAGTTCAACCTATAAAAGATTAAGTGCCTACTTAACATCAGACATTTACACATCAGACCTCTCCTGTGATGGTTACCATCATCATCAGACTACACCTATTCAGTAAGAACTGCAAATCTAAAATTTCCCAACAAGTAGTTCATAGACAGCAAACATGTACAGAGCTGTTACTTTTCTGATATATACTATTACTNGTCTGGGACCTACTGGATTTACAGTTCAGCCCTGAGTTGGAGGGAAGAGCAATGCAACTCTATGCAGCATGTCCATCTGCCTTTAAAATCCCAGTTTGAGTACTAGCCACATCTCATTGGCATGATTTAAAATGCGTGACAAGTTAAAAGTCTGATGTGATAGTCTGGGTCATGCTATCATTGTTACATGCCAATTATAACAATAAAATAGCAACAACTAAATGCCATTCAATGGGTGTACTAAGAATAGGTTGACTGAAATGTAATGACTATGTATCATCATTAGAGAGCTGCTGAGTCTCAGAGAATCTCTTCTAATGAACACTTGGATATTAACTAGCAAACGATGATTTTTGCAACTGAGTCTAAAAGATGAACTCATTGATACCATTGGATTATTAAGAGCTTATGTATTGATGTTCAATCATTTTAATAGATTTGCTTTCCTTATTGTAGAATATGACAATAAAAGTGCTGTGAATAGTTATTTCATAATAATAACCCTAATAATGTTAATAATAGCATAATCTTATTTAATCTAATTTAAATAGACAGCAAAAAGACCTACTTAGAACCACTTGTCTTTTGTTGGTGGAAAGATTCTCATTATGAAAATTAAATTGCTTTTGAACTCCTTTGGCACACTAAAATTAAAGCCACTCACCATTTACAAAATAGGCAGGAGCCCCAAATCTGCAAAATCTTTAGGGAAGCACTGATGCATTGTGCTTAATAGGGATGAATTTAAGCATCTGCTTACAGACTTTGCTGAACTGGGCTTTCTCAAGCTTTTGGGCAGGGTCTCAGTTTTAAATGAGATTAATTTTGCATTCACATCAGGACACTCTATTATTATCTGAGTCAATTTATTTTCCCAATGAAGTCTCTGCAAGTGACTGTAGGAATTAACAGGGAAGGAGAGACAGTAGGCGAAGTTCACATGGCAAAGATGCAGCTGACATCAACTGGTAAATCCTGTCTGGCATACTAAGCTCTCAGCATATAGTAAATTTTCTTGACTCCATGTGTACTTTTAATATCCCATATCAGAAAAAAATCCTGAGAGCATGTCACCCAAGTATGGACTTGCCTCAGCAGTATTAAAATAAACTCCATCATCAAATGTTTCTAAGTTGGATCCACCCTGATGTTTCAATACCTTTCTATGGGTATAAACACTGGGAAATTTGACAGAGCTAATCCTGTAAAGGAAGAATTAAAAGTGACTCCTTTTTACTGCTAGTCCTGTTTTATCTCTCTGTTATATACATGGTTTTATATTTCAGTCATATCTTCTTGTGTGTAAACAAAGGCAGGTTTGCTGTGTTTTGCTTGGTATTACCGCAGAGCTGACATGTCCCTGGGAATAAGGGCTGGACTCTCTTGTGACTAACGCTTCACACTCTTAGCGTGCCTCTGGTTGCAAAATTTTTTATTGGTGGCAATGAGTGAGACAGGAGGGACAAAGACTGGATTCTGTACTATTTGTGGGGCTGACAGCCACCCTAAAAATACCTTTCCTGCTCAGCAACACAGAAGAGTGGATGTCATAGGGGTCAGATAAACATGGGCGTCAATATGGTAATTTTCTCTGAAAAGTCCCTTTTCGGAATTGAACTGTAAGTTCAAAGCAAGCAGGATGGGCTAGATTCACAAGGGAGGGTAAAATGTCATGTTTGCTGCAAAATTCATTGGTGCTGACAGCGATGTCTTGCAGGAGACATCACAGGTGGACTCACTGGTGAAGATTGTGTGGGGATGAAAATGGGACTGGGTGATTACAGGAGAAGGGAGGAACGGTGGTGGGTTCCTGAGCTAACTCCATCTGGAAAAAGAGCAGTTTTCTCTCCTACCTGAGATCCTGCTCGTTCAGCAAGGAGCAGGTTGAAGGGTGCTAAATCCAGAAGCAACAGCAATTGGGGGAGTGCATGCACTGGCAGTGCCTGGGCTGGGGGTGATGGGCAGGGTGGGATCTGGCTGTGCCCCTGTGCGGTTGGGGGGAGACAAAATGGTGAGCGGCCCCAGCATAGCCAGCTGGAAACTTTTTTTACAGTGGGAAAGGAAGGAGAAAAACTACCCTTTTGCTCTAAAAAAAATTCTTTTTCAACAAAGTAATTTTGGAAATAGGCAGATGCATTATAAATCCCCACAACGCTACTCTCTGGAAAACAGTATGGAATATGCAATATTCTGTCAGAAAGTCAACAGCTTTTTGCTGCTCACATCTTTCAACTCCAGCATTTGTCTGCCCACAAGCCTCAGCATCAAATGAGAAACATGCCCATGTGCAGGAGAGGACTGCATTGCAGGCACCAAGTCAGATGACCGTGCTGGGGTAAACCCTGCTCGGAGCTGGTCCCCAAAGCCACTCTGGACAACTCCAAACCTGCTCTGACTTGGGCTGCTTGCTCATGGCTTCAGTGCCCATGGGGAAAGGCAGGGTGTGAGGATGCCGTAGGCCATGCCTCAAGTGCATTGGAGCATGGTGGTGGTGAGACCTGTCACTGAGGACTCCTTCTGTGAGCATCTCCCTCCGGGGATGATTTAAGCAGACCATGGGATGATTGTACTGCTTGGTTTATCCCTGGGTCAGGGATTCAGATATTCCCATCTGTCTCTGCTCCTGCACTGCGTTGTGGAGGGAAGCATGCTCCTTTGGGATGCCCTTGCCACAGAGCCATCCCAGGGAGACAAACAGATTGCTGGGGAGAGAGAGTGTTAAAAATAAAATTAAAGGAAGACTGCAAATTACAGTAAAGTTAAGACAGGACTTTCAGAGAGCACAGTTTGTCAGGAAGACAGCTGCTTTTTATAGCATGCCTGGCATGGCTGATGGCAAAGACATTTGACATTTAGCTCTGATTGAGTGGCAGGTGGGGAGAAGGAAGCCAGAGATACTGTAAGCAAATCACTTCAAAAGCAGAGTTAGGAAGGGACAGCATTTGGGGAACATCGTGTAGCTTTGGCTGGACTCCTTGGCTGCTTCACAGTACTTGAAGGGCTGGATCCAAAGTCCCTTGACATCACTCTCCCATACCTTCATGGAGAGAAAAAAAGGGCCCCAGAGCTCCAGGAAAATGAGTTTTCTTCCACCAGAGTCTGCTTTCCTTGGGCTGTCAGCACTGCCTGTGTCCAGGTTTCCTTCCCCAGTGGGCCAAAGCAGGATTTGGTCATCAGGGATGACCGACACAGGGGCAAACGTGAAAGACCTCCAAGCTGGCTGTAGTCATGGCTGGGATCCATACCTTTCATTTGCCACTGAATTACTGTTGGGAGGGGAAATTGGGTGACATAGGATGTAAATTGCAATAGAGGGGGGTCTTTCAGGTGCTCTTGGTCTAGGAGAACCCAGCCCTGGCACAAGTGTTTGAGGAACTGGAAGTTTTCTGAAATTAAAATGAGCCTTAGGGTCCTATGTTCTCCATTTTAAAAATGTGGGTACCAACACAGACCCTTCTCCCATTTCTCAAGGTGCCTTTGAACATGCAAAGTGCTGAGTATTACCCTTATTATTAGGAGAGACTTTTTCCCTATGTGACAGCTTTTACTATTACGCTTGTAATGGGCCCATGGCTTTTGATTGTTACCCCTGAGTTGTTCATACACTGCACTAGATCCCTGCCCATCACCTAAAATGGGAATAATAGACAATATTGTTTTTCTTTATGTCTTTTATTACTTTCACTGTGTTTCCAGCTCAGCTCTGGTCCTGTGAGTCATGAGAAATACTGGTCACTGTGCACCAGGGACCACCGAGAAATAATGGAAGTCTCTTATCAACTACCGCTTATCACATGGACCTACTGATATATTTGTTCCAGACTTCCCCGAGCTCCCTAATTTAATTTACTATTTTTATGAGGTCTTCCTTATCTCCAGATACATCTTCCTCTTATTGATTGTTCAGAATACATTTGGTAGAAGGAGTTAAGTACATCAGTAATTTACAGTCATCATTAATTTCATGACTGCCAATTTATTAGTGTTTACACCTTCTGCACAAGAAGGCAAAGTATTTGACACAATAGATAAATTTCTCCTCAAGCATTTGTCAGGCTGTATTCTTCAGTGTGAGTCTTTCTCTGTCAGTGCAAGGATAAACTGTGGCACTCCATGCCACAGGACGGGAGAAGGAGACAGTGTAAGCATGCGTGAGATACTTAGGACTAAAGGCGTGAGGGATGCCCTTAGGCAAATCTTTTAACCTGCATATGGCTAAAGATCTTTATTTGGAAGATGAAGACAGAGAATGCAAATTGCCCTGAAAATTGGATTTGGAAAAGAGAGGGTTTTGAGAAAAAAAATAATGATTTGCTCAAGTATTGTATTTTAATTAGGGGAAAAAGAAATTGTATTTTTTATTTTTGTTGTTTTGAATCAAAACACTGAATTGTGGACCAGACCCAAAACAGTTGAGAAACGATTTTGTTTCAAACTCTATTTGACTAGGGTGCTATGATATTTCGTGGAAGCTGTGATTTGAATATTCATCATCTCCCGTAGGCAAAACTTCTCCCACCAGGTTTGTGGCATAGATGTTTTTTCTTTTTCTCATCTATCTCAGATTCAAAGTGTTGAAAAATTCCTACTGCAGGCCAGCTGTCTGGAGGCCTATGTGTAATTGTACTCTTGCTTCCAGCAGAGAGAAATCTGTGTAGTGCTAGGAATGATGTGTTGATGTTGAGTTTATACCTTGTCACAGGCTCAATATGTATTTGTTGGAAAATGCACCTACTTTCCCTATGCTTTTCTTTCCATCTGAGAAGTGGGAAAACTAACTCTGGACAGAAATTTCTTGCTGCATAATTTTCCGGGGTGGGGGTGCAGAGTAGGGATTTCAGTTTTATTACGATTTTCCACCTAACTTCTCATTTTAAATGAATTCAGTCCCCAAAATATTTTGAATATTGTGCCACAGGGACATTGCAGCTTACTGCTAAATCTTCTGTAATATGTCATGGTTTCTCTTCTTATTGAAGGGAAGTTAAACATTTGGGAAATCTCAGATAGTGAAGTGTTAGGGGAGATGTAGTCTTGCTGGTGAGTCCAGCTTCCAAGTGAGAATGAGACTGCGGGCAACGAAATTCAGCTCTGAGACCTTCACAGCAATTCCCCTTTAATAAAAAATATTTGCCTTTTTCTGATGGTAGTTTTTCTAGTACATAAGAAATTAAAAAATTTCTGTGGAAAAGAAGCCAGTGTTAATTACAAATTAGACTTCTCTAAAGCACCAATTTTCTAACGTAAAGCTACTTCCAGAGAAAATGCATGAGTGAAGCTATTGAGAGTAATAATGTGTTTACCATTTTCTGTATTTTTATATTGTGAATCCTACAAGGCAGATGCTTTTCATTTGTGCATCTATTGACCTAGTCTAGGTCTTGCTATGGTAAATATTAATATTAGTGCTTCTTTGCCTGAGTTGTACCTGAGAGCAGACTTTACCCACAAAAGGCAGACTGTGAATGGAGATTTTAGTTGGTCTCTCTCCTGGGTCCCCTTGAGCTGGTGAAGAGGGTGAGGGTGCCCTGTGCATGCAATGCCCAGGCAAGCCGGCTGGGTCATTTTGAAGCAGAGATTCCCAGGACAATAGGTACCTCCAGGAGCATTGCAGGCAAAGCCCACAAAGCATTTCCTGAGCTCCTCCAGCTTCTACCAGAAATTATTGGCTTGCTGCAGAATTACTGGGTGAAACCCCATGCTTGCTGTGATGCTAATGTAGGGACAGATGCTCCCAAGGGTTCCTACTCAACTAAAGAATCAAAAATCCACTTAATACGGCTGTGCGTAGCCCATTGTTTACTCATAATGAAACATCATTAGAGGGACCTAGCCTTGCATTAGTGTTGGCTTTGTTCTGATGAAATCTGGCCGCATAAAGAGTATCTCGGAGAGCTGCTTCGGCAGAAACAGCCGTCGCCCAGCACTGCAAAAGCATGCTCTGCTTTACAGGCCATGTCCTGCCCATGCCTCGGGAGCACTGAGGTTAGCCAACCTTGCAGGCTCGGGGTGTTGAATAAATTCACAACCTGCTAGAGAAAGAGCTTATGCTTTTCCTTTTTGCTCCACTGCTGGATGTTGCAGCCGGTGAGGAAATCTGGGGGCAGTCCTCGCTCCAGGCAGTGTGTCGGCCATGATGTGCACTTGTAATGTAGCTAACACAGCATCATCTGTGGTGACCCGTCTAGCTTGCTCCTGTGCGGGTAGCAGATTAGTTCAAGACAGTGGAAATTCACTATTCCCACCTAGGCCATTCTGGCTGTGCTAGCCTTCTCTATTTTGCCATCCCTCTCAAAACCTTTGTTGCTTTAGTTTTCCTCCCTCAAGGAAAAAAACCCAGGAAACATCTCAGCATGGTTGAAAAATCTTTGTCATTATGATATTTAATATTGGTAGAGGTCTGTTTATATTTGTGTTAAGTACTTGTATAGTTTAGCTTAGGTCTGTTAAAAGTAATTAATATTCTAAGTATAGAAATGCTCACATAGGACATGATCCAGCTTTTGTTGAAATGAGTGAAACTCATTGATTTAGAGAGGTCTTCTGAGAAAAAAGGGGGGAGCCTGAAATGCCCACATGCATTCATTAAAGATTGTTTCAACTGGAAGGAGTCAAAATAAATCTTGCAAATTGCACATCCAGTTTATTAGACTCAGACAAAATGGTGCGCTTACATGCAGGGCAGAAAGCAGAAGCTATTCTGCAGCATCAGTAACTAAACATGGGGAGGGAGGAATGCAGAGAAATTTTATGGCAGATTTCGGCTGGCAGGATAATTTCCCGCATCCAAGGCTGCGGGAAGAGAGCACTGCTCAGAGATCTGTAATAGCTGTGAGTGGTCAGAGCTGTAGCTTTATGCTTCATCCCAAAGCATGCAGGGGGAAGGATTAAAACCTGAGTATCGATTGCATAAAGGATAAAAAGGGATTACATGTTATAGGGAGGAGCAAAAGAGAAAGCTTTAGGTACTTCCATAAACTAACATTAATCACTAAACCAATTTTAAAGTTATTTTGGAGTAGATTTAAATGTGCAAAATGTGTGTCTTAATTACTGTATGTTCTGCTTTGCATACTTTATGTTTAATTTGCCTAATTTTTGGATGTGCTGAGGAGCAGCAGCATCCACTGCTTTTAGCTCAAGTTGAGGGACATCAATACTGTGAGAATAATTGAGCCCACTGTGGCTGAACTGGGGACATTTCCAGGCCAGGGTTCTTGTGCACGTTAATTTATAGATACCTGCAGCATGTTACAAAGTGACCATCCTCAGCTCTCCATCATCCTAAAGCAACTAGAAATGTGGCCAGTTTGGCCAAGATCACAGAGATATAGTAATAAATACTGTGAAGTTTATTTGAGTGTACACACAGGACATTCTCTGAGGCAATGAAAGGGCTGGACCCAGCACGTCATGTAGCAGCTCCCATCACAAGGAACCCATTGTTGCAACCTCTTAATGATAATGCTGGTATTTCTTGGGTTGCCTCCATTTTTCCCCTAGACCTTTTTCAGTAAACCTCTTAGCATGTCTCACACCAACTGGTGTCTCCCTGGCCACAAGACTTCGTGAGATTACGTGTTAAAGATAATATCACCTAACATACTTCACTCAGCCAGTATCATGACTGTTAAATCTTTAATGATAAATGTTAAATATTTTATTTAATGGAGAACTTCCCTTCACCCCTGCCCAAGAATGATATTTCTCCCTCTATGAAGAATGATTGCAAACATTTCTGACAATAATTAATTTTCCATTAATTATTTTCTATTTCTGTACAGTGTGTTCTTTTCATTCTAGCTCTCTAACAAATTTGGCGTTGAGACCCCTTCACCCTTTCCATCTATTCAAGTACAAGGTTCCATTCTTCATTAGGGCTATTTTAAAATCTGTAAAGAACTGTTTTCCAGATGTGGATATGCACAGACAGTAATTGCACTTCATGATCACTTCCAGCTGCCCTAAATGCCTGCCAACAAATTCCCATAAGGAGTGCATGTTTTGTGCTGCAAATCAGGGAGAACATTGTAAAATGATAATGTGTTGCACACTGCAGTACCTACAAGAGTTATGGACTTTATAACTGAACTAATTGGAATTAGGCTTTACTTTAAAGGTCAAGAAAGTGACAAAGAAATGCAATCTTTGTAAATTAATCTGTTGTGTTGTTTTTGAGTAGTATTGAGTACCTGTTTCTTGGATGACATTCATTTTTAGTGAATTATATATTTGAACACTCTGTGGATGCCTTGCAAACTTACATATCATGGATATGGCAATCTCATGTTTTGAATTTGGGTTCGTAATCAGACACCACATATTCTTTTACCAAGTAAAACATTTGCCTCCTGGAACTGTTCTGGTGTGACCAGAACTTATAGTTATGGATCACATGTTCTTCTGGTGTTAATGGCCTCAATTTCGTTGATATCAGTAGAGATATGTACACACTGCTAGAACTGAATTTGGTCCTGTATTTTTGTTATTTTAACAATGTAATTTTTAAATAGGTGTTTATATAGTTCCAGTGCAGTTTTCTCCCTTTTTACTTAAACATCCTTGTGATTCTTGGCTGAGATACAGTTTTATGCAAGAAGACCAGCAGAAGACATCACTTACAGCCTCAGAGTGAAAAATAACAGCCTAACCAGCATAAGAAGTGCTTTAGCAGTCTTCAATAATAATAATAATAATAAAATTTCTGACATCAGCAGAACAGATTTTAAAAATCAATCATGTAACACCTTTCTCCATTACTCACAAGCCTGTGGACCCAATAAACAACCCCTACCAGCTCTCTGTATAGAGTGCTCTGCACTNTTGCAAAGCTGGACCATAGCCCATATTCCTAGAGATTAAAAATGTAGAGTCACAATTCCAACCACTCTTACCACCTTAGTGTTGTGCTCCAAAACTCAGCTTTCTTTTTAGCAGCTGAATTCAGAATTTGGCTTTCTTCCATAGCAATGTAAAGTGTAGAGAACCAGAACACTGACAGGACCCAGAGCAGAAAAGCTGCAATCTGAAAACTCTGGTTAGTGGAGTCCACATTTTTTAATTCAACGATATGTATTTTACTTTCTATGCTGAAAGGAGGTTTGCACAGCTGACCTCTTTGGGGCCTGTCCTGGACAACCTGGGAGACTTGAATGAAATGCCTCCTGAGGTACATACAGGCTGGTGCAGCATCCAAGCTACAGTGGGTCTAATTCACTGTTACCTCATTGCTGTACACACTTGTATGCCTGTGAGCATGAACAGGAATCTCATCTGTAGTTCCTAAGGACACAGTGTAGGTGGTTCCCATAGCTTCCTGTGGAGTAGTTTCTTACGCTTGATGATAGCAAATAGTCATTCTTGACTCAGTTTTGCTGAATTTGCCAGTGATCTTAAACTTTTTCCACCTTACTTTTTTTCCTCAGTGAAGATGTGGATTGTTATCTTGCAAAGTTAAGCTTCTGCGTACAGGTTTTCTTTCCTTGGTTAGCTTTTCTTTTGAAACTTCCTTACGTGTAGTTCCTATATATCCTAGAGATCACATGTTGAAAACTACTCCATTGGCTAAGTCTACAGCGGTGTGTCCCATGAATATATAGCTCATAAGCTATTTTGTACAAATACATGAAAGCCTTACGACAGGTTTATTTAAGTCACAGCTTAGTCCTGGAAAGTAACTCACTAACAATTTCCTGCGGTCCAGGGTTTTCACCTCCCACTAAGGAGGAACTGAGCAATGAGTTGGGCATCATGGCCAAACCTCACCTATGCTTTTCCCAGGCACTGTGGTTCTATGTAGATAGTACCTGTCAGCCACTGGCTGTAGAAACAAGCCATGTGTTGTCAACAGGGAGTCTTGTGATAATGAAAGGTGCTTTCTGTATCATGTAGATGTAATGTTTGTGTAGTCTGTCCCCATGATCACTCCTGATGAAAACACAGCTGGATACTTAGCTAGCTGAATGAAATGGCTTAGTAATACAATGTAATTATATAGCTTAAGTGTCAGAACTACAGTTAGAAAAAAGGTAGGTGAAAATTAGGCTCCTAAATCCCTATTTTCTTCCCCAACAAAAGCTGGTTAACTTTATAATCCTGGTGAGCATACGGCAAGCCCTGTCCATGTAAGAATTACTGGGTGCAAGACACATTTGAAAATCATGTCCAAGTAGGAGCCTATATCTACAATAACCTGTTTTGAAGCCTTGACTTGTTTGTGCGTTGGAAGAGTGTTCTTGTACCAACAGGGAAGTGGGTTTCATTCTATTATTAAGGTCTCACATTTGGTAAAAGAAAAGTTAGCCTTTTGTTAGCACGTAATATTTTGTATATAATGGAAGGATTTAGGAAAATAAGAGGATGATGGGAGGTGCTTTGTCTGAGTGATGATAATGCCTCTGGATAGGTCTGTGATGCCTCTGGATGAGTCTGTGTGTGTATGTTTGTGTAAGAAGTGCACAAATGTCTAGTGACCTGATAGGAAGGACTCTACTCCCTTTGCTCTTTAGGATGTTGACTGTGACACTTGTAGCTCCATGCACTGTTCTCATTCAGGGAAGCAGGCCATGTTCCAATGAGCAAGTGCCTATGGGATGGTATTGCATGGTCTAATGAGAGCAGGAGAGAAGATAATCAAGATTTTTCCACAAATGCCTCTGCCTTTGCATGGGATATTTCTATGAGATATTTCAGTCTGATGTAATATCACACTGCCTGTGCACTGAGCCAGCAGGACAGAAGCCATACACTTCTAAGGCTGATCAACCTGTTCAAGCACTTTGTTGACTTTGTTATGAGAGCATCCTCACACTGGATGAAGGGATGTTGCTTGCAGCAGGGGAATTGAGGCAGAGAGACACTCATTGCAGACTGCTGAATAGTATCTGACCTTCCTACAATCTTCTTCAGAATAACCTCCTCTCCTTTGCCTGTTGTGTTGTAAACTACCACACTAACCCCTCTGCCTGTATTTTATGGACAGACACTTCTCCCTATTTGGTCTACAGATTTTGATTAACTTTATAGTGGGTTATTTATATAATTTTCTTAAGCTACTTTAGGTACCACACTGAGGGAACCTAAGGGAATTTGTATTTCCTAACTTGGAAGTCTAAAAGGTAGAGGTTCCCATCTGACCTCTTCATCTTTGGTTCATCTTGGTCCATGGTCAGTGGTGAAGGAGAGGTTCTGAATCATAAGATTTAAGATTAGAGGTATTGTCCTTAGGAGTGTTTCCAGTAAGTAGGGTGATCAGCCAGGGTTACTTTTACATTTAAGACCTGTAAAGTTGAGCACCTACATCGCAAGCTAAGTTTCATAGTTAGGAAAAAGTGGAGGATTCCCCCAGAAGCTTCTTCAGGACACCAAGGATTGGTGCCTAGGGGTAGGCAGCGTGAGCACCTCCTGTTTGATGGTGCTGATGCTAAAGTGGCTCTTCCAGCTGTTAAATCCCTGACGTGTGCAGCATCTCTGACAACTTCAGCAGGCATTGATCATGGCTGGATGCCTGATTTGGAGCCCAGTGTGATGAACAGGAGGCTTTTGTTTGACTTTCTGTAGGATTTTATGGTGAGCCCTGTTACATAAATAATAGCCTGTCTGCATGTGATATTATCAGCCTGATAATGCAGCTTCAGCAGTCTTTTCTCACAGTAGGTGGAAGTCACTGGCCAGAGCAGCCCTGTAGGCAGCACTTGCCACTTTCTAAACAAAAGAAAGTGCCTTTCTTACCATGGCATTTGTCTTAGTAGGTGGGAAAGCACTTGTAGCTGGGCATGGGAAAAAGAATAATGAGCTTTTGTTATAAAGTTTTGTTATAATCATGCCTGTATGCACTCTGTATAAAAATTCATCAACAACATTAATTTATTGTGCCTTCATGAACAATCCTTCATTCACAACCCTCCCACACCCAGACATTCACACATGACCAAGGTTCCTAGCTAAGGATACTTGTTGATGCATAATTCTTCAAAGGCTCTTTTCAGCAGTGAGCCTTTCTGATGATGGATTTTTTTTACTCTGGTCTCCAGCTGACCCAGCGCCTCTGCTATCCCGGTGTCTAGCCCAAAATCTCTTGGTTTTCTACTCTCCCTTCTGTTTAAACATATTAATTTCTTAAAGTTAAGGCTTATTGAAATTTCAGGAGGAAAGAGTTTCTGCCAAAAAATACAGTTTTGTCAAACCTAATTTTTGGCAAGAGAATGTCAGCTATACATACATACATGCACACACACAACTTTGCCAGTGAGAAATTCAAAAGGAAAAATTGTTTTGAATGATCATTTCAAAACAAGATGAAATACTGTGTTACAGTACAACCTAAACTGTCATTTTTTCTTTTCAACAGAAATCCCCCCCATTTTAAAAGAAAACATCACTTTGTTTTGAAACATCAACCTGAGATAATTTTCTTTTTGGATTTTCTTGGAGACTGCTCAAGCAAGTGAATTTTTTAAATTCTACATCCAGGATTTTTCTTTTTTAAATTCCACCTTTTTTTGTTGTGGAAAAAAAGAAAAAAAAGTTTTTTTACTTGCTCTACTTCCAGTTTTCAGACCTGGTCTCAGGATATGCCATACTGTACTTGTATAGAGCTGCTCTTCTCTATGGGGGATTTCCCTGTATCTTCTACTCAATTAATGCAACTAATGGCTATAAGGAGAGTATTTTTTTTTACACTCACCTAAAAAGGCAAGTTAAATGATCTTGTTCCAATTATGCTGACTGACACAGAAAAAACCAGAAAATCTTTGTGCCCCCTTAGATGGCCACAAGAGATGGAGATTTATTACTTGTTCAAACACCCTTCATTTTTGCAAAGTGTTGGGTGTTTGAGTGGAAGGACCATTTTCAAGACCTGGTCTTTACAAGGCTGATCTTCAAAGCATGCTGCACCATCACAGTAATTCCTCTGTTGCCTTTCCACCTCCCCGCCCGCATTTCTGATCATACTCCCAGCACTGGTCACTGCAGTACTATTGTACTAGCCTTGCCAGTCTGTAAGGCTTCTCCAGGCTCGCTGCCTCTGTCCTTTTCAACTTGCACACTGCTTTAGAAACAACTGTTACCCTTTGTAATCAGCCTGAAAGCCCTGAGAGGCTGTTGGTTTTAAAGGGGAGTTTAGACAATAGTGCTGTGGTCTTTTGTGATAAACCAGCCTCCAGTTGTAGGTGGAAAAACAGCAAGGCTCTTGTGTTCTCTTGACCTTCCTCTCAAAATAATCAATAACTGTAGGCTGTTGAGCCTATTAAACTCTGTGCCAGTAGAGAGGCTGTTTCATATACTCAGCCCCCTCTTCCCAGCTGGAAAACCAAAAACTGGAGAGACCTAGGGATCGACTCGATAAATGCCTGCAAGACGCTGTATTGCAACAGTCTTCCACAGCAAGGTATGTGAGGCTAATGCCCAAAATAATAGTCCTCTAGCCATGATGAGAATCGTAAAGAAAGCACTTACCACTCTTAAGCCAAAATCAATAGTAAATTTTTTTTCTTTAGCTCAAAAGGACAAAACTATTTGTTTCGCCATCACACCAGCAGGCCATTCCTCGAGATGAGCTGCTTTCATCAAAGGCAGCAGTGCCTGCAGAAGCAGAATTAACTTAACTTCACTAGCCTCTAATCATAGAAGGATTAGGTAACTCTATCTGTTCAAAGTGGATAAACAGCTTCAATTGTCTACCATGGTAAGTGGGTCTGTTTTAAATTTAGAAACCTTTCATAGCCTTGGGTAGTGTCTTTCATGTGACCTTGACAGCAGCAAAGTCTGTCCTGAGACCTTGCCCAAGTTTCTATTCTTCCTCGTGGGGTGATACTATTATTGCTGAGAAGTTGGACATTTGTACCAAGTGCTATGTCTCTACTAATGTAAAAAACTACCTATAAAGTCAGCTGGACCGTACATTTGCCTATTACTCCCTCTGAATCATGGCCTTCTCATGCCCACAGATGCCTTCCTGTGTTATTGCCAGGATTTTCTCTAGGACATTATTTCAGCTGTGACTGTTGCAAGTCCAGTGGTTATGACTGAGTCAAAAATCACTGTCTGAGGCTCCAGCACAAATCTGCAGAATAGTTTTTGTGGGTGGGATGGAGTTGGAAAGAAAAGGGTGATGGAGATAAGGGGCATGTTATAAAGGAGCTAGGGAGCAGCATGGAAGTTATATCTGGAAGCTGGTTTTGATGAACTGAAGCCTTAACGCGCTACCTTGTCCTAGCAAGGGCAGTATACTTTTTTTGACGAGCACAAAGAACACTACAAAGTCCATTGCTTTCACTTGAAATGGGTGCTGTTCAACCCTCCCACTGCTGTGTTTTACAAGGGTGTCCGTACAGTTGCTCATTGTGACTCCGTAATCCTGTTCCTTTCTTCCTTTCTTTCTTCCTGCAGTCTGCCCTCACCTAACACTGTTTTGATTTCTTGTCTGTTCCCCAAATCCCTGTTCCCATTTCAACAAGAATCTCCCTCTGCACAGCTCATGCCAATGTAATATTTTTCACATCTCCTCAAATCCCTCTCTTTACCATGCCTCTTCAAGAAATGTTTAATTATCCTGAATATATTGCTGATATTACAGGCCCCAGTGTTATGGGTTTGTGTGGCGCGGTTTTCCTTGGTGGCAGGGGAGGGAGGGGGCTGCAGAAGCGGCCCCTTTAAGAAGTTGCTGGAAGAATTCGCCGCCCCAAAATGTCGGACGCGCGCGCCACAATGTCGGACCCGCCCCTAGGCGGGGAGTGACGGTGGTA
>VYZV01023138.1:101678-121450 GCA_013401275.1 Pandion haliaetus
ACGAGTGAGGAATCTTCCCCCTGAGGAAAGGAGCGGCAACAATGATGTGTGGCGAGCTGACTCAACCCCCATCCCCTGTTCCCCTGCGCCGCTGGGGGGAGGAGGTAGAAAGCATCGGGAGTGGAACTGAGCTGGGAAGACGGGAGGGGTGGGGGGAGGGTGTTCTGATGTTTAGTTTCCCTTCCTAATACCCTTGTGTTTTGTTTTTGTTTTGATTTGTAGTAAATTAAATTGATTTTGTTTTTTTCCCAAGTTGAGCCTGTCTTTTGCCCGTGACCATAAGTGGGGAGTGATCCCTCCCAGTCCTTGTCTCGACCCATGAGCCTGCCTTTGTATTTTCTCCTCATCCCAACGTGGCCAGGGCCTGGGGTGGGGAGTGAGTGAGCGGCTTCGTGGTGCTTTGTTACCGACTGAGCTGACCTGAAACCACGACACCCAGTATTTTAGGTGTTGTGCAAATGCATCTAAGAAATAGCCTTTGCTGAGGACTTTACAATGCAGACAAATAAGTTAAAGAAAGGATAAGAGGAAGCAATGTTATTACATTCCTGGTTGAGATAAGGAGCTAAGATACTTCCTGATTCAGGAAACAGCTTATATCTCAGGAAGTTGGTGAATACTTGTCTGAGTTCTGTTAGAGTCTGTGGACCCTGAGCATGTATGTAAAACTTATTTAACTGCTTCCTTGACCAACAGCTAAGTGAATTATCTCAGGTAACACAAGGGGTATGTGGCTGAGTTGGGAACTCAGTCCACGTTTCCAGTGACCTTGTCAAGTTTCTCCAAGACCACTTTTGGTTTATCTTTTCTCTTCCCCTTGCTTGTATTTTAACAAACTCAGCAAACTGTTACCTCTAGGTGTAAAGAACCCTTGAACGTTTCTGTGTTATTCTTGCTATTTTCATTTTTTTAAAAATACAGTATTTTAGATTGAAAGGAAGGAAAATGTGAAGTTAAGAATAACATCTGCAATCATGAAAACTGCACGGATTTCCATAGTCAAAAAATTTATGACTCAGACAATGGGTTTCAGTTTAAAAATATAAATTATAATGCCACCAGGGATCAATTTTACAGTGCAAAACTACTCTGACACTGCTGTGGTTTTTTATTAAGGAGTTTATAAAAGAAAATCTTAAATAAATGCAGCTGGTGCAAGCTACAAGTAGGACTGGATTGTAGATGACAAAATTACTCAGATAGATAGATAGATAGTCTTAAGGGTCCCTTCTAGACAGAGTTTGTAATCATGATAGTAGGGGTATTGCACATGGGAATACAAAAAAAAGAAACTGGGACTAAGGCCGAGGAAAAAGCTGTGGGACATAAAGTTTTCAAGGGTCATTAAAACATGCAGACGACACCAAGCTGAGTGGTGCAGCTGACCTGCCTGACGGACGGGGTGCCATCCAGAGAGACCTGGACAAGCTTGAGAAGTGGGCCTGTGTGAACCTCGTGAGGTTCAACAAGGCCAAGTGCAAGGTCCTGCATCTGGGTTGGGGCAACCTCAGGTATCAATACAGGCCTGGGGATGAAGAGATTGAGAGCAGCTCTGCTGAGAAGGACTTCAGGGTACTGGTGGATGAAAAGCTGGACGTGAGCAAGCAATGTGTGCTCACAGTCCAGAAAGCCAACTGAATCCTGGGCTACATCAAAAGGAGCATGACCAGCAGGTCGAGGGAGGGGATTCTGCCCCTCTGCTCTGCTCTGGTGAGACCCCACCTGCAGTACTGCATCCAGCTCTGGGGTCCCCAACATAAGAAGGACATGGACCTGTTGGAGCGAGTCCAGAGGAGGGCCACGAAGATGATCAGAGGGCTGGAGCACCTTGCTTATAAAGACAGGTCTGAGAGAGTTGGGGTTGTTCAGCCTGGAGAAGAGAAGGCTCCAGGGAGACCTTATTGTGGCCTTTCGGTACCTAAAGGGGGCTTAGAAGAAAGATGGGGACAGACTTTTTAGGAGGGTCTGTAGTGACAAGACAAGGGGTAATGGTTTTAAACTAAAAGAGGGTGGATTTAGACCAGATATAAGGAAGAAGGTCTTTACAATGAGGGTGGTGGAACAGGTTGCCCAGAGAGGTGGTAGATGCCCCATCCCTGGGAACATTCCAGGTCAGGTTGGACAGGGCTCTGAGCAACCTGATCTAGTGGAAGATGTCCCTGCTCACTGCAGGGGAGTTGGACAAGATGACTTTTAAAGGTCCTTTCCAACCCAAACCATTCTATGATTCTATGTATATCATGTGGCAGGTTTTACTACAAGCTGATGCTAATGCATGCATATTGTTATGTATTTATTGTGTGTTGCAAATAGGGTTCAAACAAGTACTTGAGAGCTATGCAGCATATTTTTAACCTTTTTTTGTTGTCAGTGATTATAAGTGTTATGATGCTTGCTTTCTGCACAAAAAAAAAGTCTTTTCCTTCCAAACCATATGCAGAACCCCAGAAACGTTGAGACTAGAATATGCTTTCATGGTGTTTTTTCGGTTTCCTTATACTCTTATTTTCCTCTATTACCTACTATTTCATACTGCATCTTGGCCAGAGACTGCCCCGATACAAGTTTCACCATGAAGGGAGCAAAAAGGAATGGAGAAGATATAAGTGAACCAGATTTTGTGGCCTTTCCAAGAGAATGGGAACAGGACAAAACAAAACTCTCTGTTATAGCTTGCTTTTTTTGGCTGCAACATTTCTAGGTTTGCCATTTTCCTAAAAAGACAAAATATTTTCTACAAAAGCAGTACAAGAGACTGCATCTCCTTGGATCTCCCTGTCTGAATTAGCCCTGTGCCTCAATGTTTTGGCTGCTCTGAGGCTAATTTGTGTTAAAACCAATTCTTTTGCAGTCACCTGTTCATCCCTACTAGCTACATTATTATTCCCTCTTGCAAGTGGAACATTCATGAGTGTCTTTTTGTCTTTATTTCATTGTTTTTTTAATAGGAGCCCTTTTTTATAATAAGCAAATGTACCAACAATTCTAGAAAATAATAGAAAATATTACAAACAGTGAAATACAATGCTGGATTCAGTACTCAGGTTCTCACACCTTATTCTCAAACTCATGCTCACTGGTGAACAGAAACAATAGCTTGGGAAAAGCTGTGTGTTAAGATAAAAATGTCCATTTAAAGTTTGAATTCCAGACACTAAATTGTTAAAATGAGTTTCTCAGGAACCACATAAAGACTTCCACATGCAGAAATTACTTAGGTAACAAATGAGAGAACAGTGAGAGTCAGAATATAAACTGTTTATCATCTCCTCTGAAAGCATAAACCAGGCAAAATTCACATAAATATTTTCAAAAGTGTACTTTCTCAGTGTTGCTCTTCTCATGTCAAAACTTTGTCGTGCTCTAGAGCCTGTAATGGAAAGATCTGAAAGCACTTTCCTGACAGTAATCCCAGACCACCTGTCTGCAGAGATAAAATCGTGCCTGAGACACAGCTCATGTACCTCTATCCTGAGCTAGGTAAGGCTTTTTTCCCATCCTGCCCCTATAGATCAGGTGAGTTTAGCGGTAGTGTGGATACTCTAGCACTGAAGACTACCCATTGTGTGAAATCCTTCCCAGACTTCAGAGATTTGAAGAATAAGCCTTCATTATTTTTTTCCCAAGCCCCTTTGCCAGAGGGATGCAAGTTGGGAAGAAAGCCCAGGAGCCAGTTCTCCATTACCTTGCATGACCCCATACCACATGCATGATTCCTCATCCAACATACTGTCAACATCAGCACATTTGAAATAGGAGGTCCCTGTAATACATTTCACTGAGATATAGGTGCAAGTGGAGTCCATGTGCTACAGAAATAATCACCCATTAAGCAACCACAGCAACCCACAGTGCAGTGAGTCCCCCCACCTCAGTGAAACAACGGGAAGTCCTTGCCCAAAGGTTCAACATTCATACTCTACAGATAAATTATTTATTACCATGCCCCTATCCCCCGCCCCGTGCCATTGTATTGTATTTCATACCATGCTCGCCACAAGCTGTACGAGGGTTTCAGAGTGTGTGTGTGTGTCAAAGCTTAGAGAGGAGCGCTGAATTTTCTAATACTAAAGGGCCCATTTTATGTTATTTATGACCTCACTAGTGTCGAAACAGAGACCTATAAATCGTAAACATAGGCTCACTAATTCTAGCAACAGCAAGTTTTAGTCACATGTAATTAAAACATCCCAAAGTCTTTCAGCTGTAATGTATTTCAAATGACACCACTGGGACGGGGGGAAATAGGAAATGGAGGAATCAGCAGTATTTCAAAGCCATGGCCATTGTTAGCTTTTGGGGCTCTGTACAGCACTGGCAGTGCTGCCAAGTCTGCAGGTTTCTTGATGCTGTTTTCTATTACATCTTTTAATGGCAGTGCCGTTGATTTCCAGAAACAACAGGGACATTTGCTTTGCTAGGATGCTGTCATGAACTTCAGGACATGAATCTGATGTCCACATTAAAAATAATACAAGCAAATTCTGTGATGGCATCTCTGCTGTGGATTAGATACACTAGAGAGGAAAAAACACCCCTTTTCCCTCACTTTTGTCCCTCAAAGTGGGCTAAAACTGGTGCCTGAGTCTTCTATGAGGTTTGAGAAAGTTTGGGGTCTTTTGCTTTTATTGTGATTTCTTGTACGAACTTAGGGTTAGCTGTTTTCTTGTAGTCAGGGGAACAGGGGAATGGCAATGCGTTGTGAAGACAGCACATTTTCAAATGCATGTAAGGGATTTGTTGTACCTAGCACAGGATTAACCTGTGAAATTCAAGCTATCATTGCTGCCAATAGATTGGAAAGATCCACCAAAGTGTGCAACAGGGCTCGCCACCAATGTGTAGCTCATGGCCATTAGAAATCAGAAAAATAAACTGAAGCCAAGAGTGACAGCAATGTGTCATTGTGTGCAATACCTTATTTGCTCTACCCAGCAGATAGCAGAAGTTTGACTTTTACATGTGTGGTGGGAACATTTGCAACTGGTTTGAAGGGGATACTTTCAATTCAGACACAAACCTGGGGCTTCAAAGGAATTGTGCAGCCCAGGCCAGCCTGGGTGAGGATCTGGGACATTTTCTCTCTTAGAGAGGATGATAAGCTTCCACATTGCAGGGCACAAGCCAGCCCATGACTACCTGGGATTGGAAAACCTCCCCTGTGGTCAGACAACTCTATCACAGCCTGTTGCAGTTCCTTCGAAGAGCCTGTTAGCAACAGTTTTCAGAAACCAAGGCTTGACTTGATGGACCATTAGATTGATCCCATGTGACAACTCCTATGTCCTTTTCCAGCCTGGATCCTCAGGCAAGCAATGATGCTGGCTGTAGATCACAGGAGCGAGCACTGAGCCAAGCCACACTGCTCCCAGCAAAACCTTGGAGCAAGCCTTGGACTGGGAGCAGTGCTGGCTTGTTTGCAGCTGGGAACTCATACTGGGAGTGGCAGTGGGTGCAGGCAAACAGGACCATGGATCCAGCCCTGTGCAGACCCTACTCTTGCCAATCTACCTGTCAGGTTGTTTTCTGAGGGATGAATTGCTCAGTTTGCATCAAACTTTCTGCTATTGTCTAATTTTAGTGAGCATAGCAGAGGGAAAAAGTTAAGGAAACAAAATATTAATAATGACAGGGAGGATGAAGGGAAAATATTAGTTCTGTGGCCAAAGTCCCAGGCATGCAGAGTTCCATGCTGACTTGTTTCCTACTCTCCTCCTTTTTCATTATGGTGTCCTTTTCCTCAACCATTCCCAGTCTTTCTTATCAGCAGGTAATGAGCAGTGGCTGACACATGCTGTAGGAAATTATCTCTTTAAGGAGGTTAAAGTAAATGTAGAGCTAATCACTGTGTAGTTAGACTGAATTCATTCGCCAAATTCAACTTTGATGGTGGAAAGGCAAAGCATTTCTGTGGCAGGTGCTACCTTGCTCTATAAAGACACAGCACAGTCCCACTGGATCAGATCAATGGTCCATTCAGGGCTTTGGAGGCCAGACAGGATCTTCTGTGGTAGGAGATAGTGCTGGGAAAAATGGAGCCAAGTTGCTCTGTTGAGGGGAGCATCCCATAGCATGAGCTGAGGGACAGGGAGTGTACAAATGGGACAGTGTATTGAGTCAGGTTAGAGGGGCATAATGCCAAGTCAGGACCCCAGTGGCACCGGACAAGGGAAGAAAAGAGATAGTGTAGAGAGCACCTTGGACATTCTTGTGGTTTTCAGACAAATCTGGGCATTTGGGTCAAAATTCAGATATTCAAAGAGAAAGGATTATTGTAATTATTTATAGTAATGAGAAGAAGCATCATTTGAGTTGGGCTAAAGAGCCTGGCCAGAGTTAGCAGAGGTGGAAAGGGGCTTTTATATTGCAGTGCTTTTATATCCTTGTGATTAATGATGCTACGTGGGCTTCTCTGCCCCTAAATCCTCTTGGAAGAGTTTGCAGGGACTGGTTTTGTGTGTGAGGTGGCATTGAGAGGTCTTTGAGTGAAATTGCATAGGACAAGGGCAGAGATGAAGGAGAAGGTGTTCTAAGTTCCTGAACTCAGTGGCTGTGTCTGGGATGGAGGCAAATGTTAATTGAAGCCTTATGGGGATAATGCATTTTCCTAAATTCCTACAGAACTGACATTTTCCTGAAGTGCCTGGTATGGCAGTGCCATCTCCTTTGACTGGGCAGAGTGATTACATCAGTGCATTTCTGCTACTTTACTTTTCCATTGGATGCAATGTCCTCAGCTCAAGTTTCTACCTACAGTTTGGGAATGTTGCCTTTTTCTGTGTATGAGGTCCCTCAGTTTGTTATCACAAATTTATCTGGAAATTTTTGGGTCTTCCTGTCTTAAATCATTAATATCAGGAGATAAGTCACAGCTCCTTTTAACCTTCAATTTCCTTTGCTTCTCCATGTATTCAAGTATCTGTTTACAGAAATGCTGCCAAGGTCTTCTTAGTAGTCAACATTTTGTGCTTTGGTGTTGATGCTGATGAAGCATCACAGTTACATTTCTCAGTTTGAAACCCATCGAAATACAGCGCCAGCTTACAAAAACTGCTAAGAGCAAATTGAGATCCAAAGAGTACAGTTTCTGTGGCCTCAGCTTAAGCATGTAAAATGTAGATGTTTTAATGTTGACTAAGAGTCTTGACTCCTCTTATAGGTAACAGAGAAGTATCTTCTGGTTAATTGTATTATTTATCTTGGGCAACTGTCCCACATGCTCTATGTGTTTCTCTGGATGGTCTTTCTCTACACACACTACAAGAAGAGCTCATGTAGTTTAGATTAATCCCCAGCTTTTACATGGTTAAAATTAGGGTGGCATTAAAAATTTGTGGATGGAGAAAGTATTTCTATTCTGTTTGCAATGTACAATGGATGATCAGATCAGATAGAGGCAAACACAATTTTTGTTGCTTTTGTATGCTGGAATATTTTTGGCAGCAGCTGAAGTTTTAAGATTCTTTAAATATAATTTTAATTGCCAAGTTATTAAATGTTCTCAGTAAGGGAAATGAGAAACTTACTTGTTTCTTGACTACCAACTTCACCAGAAGGTAAGAATTTTGTTTCATAAGAAATACTGAGTTTTAGAAATTTTTGGCAACCCTACTTCAGAATGAATTGGACTGATATCCAAATTTGTTATAACAGTAAGGGATGTAAAAAAGAACTCAGAGCAACTAACAGATCCTTAGCCCTGAGGTTTGGGAAGCTTGTGTTCACATCCACGTGCTAATTGAAGTAGACTTTTTCTCAATGAGAAATATTAATGCCGAGGTTTTCATTCAGCAGATCCATTTTACACACACACACACACGCATCAAAAAACCAAAACCAACCAAATAAATAAATAAATGCAAGACATCCCCCCGCTCCCCAAACCCATTAGTGAAAATAATAATCATTAATTTCATTTTGTAACTTCAGCTGGTTTTCAGGGTAACTTTTGAAGATTTGGAACCTGATTTTTCTTGTTCTGCAGAGGTGAATTGAGAACCTCATTCCAGATTTGTTTGCCCACAGATTTTGCCACAAAACAAGAGATGGAGGGGGAGGGAGAAGGCACAGAGGCAGAATTCAGTTTTTGAGGCTGAACCTATCTTTATTTAAGATCTGTAGTCTTTCATCTAGCTGCCTACCAGTTGGATGCAGAATTAATGTCAGTGCTGAGCAAATCTTTATTCACACACCTACAGTCAATTGCTGATTATAAGATTTTGCTTGTTTTTCTTTGTTGAAAAAATGCATGTCCCACTGCAGGATGCATTGCTTCTGGAGATGTGCTGATGGGAATGCCTCAGTGCTCCATTTCTCAGTGTCCTTGCTGTAAGGCCTGGAACTCAGGGTGGCAGATGTCTGCTGCTGAGTGCTTGGCTTTTTATTTTTTTCCCCTCCTTGTGCTTCATCACTCAATATTTTTGGTTGCTAAATGTTGCAGAGACAGCTTTTTCAATTAGAAAAGTGACAAACTCTGCAAAATGAATTCCAGCACTTGGAGAACATCAGCATCAATCTCCAGTACTTACTGACTTTGCAGTATGGGCTTGTTTTTCCTAAACTGAATGCTTTGACCTATTTGTCTCCAAAAGAAATAAACAAAACAAAACACCAATCAAGAACATTCCCATCTAGTGATGTTTAGGAAAAGGCATGTGTCCAGATAAGTTCCTGTGTCCTAAGCAGACCGGCATCAGTGGACTTAAATCTCAGTTGGGGTGTGGTGGTAGAAGAGTTAAGAGACTTTGCTATGGATACAGAGATTTTTTCTGAAGACTGCCAATGCATTTATAATCAGGAGTGTGGTTAGGGAGTCAAACATGTCCAGGTATGATGCATGTCTATCACTTTCTGCAAAGCTCTGTGTGCCTTATGCATGCTTATTTAATGACTAGGGATCTGACAGACCATCAGTTTCGGTCCTTCTTTAACATTAAACAAAATGGCCAGTATTGGCCTTAATTTAAGGAATCAGAACTAGCAACGCTTAAAGGATAGACCTGATAAATGAAATCTGAGATGCAAATAAATGGCCTCATTTCCAGGAACTGCTTTAAATCCTGATGAAAAGGACTCTGAGAATTTGTGTTATTTAGGTTTCTGCTTAATATGGACTTATCTTCTCTTTTGGTTTTCTCTTCAGAATGTACATGAACTTTTAGAGTCTCAGGCAAATCAAAGCAGTGGCAAATCAGAATTATGCTACTTGGGCTATTATTTATTATTTGTAATATAGTGGGTTTAAGAATATCCAGCCATTTACCTAGGAAAAATTTAAGAGATGACTGTAGTGGAGGAGTCACCTGGTAGTTTAATAGTCAATCTGTTTCACTCTTAAAGTCACCCAATCAGAAGCTGAAATTAGGCAAATTTAGGTTAGGAAATAAAAATGATCAAATTTGCAACCATGAAAGCAGGAACACCTTATGTGAGGCTACAGTGGCTTCTCCATCCCTAAAAGTACTTACATTTAGATGGAGATGTTGTAACTTAAGTGGAACTTGCAATGCAAGTTACAAAGGTAGTCAAACTAGATGATCATAACGCTCCTCTCTAATCCCAGGCTCTATTTCTATTACTTTTTTACTGACAATGAGCATGATATTGTCTAGCTGCAGCACTGGAAAGAGCTGTGAGAATCTACTCCCAGAGGAGGCACAGGCTGAGAACCAAGCACCACAGAGGTATTATTACTTAGGAGGCTGACACAGTTAACACAGTCAAAAACCTAAGCTGATTATTCCAAAAGTATATATGAGTTTTGGGCATCTTTCAGCAAGCTGGAGATAAAAGAACCTTTTGGGAGTCCCAGTCAAGACCAGGATGGTTTGCTGCCTTTGCCCAAAGTCCACCAAATCCATCATGTTTCCCTTTGTTATGGGCTTGCTTGCAGCAATGTGTTGGCTTTAAGACACTGTTGTGGTTTTGGTTTCAGCCCAGCCGGTAATAAAGCACCACGCAGCCGCTCACTCACTCCCCACCCCAGGCCCTGGCCACGTTGGGATGAGGAGAAAATACAAAGGCAGGCTCGTGGGTCGAGACAAGG
Source organism: Pandion haliaetus (assembly GCA_013401275.1). Classification (NCBI taxonomy): domain Eukaryota; kingdom Metazoa; phylum Chordata; class Aves; order Accipitriformes; family Pandionidae; genus Pandion; species Pandion haliaetus. Next base: position 111,724 of record VYZV01023138.1, read on the forward strand.
ACTGGGAGGGATCACTCCCCACTTATGGTCACGGGCAAAAGACAGGCTCAACTTGGGGAAAAAAACAAAATCAATTTAATTTACTACCAATCAAATCACAACCAAGGATATTAGGAAGGAAAACCAAACCTGAGAACACCTTCCCCCCACGCCTCCCACCTTCCTGGCTGAGCTCCATTCCTGGTTCTCACTACCTCTACCCCCCGGCGGTGCAGGGGAACAGGGGATGGGGGTTGAGTCAGCTCCCCACACCTTGTCTCTGCTGCTCCTTTCCTCAGGGGGAAGATTCCTCACTCGTCCCCTTCTCCACCATTGGGTCCCTCCCACGAGAGACAGTCCTTCACCAACTTCTCCAATGTGGGTCCTTACCGCGGGCTTCAGTTCTTCCCGAACTTCCCTGGTGCAGGTCCTTTCTGCGGGCTGCTCTCCAGTCACACACTGCTCCAGTGCAGGCTTTCCTATGGAGTCACAGCCATCTTGGGAGCCTCCGCTGCCCCGCTCCCCTCCCTGGGCTGCAGGGGGACAGCCTGCCGTCTCACGACGAGCTGCAGGGCCATCAGCCTCCTCAGGCGCCCCTCCTCCCCCTCCTTCTTCACTGACCTCGGTATCTGCAGAGGGGTTCCTCTCACGTTCCAACCCCCACACTGCCGATTCCCCTTCTTAAATATGTTCTCCCAGAGGCGCTACCACTGTCACTGATGTCTCTGAAAGTTAGCAACTTCCATGCTGCAGAAAGTCCTGGATTTCAGACTGGGGCATCATAGCTAGATGCTCCAAGAGAAATGCTTGGGTTTCAGTGTCAGGCAAGGAGGAAAAGAAAACAACACACTTAGCTCAACTCATCTCAACTCAACTCTACTCAGCAACTTCACTCAACACCCCCATGAAACAAAAATGCTGAGCTCCATGCTTCCCCACATGGGAGGCTCTCATACAGCTAACAGATGCTGATGTGGTGGTTATAGCTGGAAGCCAGTACATTTTGAAATCTAGCTATTTGGTGAAATTGTTTCAAGAAAGTGAACAGGTGACCTGGGTGACAGCTCACACTCGTGATGACTTATCAGGATCTGGGAAGCAATTCAAAACTACCTTCCTGAGGCCAATTCCCATCACTGCCAGATTTTCAAAATAATTCTTGATGCCACAAAAAATCAGTGATAAGAGGGAGAAAGGTCTGTCAGCAGGGTACACGCAAACACAGACAGGCTCCCCTCCTGATGGGCTTTCTTGGAAAGGAAAACTGTTGTTGTTGTTATTTATCAATAAACCCATGATTTTATTTGAATAATCAGGTTCTTGTTTCTCAGGAGTAAAGCTACCCAACTTTCTCTCATTCCAGCTGAAATAATGGCAATGCCTGGACTAGGTTAAGGGAAACTGTATGTAGCAATAGATGATGATACTGATGATTATAATAAATCTCAGTTTTGAAATTACTTTTGTTCAGTGAGGGGACTGGAGATTTTCATTGCCTCACTCCACAGAGAAGGCTGTCTCTTCCTCAGGGCTCTGCAATTCAAATGTGTCTTTACCTGGTTGGAAGATCTCCCCTCTCACAACCTGACATAGCCTCACAGGAGCCCTGCTACAGAAAAAAACTAGTTCTTCAGGAGTCATAAATTGGGCTAAAGTTTGAGTAAGTCCACAAAATATGCTATGTAACACTAATACAGGGAGACTTCTATTGCACCTTTCATCAGAGCAGCCTGATTTTCAGCAGCAAGGATACAAATATCTTCTGAAAATCAGGCACCATTTAAGTGTTTCAGGTTGAGCAGACAAGAAAGGAAAGCATCGACCATCATTAAAAGGCTTGGACTCTGAGAGTGTGGCTTATGCAACTGTAAGGAAGCAGAAAGAGCTATCCCTTTTTTTCCCTCTGAATACTGCCCTTAATTAAAGGATCAGATTTTTTACATTCTGGAAACACCAGTGTTATGGTGTCACCAAGAGAAATAATCTCAATGGTTAGATAAGTATCAATACAAGGCAATCCTTAATGAACTGAAATAAAGTTTATTCTACAAAATAGTTGCTAGATTTAGTTCTTACGTCCTGATGAATGTAAATGAAAACCCTTTGAGATACAAGGATCCCTAAGTTAAACCTGAATGAACCCAAGTTTTTCTTTGACACCATGGGACAACATGTGATAACATTACCATGAGAAGAACTTGACCTATAAAGCTGACAATGAAGATGGAAATGTGTGTTTGACATTTGGAACAAAGCACTTTTCAGCAGTCAGAGGGAGACCCTTCCCTGTCTCCGAAATTGAAAAAGTAGCTAGGAGAGGATACATCCCACCCAGTATGAAAATTGGACACCTGTGGTGGGATTCAGCTTGCACAATAAAACACCAAAATTGCAGAATTCACCTGTGTATGTCTCAGCTTCCATTGCAGTCAATGGCCACCCAGGTAATGCACTGAAGGGATGACAGAAACCAGTTCTGCTCTTCCAAAACACCTACACTTGGTCAGCTGAATCCCTCTCTAGGCTTCATTGAACAAACTCAGAAAGCCTCTGTTGCCTGGGAGTGTAGATATCGAACTCACACGTGGATACCTATGTACGCACCCTTAAATGTCAGCATCTTCGCCTTGTACCCAAGGGACTTCTCCAACTTTCCTACATGGAGAGAGAAACGTTCTTCCCTTGGAGGATGGTTCAAAGCTGCCTGCAAGACATCCAGAGCTTTATATCTCCCTCTCACATGTTTTTAAAAGAAGGCCATATGCTGATGTAGATTAGACATCTAATTTCTAGAAGTGTAAAGATAGGTGAGTATGCCAAAATAAATCACTGCAGCTCTGACCTGCACAGTCTGTCTCTGTTTATATATGATTCAACTGCAGCTGGAAAACTGCATTTGATTAATAGCTCTGTATTGCGAGTAAGTTGCTGGGGAGCAGAATCACTTCATTTTAGTTGCTCTCCTCTGATCAGAAGTCTGAAGTCATGGGTTTACAGGCAGAATTAAAAGAATCATATCTATATGCATACAGTGGAAGAGGCAATTAAGAGGAGTTACAAAAAGCCAAACTTCAAGAGAATGTTAACAAAGAAAGAGAACAGCAATTATTTGGCATGATACCCAGGGTAAAGCTAGCAGCAAGAGGATTCAATTAAGACAGTGAAAATGTGAAATTTGGGCAGACCTTACAGGAAAATTTTCTGAGAAAGAGACCTATGGGGGTATGAGATAATTTGAAATCCCTGAAAAGAAAGTTTTTAAGCCAGGAAAAACAGAACATCAGCAAATATTCTGGTGATAACTCTCACAAGAGCAAGAGAATTGCTTGGATGGTCTAACCAGTTTCTTCTCTACCTATATTCTGTAATTTTGAATTTTGCTTCCTGATGCATGATGACTTCTACAGTGTAAGTTCCTTTAATAATGACTAGGATATTGTGGTTCATTTATCTTCGGTGGGTCAGTTATTACTTTTGTGCTGTAAACGGCCATGCAGTATCACAAACACACAAAAATCGACTCTACCCACAAACACACCTGGCTTGGCTGTCACTGTGCAGTCACAATAATAGCCCATCTAGACTCAGCATTACCTCCAGGCGAGACCTAGCCCTAGCTGAGGCTCAGGGTATAATGGTACCCTGGTTTTATATAGATGGGATACTGCAGGAGATACTCTTTCTGCTTATTTAAATTTTTTCTAGCATCTGCTCATGAGGGAGCAAAAGCTGTTGATGTGTTGTCCGCTTGCTGAGTGTTTGGCCCCTAAAAATCCATTCATGCGTCTGTTGCGCTAGTAGGCATTGGGATGCTTGAAAGTGGCTGTGTCAGCAGAGAGCCTCTGTTGGAAGATTGGTAAAGATATTCTCAGGGAATGAGAAAATCAAGCCAGAGATGCAGGTGAAATATAATTGTTAACAATGAGATTTTCTGTGCAGCAGTTGCAGTATAAATGGGGGACTTTCTAGTATTCCCCAATTAATGTTACATGGAAATAAAGACATAGAGTTCTGGGAGACACCCCAAAGTGTTTATGAATCTGGGTCCATTTCAGCAAATTCTTTTATCCAAAAGAGGTACAATTTTGAAAGTGTTTCACACTGAAATGCTGTTCCACATGAAATGTTTCAGTTCAGGAAATGCCAAAGCAATTTATGTCCGTATTTTTTTTAAGAAATATTTTGACTCTTGTTTCAAAACATTTTTTTTAATTTAAAAATTAACTACAGTGAAAAGGAGAACTAGAAAAAAAAGGTTAAATAAAAAAAAATCCTTAAATACTCCCAGGATGTAAGAAGATATTTATTTTTCGAATGAACAAATTCCTTCAAGTTGACCCCAAATGAAGTTGGTTACTACGCTTTTTTTGCCTAGCTGCAAATCCTGAACATATTTTCTGGTAGACCTGCCCACGATTTTCTCTTGGGTTTCTTTTAGACCACTGAACAGAAAAAAAAAAATAGAAAAAAAAAAAAGAAAAAAAAATCCATCTCTGCTGTGGAATGTTTTGCAGGGAGCAGTTGTGCCCTGGTTGGAGATGACACTGCATTTCTCTCTTATCTCTATGGCTAACTTTCAGACGTCCAAATTGCCTCCAGACATATGGAAGGTGTGGACAGGATTTTTTGTACAAGCCAGACTGCAGCAGATGGATGACAAATACAGCACTCTGTCTTTGATTTAGCAAAAATAATCTAATTCATGGAGACTGCATGTTTTTTCCATGAACTTTGTATGCAGGCTTACTTGTCTAAGGGCTTTGGTTATATTTCAAATAATTTGTAACTTGATTATGCTATTTTTTTTTCAGTCAGGGAGAATCTCATCTATTTGATGCCCGTTTCCTCTCCCTTGACCAACCCTGTGACACTGCATGCATTTGCAGCACTAGAGTCTTAAAGCCAGAGGAAAACTGGCTCAGCAGGTTCCTGATGGAAGGCACAATCCCTGGGTGAGCAATGACCAATGAAGCCTGGAGAACAGCCCAGGCTGGTTCATAGAGGACTCTATCACTCACACAGAGCAGGAGATTCGAGTGCTGGACCTCCTGCACCTGGACAGTTACCTGTTGTGCCCAAGGATGGGCCGCGATGAGATCCCGCTCTCAAGACGATGCCATAATTCAACTTCTTAACTCAACGATCACCCAGCCCATGCAGGGTTGTGCCAGTCCTACCTCACAGAAACATCTGTGTGTCAGTCACATGATAGTAACACTCTGATGTGCTGCTATCACTCCAGGTGTGACCCTGGGCATGGAGTTTCACATATGCATAGGCATGAGAGGCACTGAGAGGCCTGTAAGCCACATCTGTCTGAAGAGACATATGGTCCTGGCCCCTGAGATTCAGTTACAAATGTCTGTAAGATGTGCATAAACCAAGGGCAAAGAAAACCTTTCAAGCTCAAGTTACATGCGGTCATTCCAAATCCTAATTTCATGGCATGGTTTGGTTTCTCTTTACTGAGGCTGTTCTCACACCCAAGTGGCCAGACAAAATACTTTTCAAGATGGGTGGAAAAAAGGAAAAAAAAAGAGGAAAAAGAAAAGAACAGGACACTCAAATTTATCTACCGGTGCTGGGAAGTGGACATCATGGAAGGACCCTATGCTGAAGGGATGCTTTCTCCATGTCTCAAATGAGGGCATGTGGGACACAAGAGGAAGAGCAAGGCTGATCTCACCTCCACTCACTCTTGTCCTGCTCTGTCTCTAGGCCAGCCGGTGCTGGTATCACTGCAGAGCCAACCCATTTTGCAAAATGAGCCTTTTGTACTATGGTGCCCTGTGTGCTTTATAGGTCTAACTCCCTCCCACACCAGTAAATGCTCTCGCTGTTAAGGCTCGGTGGTGGTGCAGACCCCTTGGGCCACATTGCGATGTCAGGACCAGCCAACATTGTGTTCTTGTTTTGCCTACAAGTTCAGTGAGTTGGGACAATCTGGTACATTTTTGTCCTGGTTACAGTACACTGAGTTAGGACAATTGGCACTCCTTAACCGTACCTGGAGCTCCTGCTGCCTGGATGGTGGCGTGCCCTGGAAGGTGCCAGAATTACCTGGCAAGAGTTGTGGCCAGAATGGAAATATACTGACCAAAGTCAATCATCTCACAATCCTATAAATAGTGATCCTAAGTGAGACCCTTTGAGCTCTCAGGGATCGCAACAGGCTGTGACCCAGTATCTCCTGCTGAGTTGGGACACCTCTCAGGGTAGATTTTGCAAGGATTTTGAAGCGTATATTTCACAAGGATTTCCAAGATCATCCATGGATAGATGCTGACGAAGAAGAAGGGGTCAAAGATCATCTGCTGACAAATGCTGATGAAGAATAGTGAGTAATTCACTACTGTTAGGTTTTGAGACGTTTCAAAGAACATTTGGTACCAATCATTTACTACAGTTGGCAAAGAGAAAAATCTTGATCATAGGTTAAGCACTTTATATGTGTGTGTGTGTGCGATTCAATTGAGGAAACTTTGCAGTGTTGATTGTAGCAATTTTTTTTTAAACATCTCTGATAATTGTCTGATTATTAGGTATTGTTAAAAATCATATGACCTAATTTTGTGGTTTACTGTGATAGTGCTAATAAATCTTAAATTGCTGCTACCTCAAAGTTGTGTAGGATCCATAATCACTCATTCCATGACAAATTGGCATAGTAACTCAATGAGAGCTTTTCCTTACCCTTTGGATCCCTTCCATTAGGCATAAACCATTGACCAAGTCTGGGACTAAGATTGGATCTTGCTGCACCTAAGCTCCATCAGGAGTTTAGAAAGCAAGGGGGTCCACTCTGAATCTCATGACTCAATGGAAAGGTCTCCCTTACCCATTTGCATCTCTGGTCTCTGTGTAAATCATTCTAAATCGATTCTAACTTGATTTCCCTTTGTATGTTTCTTCCACCATAGTAAGTAATAGAGTGAACCTTGCCATTGAACTTTGTTAAGTTGCACTTTTACAAATTCACATTAAAATTACTTCTGCTAGTACCTTTGGTGGTGATTCTTTAAGTGATCTAAATCACTCATTTGTGACAGGCTTATTGGTATAACCACACACTCCTTTGCCGAGCAAGGACAGCTAGCCTCAGCTCTGCCTTTGAGGAGACAAACTAGGCTCTTACTAAACACAATGACTTTTTTTTTCTTTTTTTGTTTAATTATCTTTGGTAGGCTATGCTGAAGGAACAGCAGAGTGGACTGCAGCTCTGCTCTGTACACCAGGTGGCCTCAGTGGTATGTGCTTCAATCCTGATCTCAAGGTGCAACTGTCATTCCTGCTGATACCATTTTGTTTGCCGTGATATGAGCATGCTTGCAGTACAGTGAAACAGAGCCAAGAATCATGCAACAGGAAAAAAAAAAAAAGAAGATAAAACACATGCATGGATGGGATTGATATCACAAGGCATCTGTTAAACACACGTAATCAATTGCCCGTTTATATGAAACAGCTCTGCAGACTATGAATACTGCGGCATTGTAGCTACCTAGAGGAACAGAGAGTTGTTATCCTCTTGTCTTAGAATAAAGTCCTTAAAATATAAAAGCCCCAGGTGCAGTCAAGCATTTTGCATGTTGCCATGTAACAATTCATTCATTAAAGAGGAGATGCAGGAACCGACAGATGACTGGTAAGACTGGCTGCATGGGAAACTGCATCAAGTCTCAGTGAGAGGTTGATTGTTCACATGGAGGTAAGCTGCTGGTGGAATTTCTTATCTCACTGAACTAATTTAATATGTACACAAAGCAGGGGTACACTGATGAAATCTGCTGGTGACATGAAGTTAGAGGACACTGTCAATGCAATGGAAAATAGTAAATCATATAAATTTGGCAAGGTCCAGTAGTACAAAATGTAGGTTGTCCACCCATGGTGGCAGTCTAAATGTAAATTTCTGTGGGGGAGTTACTCACCATGAATTCTCTTTACTGTTAGTAGTGACAAAAGCACTTTAAACATACTATCCATGTCTTCCTAAAATAGATACCTAAGATAAAGCTAAAGGACTTTACACTAAGCATAGCTATCACTCACTCTTGAAGGTAAAGACTCGAGTCTGGGTCAGCTGCAGATGCACGAACTGTCTCATCTAGACATTGCAAAATTAATCACATCTGGCTGTAGAGGAAAATAATAAAATTTCTGCAAGTTGGTGGCATCCATGGGGAGGGAGGAAGCAAGGGCAGCTTGTGCTCTTCAGGCATGGAGACCTCTGATGTGTCATGACATGGGGAAAACCCAAAAACTGAGAAGGTAAACTATGATCCTGGGATTGTTCAATGTGTTTCCTGTATTGAAAGTCTTGATATGACACAGAAATGAATGGTGCCTGGATTTCCAACAGGAGCAAGTACTAAGAATGGCTATGATGGTCAGGCAGTGACCATCACTTCAAACAAGACAGGTAGTTTGGCCAGTTGGCACGTGGAGGGCTTGTTGGCTCAAGACCCAGCTCCAAATGAACTGGTGGATGTAATAAAAAAAAGTGTGTTTGGAAAGCCTGAGTGGGGTGCATCAGCCTGGATGACCACAGGAGCCTGAAAGAGTGGGGNAGGGAAAGAAGGGATGGAAAGTGAGGCGAGGCAAGGCAATGCAAGGCAAGGCTGTGGGGCTTTCCAGATGCAGTCCAAGGTCTCTTTAAGAAGATAAGCATTCAGGCTGTGAACAGCCCTTCATATTGTCTCTTGCTTTTCTCAGCATTATCGAAGCTGGTGCGATGTTTTCACTCTTTTTTTTCTTGAGCTGTCTCCACAGATACCATGCTAGCTGCCTCTCTCCTTAGTATTGCTTCTTCCCCTGCCATGCCTACAGTCACCCAGCCAAGTGATGCCCCAGACCGCAAGCTTTTCCCACTCCCTGTAGGCTTTGCCAAGGATTTCTAAAAAGACTTCCAACCCCCTACTCTGACTGCATGGGCATTAACTGGGCCCAGCCTGGGCCAGGGATCAGTGCCACATCCTATAGCTTGACTTTTCTCCTTCTTTTTTCGCTTCTCTCTTTATTCTTCCACAAATGGGAGAGGAACTTGAATGCTGAGCAATCAGAGGAGCCATCAGGACTGCAACTGCTTGCCAGGATGGAGTGACACATGACTGGACAGACAGAAAAATCACAGAAAGATCTGAGAGAGGAGGGAATGAGGAGTTAAAAAGATCAACACCTAGAATTAAACCACCAGTTAACAGAGATTAATTGCAAGGGGAAGCAAGGCAGGGCCATGCAATAGCTGACGTATTCTATTACAGCAGGAGGAAAGCTCTACTTTTAGGAACTTGTTAGTGGTGAAATAAGTTGGTTAAAACGTGTGAAAAAATTTGAAACTCTGTGTGCCTAGCTCCACTTTTCTAGAGCCCTTTGCACATTGCACAAAGGGTGACATGATAGAGGACAGATGGGAAGACCACCTCAGGGCATCCCTCACTCACCCCTCATCTATGACTGGGAGCTCTGTAAGCCACCAAAGAGCAAGTGGTCGACTTCTAATGGGACAAAGTTCCATTGATTTGGGTTTGGCAAGACATGAATTAATTTAATGTGTCTTATAAGAAAGCAGTGGACTGTAGGAAAGGGAAGAGGCATGGTTTGAAGATGACAAAGTTACGCAGGTGTTATGGGTTTGTGTGGTGTGGTTTTCTTTGGTAGTGGGGGAGGGGGCTGCAGAGGTGGCTCCTGTAAGAAGCTGCTAGAAGCTCCCCCGGCTCCAAAAAGTCGGAACTGCCTCCGGCCCAGG
>VYZV01023138.1:126018-138954 GCA_013401275.1 Pandion haliaetus
AGGGGACGAGTGTGATGAGTCCTGCCCCTGAGGAGGATGAAGCGGCAGAAACAATGTGTGATGAACTGACCGTAACCCCCATTCCCCCTGTTCCCCTGTGCCACTGGGGGGGTAGGTAGAGAATCTGGGAGTAAATCTGTGCCCGGGAAGAAGGAAGGGGTGGAGGGAAGGTGTTTTGAGATTTGGTGTTATTTCTCATTACCCTACTCTTGTTGATTGGCAATAAATTAAGTTAATTTTCCCCAAGTCGAGTCTGTTTTGCCTGTGATGGTAATTGGTTGAGTGATCTCTCCCTGTCCTTATCTCGACCCACAAGCTCTTTGTTATATTTCCTCTCCCCTGTCCACCTGAGGTAGGGGAGTGATAGAATGGCTTTGATGGAAACCTGGCATCCAGCCAGGGTCAACCCACCACATACTGTCATTTTTAACACAGACCTGGAAAAACTAATAAACTGGGCCATTGTGCTGGTAGTTGTATGGACATCTATGATGGGGTTTAGTTGCTCAATCACAAGCACCTTAGTGTTGCTTTAGACACTGAGGGGTTTCATGTCTGATCTCCAGATGCCAAAATCAGTTAAGTCTCCCTTCGTGTCTGCCAGCCCCAGGAGGATAACTCAAAAAGAAGTCTGTAGCTGGATCAAGCCACTGCCTTCAACGAAAAGGAAGCAGAAGCTGGAGAGGTGGCAAGTCCTGCCCCAGGCTAGATACCCATTAGCCATTGTGTGCCAACGGGTGCTTCAGCCCTGCTTCTGCTTCACATTGTTGCCTTCCACCCTGGTCAGTATTACTCTTCAGGGATTTGCCTTCTGATGGCCATTTAGTAACATAAGGTTATGCTTACTGCTTACAGATTCAAAAGCAAAGTTCATCTTGCTAGAAAGTCTCCTCCTCACTAACATTTAGCCAGTGGGAAGAGTGCAAACCGTCCAAGGCATAACTGGGGCTCACCTGCACTGAAGAAACCTGAGCTAGCTCCCACCATGGGGTACATCTCAACCACACAGCTCCTGCCATCATGCAAAGGCAGCAGCTGACGTCCTGGAAGCAGAGTCGTGCAGTGGCCTGGGATGAGCAGCCTGCTAATTAGCCTGGCCTTTCAGCAGGATTAATTATCACTGAGCTGATACAGCAGAAATGCTTTTGGCTGCAGTACTAGCTTAGTTGGGACCTCTGCGTGGTGTTGTATTATATATTGCAGTCAAGGCCAGAGTCAGCAAGGAAAATGTTTTGATGGTGATTGCGTAATTGTGTGTGTTGATGACAGTGGCTAAACAACTGCAAGTGAGTATGAAAAGCACATGTAGCAGCTTGCTGGAAATAAACTACTCATCTCTGTGAAACTCTTCCTGGTTTAGGAAGTGTGATTTTACTCCGTGGAGTATAATAATGTCCCCTAAACACCTGAGAACCCCTAGAATGATTTAAAAGCTGGTAGTTCTTCATACAAAAGTACAGCACAGCATCCAAAGATTATTGAGCCTTAAAACAAAGTCAAAGAGTATCTTTAAGACACCTCAGTATTACCTGATTATCTACTGCCAAAGTTGAAGCCACCATCTTGTTACCATCTGGCTGAGCATGGGAATGTTATAGAATTGGAGTCACATGAACTCTGGAAAACCCAGGATCGTACAAGAAGTTGACAAAGGAGGTAATTCATCTTACTCCAATACTGATCATTCATTAGCCATAAAATGCAATACAGAAAAATTCTGATGTGATCATCTGGAGTGGAGCTGGTGCCCTTCTGAATGATACGTTCTCTACAGGTGGGATAGCAGCTTAAGGATGGCTGCATCAGAAAAACCCAACTATTTATTTATTCTCTAATCCTGCCTCTAAAAGAAAGTTAGAAGAAATAATTTTTGAAACTGCAGGTAGGAGTTTAAGACCTCCCAACATGAGAGATCTCTTCCTAGTCCCTATGCACGTATGATAGTGACACTAATTATATCATATGGGGAGATGAACCTAATTTGAGTTGTGTTTTTCTCTAGAACTCTTCCTTATTTAGTCGCTGACATGCATTGAAACATAAGGTCAATAAAAAACAAAGACGTAACTACAAAACCCTCCCACGGCATATTTGTACAGTGAGGGTGCTTAGATGGTCTGTGTTCACCGTTGTAGTCCTGCAGGTAGGTGTGTCCAGTATTTTGCAGCGACTTTGGGGTTTTCTGGCCATATCCATACAGTCAGGTTCAAGCAGTCTTCCTGCTACTCTGTCCTTGTTCTGGACTGTCATGAACCAGGTCTAACATAACAAAATACCCCCTGCTCTAAAGCCAGCTCACGTTCCACCAGTGCCGGTGGGATGATGCATAACTGTCTGCAGAGGCTAGCAGCTAATCTTCAGGGCAGACCTTAAGCAGTCCCCAGGATTTATTCTAATGACGCCAAAATAAGTAACCTGGTGCAAAACCACAGTCATGTAGAGCTCTATCTAGTTTCTTAGCTGGCAGACACAAGCATTTGCTACATGCCAGTTTCAGGAGCATTTTTGTAGTCAGACTTTGTGTACCCTTTTTCTTTTGAATACTAGTAAAGGTCACATTGGTCTTGGCTACTCATTTATTTCCTTTTTTGCATTGAATTTTTAACAATAACAGGCATTCGTCCAAAGCTCTGGGCTCCTCTACATTGCATTAAAATTCACCATGTCATTTGCTTTCAGTAAATGTATTCAAATGACCTGCCTTCAAGACCATAAATGACTCACCATACAATCAATCATAATTGCAGGACCCTGAATTTCTTCTCTACATGTTGCCCTCTAATGCCCAGAAGGAACACATGATGTAACTCTTACCAAAAACTGGTTGGGGAAAAGAAATTACGTGTGATAATTTTTATTCTCTAAGGAAAACTTGGTAAGTTAAATACAAGATCAGTTTGGGCTGGAAAGTGAGACAGATACATGTAAATTTTATGTTACCACTCAGAGCTCTGAGAGTTACTGTACTTAAGAAAACTTGTCTCTCTAATCAATTATTAAGTTTCAAAATGGAACATGTGCTTCTCTCTTACTAATTTCCCATAACCCTCCCCCACAACATTAAACATACATATTCACATGCTAAAAGTCTGCTCGTTAAAACACTACATGGTCAAAGCTTCCAATTAGATAGGAATGATCAAGGCATCCTCTTGTAGGATATAAAGGGTTATGCCAAGGAAACAAACTAAAAGGAATGGCTAACTAGAAGTTATCCAAAAGATTTTTTAATTGTAATCTCATTTTCCTCCCACCACTGTGCAGTTAAAAAAAAAAAAAAAGAAAAAGAAAAGATTAGAAATCTGATTAGTCCTGATAGATAACAGTGAAACTACTGCCTTCCCCCTGTGCTCTTGGTAAGGTCAAGCATAGGTTTATCACTAAATCACTGATATGAGAGGTAGAAGAGTTCTATTAGGAAATCCTGGCTTCTCTTTATAAGTGTAGATTTGTCCCCTCCAACATACCTCTGAGGCTCTGTCCAGTCAAGCATTTAATGTCTCAAAACAGCAAGGCTCCAGTCACTTCCCTTAAGAGACGATTTTATTACCTAATAGATCTCAGTGTGAGGGACTGAGTTCCAAACTAAATTTTACTTTTCACGTTGCTAGAGTTACCCTGTTTTGGGAATGACTGCCTTAAACCCCTTGCCATTTATCCTGTGGTAAATCCGCCCTGTGTTCATACACCTTTGAACCGAGTATTCAGCTCCCGGTTTACTGACTTTGCTACTTGAATCCATGTGCTCATCCTCAAGGCTGATTTTAGTATCAACTTTATTTAACTTACTGGTGCTTGATGGGTGTGTTCAATAGAATGGTTAAATTCCCAATGGTCAACACTGTTCTACAGCAAAGCTTACAAGAAATCAGCAACAAATATTGTTAAAGATGAAGAAAAATGGGGAGATTGTATCTGTAGATCCCAGCTGTAGATATTCCCGAGGATAAAATAAACAAGCGCAATACATATCAACTTTCCCCTCTGCCTTTTTCATACATTATTTTGTCTTCTTTGGGTCTCATCCAGAGACCTCTGAACTAAATAGAAAACTTTCACTGACTTCAATAAGCTTTGGGTCAAACCCTCAAGGGCAGCAATCATGTATTCCCAAAGTGTGTGGCCATGATTCAGTGACATACTTAAGCACACAACTGCCTCCGGTATTGGAATTATCTCAGGGCCTTTGGTGAGATTTTTCATACACTAAATAAGAATGTGCTTAACCACCCTGCTGATTCTTCATATTTAATACAGAGTGGGCCCTATGGAATGCCAAATGTAATATTTTTAATACTATGGATTTTATCTATATCAGACGTGTTGAAGCTAAATTTTATATGACAATAATTCAAAACACAAAGCCAATTACTCTGTCGGTATGGTCTTGTGTATTTACACTGCTCAAAAATCTGTCCCTTGACTTTATAAAAGCTTGCTAATACAAGTTTCTTTCACTAACCTGTCTCAGAACATCATACAAAAGCAAAATCAAATAGAAATATAAACTGCATAACATATGATATATGTGGACTAAATCCAGTGAAACATTTTTGATAGAAAAGTTTTATGTTTAAAATGAAGGCTCATTGAAACTTGAATATTTTGTAGGAACATGACTATTTCAATGACATTTTCTATGGAAAATAATGTCTCAGCAAATTGCTTTGATTTTCTTATTTGTGCTACTAATGTAAAAATGATTTGTTTTGACAAAATAAAAAATGCATTTTTGAGTTTGCCATATTGTTTTGTTTTGACTTATAACAACTACTGATTTCATCAGGTAGTTTAATATAGTGTATTATATTCAATATTTCATTACAGTATTTTTCAACATTATAACAATGAGGCATTTCTACTTTCCAAAATAGTACATCAATATTTCTCCATGTGGATTTTCAGAATTGCTCTTCTCTGATAGTTTGTCTTTAAATGTTTCAACTTTTTACTCCAGTTCAACCTTCAAACATGATCTCAGCATCTTCACAGCACTCACAAAAGTTTGAATTTCTGGACACTTGTAGTACCAACTCATTTGTATGTATTTTCTGGTTGAAACAGCCACAGATAAAGCCAACTACATTTAAATTTGTGTACATTAGGTCCAGATTCTCAGCTATGTCCAGCTGCAGTCTGATCCAATACCTTCCTTTGCTATGCATACCCTCATGACTGACTGTGAACATACAGTTTCACCATGAGCTAAACTTCTATGAAAACTAGATGAATTTTAGAAAAAATATAAGTCAGCAAGATTACATTTTACGCATAGATATGAATAATCATAGTAAGCTACAGACAATGGAGAATCCAGCTACCTGGAGTTCCTGGCTGGACACTGGCTGCTCCTCATCCTGCACCACTTTCTCACCCCAAAACCTGGTGGCTGAAGCACCGGAGTCATTAGAAATCCTGCTCTGGGATTCCACATTGTAGTGCATGGAGCCACACATGGCCACATTTTGTTTATGACAGATGGCTCTTCCCAAAAATATGATGTGCGAGATTGTGCTGACTTGGACAGTTCTGTATAAACTGTCGGGGATTGACAGAGTGTAATATAATTTTTCTGTTTACTTAAAGTCTAGAAGAGAATGGGCCAAATCCAGTGAAGAACAGCCTGTTTCAAAGATATTACGCCTGGAAAATGTTGTTTTTCACAGAGATCATCTCTCTATAATAAGCTTCATGGTGATCCTGTATGGAGGGGGAAAAACTATGCAGATTGGGAAAAGAGTCAATCACATGATTTTCATTTGTGTGTTATCACGGAAATGTCTGTTAGAGGAAAAGGGAACTTCTGCTTGTCTCCACAGCTCAGCACAAAGCCAGCCTAGCTGGAAACAAGCTACCTCATGGCCTAGAAACTACTCATGGGAGCCATGTGAAATTCAAATGTGAGAATAAGAATTCATCAGTGATGAACAGGCACCCTCGGAGAGGCTGAGTTGATGGACAATTTGCAAAAGTCATCTGGGAATTGGCCCAAACAAAACACACATGCAACCTTGCTTGAATGACAGCTTGGAAGAGCCATACTGAATTTCCCAGCAAGCTGGGAAGCTGTAGCTCACACATGGGATTTGCTCTACCTTTATTTTTTTTCTAAACTTTGTTGAATGTTTGGAAAATGTAGAATGCATGCGTAATATGGGGTTAACCAAAACTCTTTTCCTAAAGCCTGAGGATTATAATTCATCAGGAGATACTGGGGATATTCTTATGGTCCTCAATCAGTATAGATTAGTATAGGTCTGGTGAGGTTAACGTGGCTGAACTGATTTGTGCCAGCTGAAGATCAAGTTCTGTTTTAAATGTTTTACTGAAAAAGGAGAAATTAATTGTTTTGCCCCAGATTTTTTCAGATGTTCTGGAGTGGAACCTCCTACTGAAATGGGATCTCTCATCCCTTTTGGCTTTTCAGATTACACAGCAGGCAGACAGACAGTGTGCAGAGGACATTTTGGTTGTGGCTTCTATTTTTGTCACTTCCTCTGAACTGTGGAAACCTCCCATGATTAAAATGTCTTTCTTTGGCATGGGGGAATCACATCTATTGGGATGATATAACTAGAGTTGCGTGGGAAGCATTTTTTTCCTCTACTAAGATATTTATATTAAAAAAAAAATACTATTACATTCCAAATACAGATAATTGGAAAAGTTTGTGGGAAATAGGAGAGACCTGTCCTCAAAACAGCCAGCTACCTCACTCTTAGTTCGAAATGTGGGACTTAACAGAATTTCAAAGCCCATGTTTTTAGATGCTTGGGAGGAGCCTCCTATTCTGTAGCCGTCATATTGATTGGAAACACCTCTTGAGAAAAAAATCTATACCATATGTCCTTCTCTGAACAATTTTGTTTCTATCAAACTAACACTTGTTGATGACAATACATTTTGCTCCAAAAATTCCTCTGGTGATAAGAATTCACTAAGTAAAGTTTCAGTAACATTTTTGGTGCCCTTGACTGAAAAGCCATGGCTTGAAAGCAGCTGAAATCTGGCTGCTTAAAGAGGACAATGGCATTCCCTCTGCAATTAGTATGGCTGAGTTCTGCATGGAAAAACACTTCCAAATTTCCTCACCAGTCTCACCAGGTTTTTCTCTCAGACTGTGTAATGCCATGATTACATGGTGATGTTGATGTAACATGACATGATATGTCAGTGGAATTTCTAACAACTTATTTTGTAGCAGGGAAGGAAGAACACAGCAGCTTGCATGCTTAAGCCAAAGTATAATTAAGTAAAAGAAGGAAATCTGATAATCACTACTGAAGTCTGCTTGCAGGTAACTTGCATCCTTTTCTATAAGTTTCAGCTAGTGCTGTTGTGCACAAAATGCTTGACAATCCACCAGCCTACTCAGTAGATATTGCTGACAGTCCATTCAGTAGACATCTGTATTTATCAATATTTCAGGAGGCTGCTTGATTGGTTGGCAAAAAGTCGTCCTCCAGTGTCAACCTTGTGTATGAGCAGACAGATCAAACCTTTAAGCTGGTTATGATATACCCTTGCACATTTGCTCAGCTGGGGCTCAGAGTCCTGTTGGCCTTTCCATGCACCTCTCAGAAGCGATTGCCTTTTGATCACAAATGGCAGGAGTGTGATGGCCTGACAAATTATAGTCAATGTCTCAAACATTTGTTAAAGAACTTTGGTGGAAAAGATGCCTCTGTAAAAATGCTGAGTTGTGTGAACAGGACAATGTGGCCGGAGGAGAGGGCCCCATGGAGGGTGGGACTGCACTTCTCCAAAGCCGCAATTCTTTATCTTAAGTGACCATGAGAAGGAGCACAGTGTATACGCCTGGAGGAGGGGGTCCCAGAGAGGATGGGACTGTGCTTCTATCTTAAGCGGTCATGCCAGCAGAGAAAGAGAGGCAACTCCCCAGTGAACCCCCCCGCAAGCTCACTGACCGATTCCAGAGAAGCCCAGGAACGTGAACTGTGCATGGCGAGACCATCGGCTAACACACTATAAAAGAAGGAAGAACGAGTGCTCAGCGCGTGCCCTCCAGAACTGGATCTCTACACTGGCTGGACCAACGCTGGACNTCTTTCTTTCTTTCTTTCTCGCTCTTTTTCCTCTCTCTTTTCCACAGTACCTACACCTCATCCTTTGAAACATAAACCGTTGACCAAGTCTGAGACTAGGAGTGGATCTAGGCACCCCTGGGCTCCTCTTTGAGAAGGAGTCCAGAAAGCAAGGGGGTCTGCTCTGAACCTCGTGACTCAACGGGAGGGATCCCCTTCTGACACAGTTTCATGTTCCTTTTTCCACTTCTTTTTCTACACCTCTCTTCTCTTTTCAAACAGTGGCTAAAACACATGATGCAAGGTTCATACTGATAAATTCACTTGTACTTGGGCAAGGTTAGCTAGGTTGAATAAATGTTGATTGTTGTTTGAATTCCCCTGGTGTTGTTTCACCTTAATTCTGACAAAGGAAATCCACGAACCTGAGTCGCTCCAACTTTGGGACACGACAAGGAGTGGGTATCGTGGTCTTGCAGACAATATTTACATCTCTTTTGCTACAGTCTCTCCTCAAAAGGGGGAATGTGTCCCCCCGCCTTGAAATTTCAAAACTTACTTTGCTAAAGATTTTACCCTTTATTCAAGAAAATACATATTTCTCTCTTTCTTTGCATGGGAATGCAGTTTAGCTAGAATTGTATTAGGACAACAAAAAAGCACTCCAAATTGCGTAAGAATAAGCCCCTCCCTAGCCTTTCTAAGAGAAAGGTTAAATCAGTATAAGGCTCAACAAAAGATCAGGGAAGATTTTGAATGTTGTAGAACACTGTAGAACCACAGATGAACATCTCTGAACACTACCTGATCACACAGGGAGTGCTGAATCCAGAGTATGAAGAATGGCTTTTGCAAAATGTCAGCTGATAATAACACAGTGTGGTATATCAGGGAGCACTGAAAAAGAGGTAAATGCCTACTGAGCTGGGGTAGCACAGATTCAGTTGTGCAAAATTAATCTATAATAAGTACCTAAAAATCTTAAATTGGCTTGATTTTAAACTCCTTTGCAAATAATGTAAGGCAGAGTTACTCAAACTACATGGTTTTGATCGAGATCATGTGGGGTTATTGAGGAGTAGACTTCTTGCTGTTCTCTCAAGAAGCAGAGGTGATGTGGTACCTTGGCTTTGCACCATGAAGGTGTATGGAAGAATTTGCATGAGCTGGCATGCTCTTACACCTCCCAGAGGTGAAATGCTTCCTGCTGAGCGGATACTTCGGTAATTGAAGCCCTCTCATTGGAAAAGCCATTTGAGCATCTCCAACTATAAAACCATGATGGTTATTTTTCACTGATTTCCTAAAATGCTCCATCATAAACAGACATAGGAAGACAATACTTAAGAGTCAGTGTTTACCCCTTATAGGTGTGGATTATCTTAAGTGTGGTCACCCAAGCTTATTTTTCTAAGGTCATTTACATAGGTGGCAATAAAATCTCATCCGAGAATTTATCTAAACTTCTTAAAAAAATTCAGAAAGGATTAATCTATGAGGAAATGACATCCTGATTTAGAACACTCAAAATGAAATGTAGCAGTCTGAGCTGTGATTTTTAGAAGTGTTAAATGTGTATGATTTTCAGATGAAATCAAGAAGAGCAGGAGGGTGTTGTTTAGCCACAGTTTCACACCTTCATCTCTAGTGAATGCTCACTTTGCTGGTCTAGTCTACACTGGTCTTGAAAGACAGCTGCTGCTCTCTGACAACTCTTTGGAGTAGGAAGTGATGCATGTTTTAGTCTTCACCCTGCACTGGCCAGAGGAACCAAACTCACCTTCAAGTTGTAATGGCCTGAGAGCAAGCGAGCTGTGCTGCCATAAATGCCTGTGGGAGTACCCTGTTGCTGAGACTTAAAATGCCCCTACACCTTGGTGAGTTACTCCATCTCAGGTGAGGCAAAGGTGATCATCTACATTCACAACATACCGCTGTACCAAAGGCATAGGTAGCTCCGAACTCCTTTTATAGCTAGTACATACGGACGCTTGCAAGGCAGAATTCAACTGACCTGCTTTAGATGCCTGCTGCAGAAAAGATGAATCATGTCCCAGAAGTGTTATTTCTTTCCAACACCTTCTTGGGGAGTGTGGAGAACTAGCTGGTATGTAGGCATTTATATTGTTGATGTCTAAAGTTAGGCAGGATTAGTTCGTTCCAGGGGAATTTAAGATATGATACTGTGAGTCTAAGCCCACACTGCCCTTTGTTGCATGCTTGTTAGATAAAAATAACAATATACAAGTGCAGTGGTCAAAGGCAATGCAGACAAACAGACTCAGTCTCAGCTCAGCTATTAACACAGCTATACAACCTGTGGGACCAGCTGACTCCTTCCAGACAGCTCAAAATGCAGCCAGGAACCCTGAAGGCTTCATTATCAAATTAGCAAAAGCGTTGACATGCTCCTGAGAAGGGCTGTCTTTGTTAGCCACCAGACTGCCCATCCACAAAATTTGGTGAATAACTGGCTTGACATACAATTAGGATGTTTTATTAACTTGTCACAGATCATTATTAGTTTAACAATAACAATTAGAGATGGATAAACATGCTGTAGTTGAATTTGGAATTTGTCCTACAGCTTCTGCAATGTCCATGTCTTAAACACTGTCTTAACAAGACTCTGAAAAGCAGTCCCCCTATTTTTGTAAGAAGTGTGGTTTTTCTTTTCCCAGAAAGTTAGCAATATTCACCTTGGATTAACTCAGAGAGAAGCAGGACATGTTAATGCCTGCATGAATAATGACCACTCTCATACTGTGGATGCTGTTGCATACAGAAATCCAGTAAGAAAAAGAAAGGCAGAGAAAGCATGCAGTTGTCAAGAAGGCATTCCTAAGGATGAAGGACCACAGCTGCACATGAGCTCTAGGTTTGTTATAAGTTCGTTTTTTTCCCTTTATTTTCCCTGACCCGGTGTGTGACATAGATTCATCTTTATCTTAATTTCTCTACAAATGTATTTTTGTCTCTTCGAGGGTGAATTGTTATTTTCTATTGCAGTCAGGTGTCACCACCTCCAAATGCATTTCTGAAGAAAATTTTTTTGCTCATATTAAAAGAGAGCAATAGAAGGAGAAAGCGAGGAGATTTTGAAAAAGATACAAAGAAGTTAATGGTTGTAGAGTCTTGAGCCTAAAAGGGGAATACAACATCCACCGAGTAATGTGATGTGTCTCTCTTGCTGGAATGCTTTTTCACCAGTGTAATAATTTCAGCTGGTTTCAGTCAAGGACTGAGGAAGTGCATGCTGTAGTTACCCCAGAAGGTCTCTTTCTGGGGGTGTAATTAGGACTGCAATACATCTAGCCTCAGTCTTGCCTCGCTTGAACGCTCATCCTCCTGCATGCTGCATAGTTGGTGGTGAGGAGCCTGTGCTGAAAGGGGGAAAGCTTTTCACTCCTGTCTCTCCTGTCACTTAGACAGAATGGATCTGAAATAAGATGTCTCCAGGTAAATGCCTGCAGATCCATGGGGAAAGAAGATCACCACACTCAGACCACTCCTTAGTGGGCTGCTGGGAGAAAGGGGACCAGGAACAGATGTTGATGCTGTTTTGTGAGTTTGGCTCTTTTATCTCTAGGCTTCTGGCAGAACTGTCTGAAAAGAGTCTGGCTGAAACAGCATCTTTGGGGGATATCTCTGTTTTGCTGAGAAAAAGTGAGAAGCTTTATTTTGTTTATAGCTCTGCTACTTTTATTTTGTGTTTTCTGCTTTTTCAGCCAAACTGAAGAATTCTTTGTCCAGCCCAAGTGATATCCATGGAATGGAGGAAAGAACATAAATGAAAAGGAGAATAAAAGAGAGAAATATTTGTACTCCTAAGGGAGAAGTTTCCATGGAGAGTCTCATGATAAGTTTAAGCTGATGGATACAGGCAGACTGAATCTCCCTTTCATGAGCAGCCCCAGACCTGAAATGTGGATTAGTTCAGAGAAGTGCAGGCTTTCAAGGCAGGAGCTTGCTTGAGTCTGGGGGCCATCCATTCACATTAGGCCACAGCTAAGCTTGAGCCATCAAAACTATTTCAAATGCATCTCATATGCCAGTTAAATGGGGAGACTGCATTAGGACCACAGTTGGGGTCTTGCTCTCCTGGCTCAGGTAGTCATAGGGCCCCTTTTCTGGGTATGCTCAAGGGCAAAATATCCCTTTGGGTCTTTCTTTCTGTTCTGCTTGCAGAGGGGGACCATTCATCTGAAATCATGGTGAAGACATAGCTATCAGGTGTGGTTTTCCCTAAAATCAGTGGAGATAATTTTTTCTGGAAAAATGAAATGATATTTCAGTGAGGCGCAGCCATTTAAAGCTTACTCTTTTCCTGCATCTTGAGCATCAATTTCACAGAAAAACTGTTACCAGGTAAATTTTAACCAAACCACACTCTTGAGTGATGTCTTTTTGAATACAACTCAAAAATATGACAGTCGAAATCGGAGACTTGACACTTGAGGCACTGTCTTCATTTGACACTGCCTTCGTTCGATGTATGTTTGGCCTATTGGAGAGAACAGAGCTAACGGTCTTGTTAGGAGCTTGATTAACAACCAGCTTGAATGCATGGCCAAGCTGCCATGTAGCATGGCAATCATTCCATGCCTCTGTACTTACTACATGACCCTAGCAATAAAAACGCTGCTAACTGCCAAGAGCAGCTAAAAAAGAAATAACCTTGAAATGGGGAAGCTGAGACAGTTGCATGGGAATTTACCACCATTTTGCTAATGAATCTCCCCCAAACTAGTTGCCATCAGCTATTCAGCAGGTTTGAAACCTGCTGACTCAGAATCTGAGTTGTGGCAAGGCTTATAACCTGTGGTGGGGCTGGAAAATCAGTCTGAATACCACTTCCTAAAGGATTAGGTTGCTTTGATTCTCCTTTTCT
>VYZV01023138.1:157639-170035 GCA_013401275.1 Pandion haliaetus
AGCTTTCATTGGTAAAGAAAAAAAGTGGTTTATAAGGAAGGTAAACAATCCTGGCTTAGGAAACTGAGGCACACAGCAAGGTGTGTTGCTATTCCTGAGGTCTCTTAGTAGACTGGTGGCTTTCACAACAAAGCAGGGCAGACTTCCATGAGAAAAAATGAAGTCCCACACAACCCCTAGCAGAAAAAGTCTCTTTTGTCCCAAAGCAGGGAATTCCCTCCTTGTCTGCAGCTGGCTGCATGGACCACACACCCCTGAAAAGTATGGTGCAATCACTAAACACAAAAATGCTTCATACTCACATTTCCCTCCTCATTATATCCAGATGGCTTTTTTGATCCCAGATCTTGATCTGGAAACTAAATTTTGAGATGTGACCTATCAAAGTTGTTGGTAAGCAGGAGAGGGATATCCCTTGCCAGCCTACTAGAAAAATTTTTAGAGAAACACATCTTTCATTGGCCTAAATATTGATGAATTTTACTCTTTCTGAGTTAGATTTCTTATCCAAAAGCCAGTGCTTCATTATTATTCATGCTTATTTCTCACTGGGACAACTTTCGTACCTCTCTGGCTATGTGAGGATTGATGTGTAAATGAGTGCTGGATATACTGCATAAGCAAACTCTTATCCTAAATGTTAAATTCTCTTCCTCACTTGGAACCTCTCTGAACTTCATAACTAAAAAGGGAGGAAGAGAAAACAGAAGAGAAGAGGCCACAGAAATCCCAAACTCTAGGGTTTTTTAATTTTTTGTTGCAAGTACCAAAAGTATTCCTGAACTAGAGGAATTTTTTGTGAGAGAAAACACTGCTGATATTTTTCGGAGAATAATTGACCTTTCTTTTTGGAAGATGAAGGTCAAACAATGTTCAGGGCAACACTTCCTTCATCCATCACCAGATGTTGAGCTCCCAGGAACATCTCTGCTTCTAGAACTTCTCAGAGCTCACACATAGAGACCAAACCCTGCTACAACTCCAACATTCCAGCTCTTTCTGGACATGGAGTTTCATGTAACCCAAAACTTACATCCCTGCAGCATGATTTGCCTGTCAGCACTTTCTCACACACTAAAAAAGCCTTGAACGACTAGCTATGACAGCACCACCTCCTAAAACGTCATATTATCATCTTTCTTGATGCCACACTGTGTATTCGCCACTTGTACAAGTGAGCATTCATACTGGTTTGCCAAAGCAGCAGCAGCAGCCTCCAGTATCGTACTTCTGACATTGGCCCATGCTAGATATCCTCCAGATGGTAAAAAATAATCTTTGCAGACCTTGGAGGCACTGATGTGGTACAGTACCAGCTGACGCCAGCTGTTGATTACCTAAACCTTGTAATTTTTATTTTCATTAATGTACATTAGCTGAAGAGCTTACTGTCACGACATATACAATTGTCTAATCTCTGTATTCTCCGTCAAATCAGGAATTTTTCTCAATACCAATCTATGATGCTACAAATTAATTCTATCAGACATTAGGATATTTGTTTTGTTCCTTTAAAATGCATTCACAGAAGCACTCAGAGGATTACATAAGGTGTAGATGAACAATTTCATTTAGAAGTATCATTCCTGTATATATATTTGAGAGGTCTTTTATTTATTCAGTTAAACCAAGAAAAATAATAATCTATCTTAATTTTTATCTTCAGAAGCAGTATAATATATGCCAAATCAAACATGTAACTCATCCATCTTTAATAGCCTTCTTTGTGCCATATAACTGCACAGCAGCTGCTTTGTCAAATGACCAAGAAATTAGAGTTTGGCAAAACAGTGGTTTTCATCAGCATATGACCTTAAGATAACATTTACATTTCAGGAGATGCTGTTCCAGTCAGAACAGAACTGCAGGGCAAACTCACATCTCTGGATACTCATGGAGGCATCCGACAGAAAAGCTAATAAATGCACTAGATTAGTACAGTTTTATTTTCCATAAATCCAGGGCACGTTCAGCAATGTCAAACTTGTTCTCGTGCATTTAAATGAATAAATAAACCCAAGCTTACTCTGAAGCTCAGAAGTGAGGTGGAATTCATTTAGCTCATTAACATTTAAATGATAGATGGACAGGGTAAAGTCTTTTCTTTTGAGACAGGGGATGGACAATGTGGAGACAACAGCAGTGGTATTACATAGATGTGGGCTCCCAGGCTTTAATGATTGGCTTCAGATATTTCCAAGGAAATTATTTGCTCTAAAAGGTCTCTTTGGTTACTAACAGGTATAGCAATCATATTTAAAATGTTTTTACTCACAGTCAGGCTCCTACAGCTTCAGTCAGACAGGATTTACTGGAGGGTTTATCCTTGGGCTGCTCTGTTGAGTGCAGAGAATTCAGGTGGGTGTTTTCAGAGGGTTATGCTGCCAAGACATACAAAGTAAAAAGCAACGTGTTTAGAGGAGAAATATTTTGGTTTTAACATTTTGGCTATAATTTATTTCCTGCTTTTGCAGTAGGTCATTATTTGCCTCTCCTGAATTGCAGAGAAATTCAAAGGGGAGAGAGGTGACAGGTAGGTTTTTTGTTTGTTCATTTATTGCATGAGAAAAGGAGGTACCTGAGTAGCTGAGAACTTGAAGGTAAGATCTTCACACCTAGCCCAGGATGAGTGAGAAAGAAACATTTCACTATTTTGTAAATTAATTCAGTTCTCCATCAGCCAAGCTCCCTTGAGAAGAAGGAATAAAATGATAACTTATTTGTGTTTGTCTTATTTAAAAGAGAAAAAAAAAGGCACCCCAAAACAGAGGAGGGAACAGGATATTTCACGTGACACTTTTGCTGCGAAATCACAAATGACTTGCTTGATTTCTGGTTTTCTTGTAACCTTGAAGCTCGGTGTAAACCCACCAAAAGTTTCCTGAGCACCCACAGCTCTCTTCTCACCAGCTTCCAGGGATCTAACAGTGACTAATCAACTGGAGTCAGAGCTATGGATAACATGCATGTGTACAGGGCTGTGACAATATTTTGATCCCAGTATCAGACACAAGTGGTGGCATGGGGAACAAGATGGAGATAGTTGTGGGAATAGATCACACATCTTATAACTCTTCTTCATAATAATTTTTCTTCCTAACAACAGAACTCTTTAACAAATTATCACACATGGGTGTTTTCCTCAATCCAGCCAGTGTCACTGGCCTCCTGAGTGGTGACAAATTCTGTCAGCCCTGCCAGATTCCTATTCTTCACATCATAAGCCTGATGTTCTGCCTAGACCTGGCTTTTTTTGCAGACCTCCTTCGTGCTGGGTGCTTCACATCCCCCTTTGCACTACAGATCTCACAGATGAATATCCTCTGAGCTCCTTAGGGGGAACACAGCCTCTCCTACCTCCCAGATTTCTCTTTCCGCAGCAACTGGGAAAAATGTGAATAAGCAGTTTTCTTTCTTTGCCGTCCAGGAGCAACTCTTGCATGACCACAGCTTACAATAAGAAAATATACCAGATACAATCCATCATAGCACCCTGTATTCCTGGATGTCCATGCAGCTATGTCTCAAAACATGCCAGATCCAAACCCATAAATGACGCTCTGCTCACACGTAGAGCTTGGCACCAAATTTGAGCTTAAAATTGAAACAACCATTTGCGCAAAGAGGAGACTATATGATGGAAAGGGAAGGCATGTGGGTATCATTGCTGCTGGTGTAGCTCTTGCAAAGTGACTGGTGATGTTGGGTGCTTCAGCTCTGGGACTACCAACATGCCAGGTCTGCAAGGCACTCAGTTTGCAGAATATGGAGTACTTGATGTTTTGAATAGTTGGGCTGTCCAAAGGCGCTCAAGAAGAAGCAATGGAGTCGAAGTCAGTACTACTGTAGATTTCTTTTTTTGTGTCAGTTTTGGGAGTGTGTTTTTTACTGCGCATGAGAGATCAAAAGCTTTCTCATTTTAGACTGGAGAATATGAGAAAGTTTAAGAAAAGATGGAGAGGTGGAAGTGTGGTGTAGGACAGTGAAAACAACAGGATGATCCTTCATTTCCTTCTTTTGGTGAAACAAATAATGACAGTGTGAACAGTAAGCAGGAATTTGGATAAAAAAGGGTGAGTGACTTGTCATCCTGCATGCTGGAGGTGTTATGTGAGCACATGATAGTACTGGTGGATCTGCACAAGTGACTATGGGGAATTAGATGCAAAAATGGCATTAAACAGAATCACTGGGAATGATTCAGTATCTCAGGTAGATTGGGTGTGTCAGCAGAAAGCAGCTTGGGAAAATGTTATATATGGAAGAGGACCAGAGCAGGAGGGGCTGCAGGGTAGGTTGGTGGTGCTTGTCTGCATGGTCCGGCAGAGAGGAACCTGCCAGAGAATTGTGGGGAGGGGGACACACACACTTTTTCTCCTAAATAATTTAAAAAAGAAAAGAGTCCCAGGTGACTTTTCACTGTCTCAGGAGTGTACTCTATGCCAGACTTGCCTGCTGCAGCAGAGTGTAACTTAAATGTCTCTAGACTGAGTTCCCCTTTCTTGACATTAAGGGAGCTCCAAGAGGGGCACTTTTTCTGAAGGGCTGTAAAGGTTTTTTTTTTTTCCCTGTTTCTTGGACTGGGGCAACCTAAATTTGTAAACACAAGCAGAATACAGTGCAAACTGCATTGCTTTTGGAAAGAATTTAAGTGAGCGAGCCTCGGATTTCAAATGAGGAGGGAAGTTTTCTGAGAGTAGTTTATTTATGAGCAAGCTTGTAAGTGGCTTGCCTATATGTGGACTGATGTGTTGGCATTTCCTCTCTTTCTTCTCCCCCCAGTTTAGGAGTCTACAGCAGGCCCCTTTAATATGCACAATAAAATGAGATGAAAAAAAGTATTAAAAATGTAGCTGAAGATTGGAGAAGGCAGAAAGAGGAGGGGAGAGACTTTTGCTTCTACAACACTGAAGAATGGAAACATCTGTGTCCAGTTGACTCACATAAAGATACACTAGTCCTTATATCAAACACATCCAGGAGATCTTGCCTGAGCTGTGGGGTTTATATCATTATCTAGCTGGCTCATGGGCAGCCATTCACTGGCCAGGTAGCTAAAAGAACTGAGGGATTTGGTTGTGTGTGACGTTTTTTATTTTATTTTAAAGAGCTAGGCTGCATTTGAAAACCATGAATTACATTTCTCTACTGTCAACAATTGCAATCGTTCTCATGGATGTCTTGTTGCTCTAGGTTTGAATCTCAGCCATGGTGCTATTGCTCTGCGCCCACCTTTTAATTGCTGTCGATCCACCATCCGTCCCCCTGATTCCCTAGCAGAGCAGCCTGGAGTTAAGTAGGCATGCTGCACCTCACCTGCTGCAAGTGTTTTTATTTTTGTTGGCTTGGGAAAAGCTGTTGGTCTCAGTTTCTTTGAAAATATTTTGTGCTAAAGAGAGGAAACGAAGCTGAGCTGCAGAGCCTGGGGGCTTTATTCACTGCTAAGCTTAACTTCTTCAGGTCAGCTGCCAACAGCTACCAACACTGTGTCTTCCAGCATCTGGTGTTGGAGGGTAATTTGGTAAAGCCCTCCACCACGTGCCTCCCTGTAAGCCCCTGAGTCATCCTCCTGATTTCAGTGAGACTATTCAAATAATTTACATGCTTTAGTTGTAAATGGAGGTGACAAATGGAAACAAAATTAAATGTAGAGGTGTTTTCCTTTTTACATGTTGCCCACAGGAGTGAATGACTTTGTTGATGGTGACAGGTCCTCCAGTCACAATATATAGTTTCTTAACATATATTTATTAAAATACCCCACTAGTTTAATTTCCAAGGAGTAAACAAGTGGGTTTCCAGACATCTTAAATTTAAAGCTTGTTCCCTCATATTTACCAGGGACCACACTCAGACTAGGATTACTCCAAGCAGCACATGGAAAGAGTAATTGAATAGCATATTACAAGCTGAGGTCTGGCAATGCTTTTCAAGTTGACTCGAGCAGAGAGCACTAGTTTTTGTGGCCAGCAGACCAGCACCTCATCACCTTTTCTTGCACCCAGCACATATCCACAGGAGGATCAAATGGAGGCTACCTCCAGAAAAAAAATTCAAACTTGCATCCTGGGCACAAAATAAAATGCCTAAACTTCTTTTCTGCTGTGTCTAGGATGTTCTCTGTGCAAACCCATACTTAACCTCTGAACATGCTCTTGAATCTTAATAGTTGGAAAGATCTTCATACAGAAGTGCAGTTTTAAGGGCAGCCATCAATTCTTAAACGTTGCAGATGGTGCACTGGTGGTTGGACATCATTTGAACAGCCCTAAATTACCCTATGGCTCTCAGAAGCTTCCCTATTGCCTAGAATGGCAAACTGCTTCAACAGCTTAGGGGGCTTATCAGTAAAAATGTGTCAGGACAAGGGCAAACTAAGTGACCGCAGGGTAGTCCAGTTATTCTCTGGAGAGCACCATACACATGCTAGTCCAGGAGCAGGTTATCTCACCTTTTCCTCAGGACTGAGTACATATAGGCAGAGGTACCACAGAGTGGGTGACATGCCATAAATGCACTGTTGCTTAGTTCATGGTGATGTGTTCATCTGCCCTCGTCTACAGTAACTTTGGGGCTATGACAGATAGAAGCTGCTGCCCTGCTAACCTTACAGGGAATTTGCCTTCTTTTCTGTTAAAAAAAAATGCCCTGTAATGTATGGCTCTGGAAACTCCTCTGACATCTTCTTTCATATGAATGATATGGATTTCGTATCCCAGATTGTGTAGCTTTTCTGCTGGTGATCCAGGGAAGTACCCCTTGGCTTTCTCATTCTGGTAAGAGTTTGTGGATGGTGGAGGAAGGGGAGAAAGGTCTTGTGAAAGAATCAAATCTGATATGGAAATGACTGAGACCTGTTAAGCACAGAGCCTTGCAAAGCCATTTTTAGACCTCTGCTTTATAAATATAGTCCTTGCCACCCACACCTGCTCTACCAATAAAGTATCATCTGAGACATGTCACTCACTGACATTGAGTGTCACACACAGAAGCAGGCCAAGCATTTGCCAAGCTGAGTGTGTTCTCTAGAGGGAGGAATATAGCTACAGATTATATGACCTAGATAACATTTGACAGGACTATGCCTCCGTACATGTTTGCTCAGCACCTTATGCATTGAAGCTCTCCCAGTCTGGAGCCACAGACATTACTGTAACCCAAGTAATATTTATGTTGGCAACTGAGAGATAGATCATGGGTGAGGAAAGAGAAAAAGAAGCATTGCTAGTAAGTGAATTTGGGACTTATGTCCTTTATAGCATCAAACAATATTAAGAGACTGTACTGACCTAAACACACATCAGAGAGATTCTGTCCCAGAAGCTTTATTTTCCATAGAGATCCTGATTTTCAGAGCTCACGCATACTTTTATACATTTTTGTGGCTCAGACTTGCTCTTTTCTGCATGACACCTCCACTTCAGTGAGTGATGGAAGGATTTTCGGCTGGGAGAGGAGAGGCGGCAGAATTGCAGTGCCCATACCTAGCAGGACACACAACTGCAGTGAACTGTTCACCTCTTTAACCCATTCCCCTCTTTCCATTCCCAACTGGACTTAGAACTGGACTTGGACCTCATGGTTTGGGATTGCCTAGGGCAGGCTTGATATTTCAGCCGGACTTTAACCATTGCCTGATCCACCTCTACTGAGATATGCTTGGGCTCAGTGTGGGGAACCCAGTACCCGCCTGGAAATTCCCATACTGAGCTCGTGGGCTCCTGCACTGTGGTCACTGCTGGTATTCGCTAGCAGCACCAAAGCTGAACCCTGCATGTAATTCTGAGGTGGGTGAGCATGTGGATGAAGCGATGTATCTGAAGTCTTGGTTGCTGAAATCACTGCCTGGACATGTCACCACCACTTACCCCTGTCAGCCACTTGCTGGACGTAGGGATATTAAGGTCACTGCTTTCCACCCCCAGCTTTCATAAGGTGCGATTGTGGCTCTCACTGTTTTTCAAAGCACATCAGCTTAGCTATCAAATGGTGGCCACACAGCATCTTTCTCCTTCCTTTTGCTGTCCCCCTTCTCCTTTCCAAGCACCTGCAGTGGCTTTCAGCATGCATTCATTCTCTCTTTTGCTTGCTGCATGTATATTCAAATTGTTATTTCCCATCAGATGTATGGCATGAAGGTATTGAATTCCCACCTTTTCCTCAGAGCACTGGCTCTGCTCTCACAGAAGCACGAGTTTTATTATAACAGAGCTCAGCATTTAAGCTTCATTCTTAGATTAATCTGTCTTAAAACAGAAGATGTTAAAAATGTTGGTGATGGTGAAGCAGCGAGTGTAACCTCCAAATCTCCCCTGTTCAGATCAGATGTAGCCTTCCTGCTGTAATCATTCCTCTCTCCCCCTCCTCCCCTCCCTTCTCTCTCTTTTTGGATATATGTTTCTCTCTGACTGTGATTCTGCAGTGGCAGAAAGGGGTCAATCTATCTGTAAAAGATGGACTCAGCCAAGCTTTTCTAGCTCTTTCCTGCTGATGGCAATTATCCGGAGGTTGGCAGCGGTCCCAGAAACCTGCAGTTCCTGCAGTCCTGCTGCTGTGGGCTTGCTCCACAAAGCCAGCATCCTAAGAGGATCACTTGGTGTGATGCCCAGGAAATGACAAACAGAAAAGGTCACACATACTGCAAAAAGATATACTGCTCGGCAAATTTAATTGACATTGTGCAGCTTTTCAAAACGTCCCTGCAGACATTCCAGCATTTAACAGATGCAAGCAAAGAACAGCAAAATAACAGGGCTTTAGAGAAAGGGCAAAAAAACCCCATTCTGTCCCCCCGAAAGAATTTTTTCATACCCTGGTAATATCCTTTCACATGCTGTATTGGATCAGGATAATTTTTTGTTACCCCTGGTCTGGCAAGTGAAATCTGCCATCCCCCAGTCTCCCTTCCTTCCCTCACGCACACTGCTGCTTTTTAAATCATTGAGCTTTCCTTACACAGGATAACTGTCCTTTTTTTTTCCCTTGCATGTTTCTCTGTTAAAATATCGTACGAGGAACCAGCTCCCTGTCAAGCCACTGCTCTCTGGAGGCTCACCGTTGTGTCCTGTGTAATCTAGCCAGAGGGAAAAATGCTGTCTCTATCAATGGGTGCTTTCTTTGAAGAAAAGAAACAGGAGATCTGTGGAAATTTAAGAAGGTGTCTGATATCTAACGCTATTAGCAAGAGGTGGTGGGAAAGCAGGAGTGGCCAGAGTGAATCTAGGATGAAGGCAGGTGGTCCTGGTTCAGCAGAGACTGTGCTCAGCGAGGGCTCAGCTCTTCATTTTTTTTATTTCATCCTCCTTTTGCTAAGAACAAATTTAAAATAAATTTGATTTTATGGAAGAAGCAGACGTGACACAACAGATCTGAATGCTTGGTCCATTTACATCCATTCAGTTTGGGTTGAAAGGCACCATCTTCCTTTTGTAGCTGGGACCATGCAATCACCATGATTTAGACTGCTGCAATACTAAAGAAGCAAGGTTTGAGTCCACCAGGAACCTTGACTCTTCACATCATGAGTCCCAGCAAGTGTGTCAGCTGGACTGCTGTAGAAAGAAGTGATTTATATTTCCAAAGCTTTCACAAGCTGCTATCTGTACAGAGGGCCAAACGTGTCCACTTGCATAAGTGATGTAAAGTACTTGGTGCATTAGACAAAACACTTCAGGACTGTGTAAAGCAAACACAAATATCCATGTGGGGTGTTCTCTGGTTACTATATTTAAGAAGTATTAGCTACCATGTCTAAACTCTGAGTGTATACATGGGTAGCATCTGTGAAACCCAGTCACTTATTTGCCTGAATATGGCTAGACTTCAGTCAAGCAATCTTATAACTGCAGTTTCAACATACAGTCAGTGGGACAAAGCTTTTTTATTTAACCAGAGAGCAATATGACCAGAGATTTTACAGGCATAACAGCAGTAAAAGAGCAGCCTGTAGAAAACGGGGAAGATGGACAACTGAAAGTAATTCTGCTTTGAAATACTGCTTTTGAATAATAAAACATACAGCTGGAAGTGCCAAAGTACCCTCTGAACAACACCTATCTCTACCAGCCATAAAAAGTGGGGAAACATGATTTGGCTTTTTTTGTAGCAAGCAAAACATCGTGTTAACTGTTGGGACCAGAACCCAAGGCTCCCAGTCCACCTCTGTGCTTAAAGAGCAGGTTGTACTGAAATAGAGGGGACTGGATAGTGACAGATCCATTTCAAGGCAACTTTCTCAATTTCAGTATTTTTCTGCTTCAAAGGAAGATCTCGTTGGGAAGAAAACGTGACATTTGACTTCTTCAGCATGGAGGTGGCAACATCCTCTTTCTGAAGGAAAGCTGAACCTTATAGTTTAAGGAGAGATGGTACTCTGTAGCTAAAACACAGATGTGGGGCAAATTTTCATGACTTTATTCTTTCTGATTCTGAACAGGATTTGTCCATCCTTCATCCACCTCTGTGCCAGGGCAAAAGCTCAAAGCCCACAGTTATAAACCTCATCTCAGTGCCTACACCAAGCCATGCAGAGTGGGTGAAGCATTAGCCCTTCCTTTCTAATGTCCTTTGAAACTAGTGCATGCCCATAACAGTTTTCAGCTCTGACAAAGTTTCTTTTGCTTCAAAATGTTCTGACTGTCAAGAAATGTGTGAACAAATATACTTCAATTTACATTCTGTTATAAAAGGATTTTGACTTCCTCTTGGACAGGAAAATTCTAGTCTAAGAACCTGCTATCAGAAATAGTTAACTTTTTCTAACAGAAAGTGTTTCCATGAAAGGGTTTTTGCTCTTGACAGAATCAGTGTGTATTAAGTGACTCATAACTGTGTAATATTAATGGCTGGTTTCATAACACACTCTCCTGTTACACTGGACTTCACAGAATCAACACAATAAAATTCAGAAGTTTGTCTCCTCTGTACTGCAGACTTCTGTTGACACAATTATATTGGCCAGGAGAGGCAAGAGGTGAGATCTCTGGCCAAAGAGCAGCATCAAGAAAAGTCTGATTGTAAAAAAAAGGCACAGAAGCCAAAACTGAGCTTTTACCGTATCACTGCTTTCACTTCAGGATGGATGGGCAGAGGAGAAAAGCTACAGTTTTCCCCAAAATAGCCTAAGCTTTTGGTTTTGTCTTCTGGGGTGGGTGGGGAAGATCTCTAAAGCATCTTGAGATTTTAAATACAAAATGTTTTCTGAATTAAAGCTTGATTTAGTTCTTCTGTCTCAAAAAGCAAAAGCTCCAATCCTTTAGACCACAGGAAACTTGCCAGCTGTGGAAATATTAAGGCTTTTACTGTATGCAAGTGAGCTGTTCTGACTCCATCTGCTAAAATGGTAAATTTTCACATAAGCTTGTTTTGACTGATACCCAATCCTAAGTACTTTGTAAGGCAGTTACACATGCAGGCCTGGTAAAAAATGTTCAGCACTTGCCAACTCAGGAAGACAATCAGCTTGTTAGAGAAAAGTGACAGGATAGGTCTTCATGACTTAACTGGAGAGAGACAATGTTTGTAAACCACTGCCTTGATTTGTCAACAAAAATGTTATTAAAAACAAGAAGATACTGTAGCTTTTCCGGTCATCATGGGAAAATAGGTGAAATGACTAAAGGAAGGCATATACATCCTCATGAAGTTCTTTTGGTTTATGGACTACTAATATTCTGCAAGTCAATGTTGGGTTGATTTTATAAATCTTACCATTAGGTTTTCCCGTTTTCATCTCATATACCTAATAAGTGACTGGAAATCTCAGTAGATTAAAACTTCAGGAAACAGAAAATCTTACTTTGAAGCCACTCTTTTCTTCTCATGGAGCATTTAGAACTAGAATAAAAAAATTTCTAAGAATAAATCCCTGTGGTGTATCAGTGTGAAATATTGTCAGTGGGAACTCAAAGATTGTGTAGTCTCAGGAGAAAGGAGAGAACACAATTTAATTAAAGCTTCTTGCTTTAGTTGCAAAATTGTATCATTCTTTAGTTTGATCTTTGCTAGGAAAAAAAAGCATAAACTGAATTATGGCCAAGTATAATGGATGCTTCTTGCTATTACACAACTGTTTAGAAGGAAATCATGGAATCTTGCAGTAATTTTGTGGAAGGGACCTCTGGAGGTCACCTTATCCCACCTTCCCCTCAGAACAGGAAGTACTGTATAATCCTATTTCCAATCAAAACCGTGGGGAAATCAGGGCAGGAAGGAGGTCATGATCTGACTTCCATACAACCTGCCTGCCTATGAATTTTATTCTCCCGTTTTTCAGCACAGAATGTGAACAGCTTCCACGGAGAACCAGTGACATCAGCAAAGTCCCTAACAGATTTCATAGGGTCTCCAGATTTTCCATCTCTTTGAGATAAAAATTCTGGAAGGGGTGAGGGTATT
>VYZV01023139.1:8637-68524 GCA_013401275.1 Pandion haliaetus
GGGGGGGGGGGATGTTTGAGATTTCTCAGCCCATGCTGTGACAAACCGCTTCATATCCTGGCTAGAAATTGCAGTGTCTGGAGAGTATTGCAGTTGTAGCTGTTGCAGCAGCGTTCAAGGCTACTATGCTAAATCTGTGCTGAGAATTGCAGTGTTGCAGTCCTGTATAAATTTCTGTTGCTGGGATCTCTAGAGGTAGCTGCAGAGAGTTCTTGGGTTTTCCCTGCAGCCCCATCTCAATATGATAATTTTCAAACCTTCACCTCACAGGCTTCTCTTTCTTAAGTGTGCTTGTCTATGATGAGCACAATGTTTCTCAGTTGTTAACAAACTGTGAATGTGATATCCTTTGTTGCTTTTACGTGATATCCTTTTGTCATTTCTCCAGAAACAAGAAGTACGTCACAGTAGGTCATCACCTAGTAGTTTTTAGACCTGACAATAGTGAATGTGTTGCATACATGAACATCTACTCCTGCTAGGAGATGTGTCATGAATAATGCACCACCTTTAGAGGAAGTGTTTCCCTGACTACTTGAAGTAATGTATACACTTCATATATATGTATATAGAAATTTCTTATATTTTCATATATATATTTAATAGATGGAGATCTGTCATATAATTGGGGGGGGGGGGCTTTCCTTGACTGCTGGTTCTTGCTCTGCTGAAGGAGTCTCCAAAGGGATGAGGGCTTTGAAGTTTGCAGTGTGCCATGCTGTGGGCCACACAGTTGTAGCTGTGCTTCTGAGGCCTGCTTTTTGGCTGCTGAATACAAGGGGGTGGCTTATTGCCTTTCAAACTTTTGTCTCAGCATCAAATTAGTGATTATTTTTGCCTCTGCAATCTGTCTAGGCACTTCTGAAATGTTTTTAGTTTGGCCTCATGCTATTACTAAAACTTGGTAGCAACATGGGACTACAATAGGTTTCAGGTTAGACCCCAATCAACACAAGCAAGCCTGAACCTTCTGTAGCTCTTGCGGAGAGCAGATAATACACCACTTTCAGTCTATGAGTTAGAAGCTGAGGCATTGCTACCTTTATTCACTTGCTTCTTGCAGACACTTAAATAATGACCCATTTGCAATAAATAGTAAGTCCAAAGACATGCGAGCTTGGAAATCGCGGTAAGTTGCACTGTTATTTTAGCATCAACGCTACTTTTTACTGCAAAGGCAATCAGGTCTTGCACTCATACACAGCTCATTAAGTACCATTCTGACCAGAAACTGCCAGAACCAAATACGTGAACTCCAGATGGCAGCCTACGTGAGCAGGCAAGAGGCAAATCTACATCTATTCATATCTGAACTGAAAGGAAATGGGCAAAAACCATAGGTAGCTTGTCTTCTCTAAAGCATTTTGTAAAAGGGCGTAAAGCTCTAGTGTGGACTGCAGGTCCTAAAAGATGTTAAAACAAAAAACACAGTTTCAGACCTCAGTTTTGCTCCTCCATCATTTCCCATCAGAAAGGTATGTCTTACTGGCTGAGAATTAGTGTTTCATTTCAGGTAGTGCTTTTGTTTGTATCAAGATGGTTTCACTTAATGTGTATAAGTAAACAAGGACCTGAGCTGGAGGAATATACTTTCTGAAAGAGCAGAGATTTCATCCACTGTCTTGTGTTAAGTTATATTAAATTCAGGGAATCGCACTATCTTCTTATTAAAAGATTGGCCTAATCTCAGGCCTTTGATGTGCAAGTCATATATTTAATTGTAAAAATAATGGATTATAAAGTTTAAGCAGTGAAAAGAGGATGAAAAATGATGACAGCACTTTAAGTCTTGTGTGTTCCTAAAGGTTTGCAGCAGATGAAAATGGAGGGGGTGGAGAAGATGCATATCACTGCCAGCTGGGGAAACATGTTGGGGTTCCTTGGCTGTCACCACAGGCTATTGTTCCACTGTGCCTTGCTGTCAGGAAGCAGCAGATGGGAATAGCAGCAGACCAGGTGGAGGAATGGGGTATGTAGAGTGTGATTTGCATCTGTGCGCAGTGGCGCTGTTTGAAAAAGAAGGAGGTAGCAGCAGTCACCACAAGCAGCCAACTTGCAGACAGATCTCTTAATGGGTGAATGGTTTAGCCACAGGTCTAAGGTCTCAGTTCTGCTCTTCTTTGATCTCATGATAAAGACAATCTGTCAGTGCCTCTGAATGTGCCCCTTTACTGCCCATGTTCTTGGTGGGCCCTTGACATGGACTGATGAACTGCTGTTGCAGCCACCTGGTCCATACCCCTTGCTCCTCTGGGATGGGGTAGTTACACTTGCAAGAATAGGTGGCATCCCAATCCAGCTAAACAGAAAGCAGGTGCCAGGTTGCTGCACCTTCTGTATTAAAGGGAGGGGAGGACTTCAGTCGCAGGTGCATTTGCCACCTGATTTGGTTTTGTGTGGCAGGGTTTCGGTAGCTGGGGACGGGCTGCAGGAGTGGCTCCTGTGAGAAGTTGCTGTAAGCTCCCCTGGCTCCAAGGTGGACCTGCGGCTGGCCAAGGCTGACCCAATCAGTGACAGTGGTAGCACCTCTGGGAGAACAGATTTAAGAAGGGAAACCTGCAGTGGGAGAGGAGATTGGAATGTGCGAGAAAAACCTCTGCAGATACAAAGGTCAGTGAAGAAGGAGGAGGAGGAAGTGTGCCGGAGGAGGTGATGCCCCTGCAGCCTGTGGTGAGACAACAGGCTGTCCCCCTGCAGCCCATGGAGGTGAGCAGTGGAGCAGATGCCCACCTGCCTGTGGAGCAGGTGGATGACCCTGAAGATGGCCATGACCCCATGGGAAAGCCCGTGCTGGAGCAGTCTGTGCCTGAAGGACTGCAGCCCATGGAAAGGCCCCATGCTGGAGCAGTTTGTGAAGGACTGCAGCCTGTGGGAGGGACCCACATTGCAGAATTTTGTGGAGAACTGTCTCCTGTGGGGAGGAACCCCACGGTGGAGCAGGGCAAGAGTGAGGAGTTCTCCCCCTGAGGAGGAAGGAGTGGCAGAGACAATGTGTGATGAGCTGACGGCAACCCCCATTCCCCATCCCCCTGTGTTGCTGTGGGGGAGAAGGTAGAGAAAATCGGGAGTGGAGTTGAGGTGGGAAGGAGGCGGGTGGGGGGAAGGTGTTCTGAGGTTTGGTTTTCCTTCCTAATATCCTTGTTTTGATCCGAGTAGTAGTGAATTAAATTGATTTTTTTTTTTCCCCAAGTTGAGCCTGTCTTTTGCCCGTGACCATAAGTGGGGAGTGATCCCTCCCAGTCCTTGTCTTGACCCTTGAACTTTTCTTTATCTTTTCTCCTCCTCATCCCACCAGGGTTGGAGCGTGGAGGAGTGGCCGAGCTGCTTCATCATGCTTTGTTGCTGGCTGGGCATAAACCATGACACAAAGGGGACACAGCTATCACAACCCCAAATCTGCGTGAAGGAAAATGCCACTGTGCATGCTGCACAAGCGAAATACAGGAGCCCAAAGCCTGCAGGGAGGGCCTGCAGGGGTAGGAAGGGTGAGGACACAGGTGTATATCACTGCCTATTATTTCCCCAGGCTGATGCCATGCAGGAACAACCAAGAGTTGCAGGGAGATGTGCCAGCCCAGCATGCATGCCTCCGGTGTTGCTCTCCCTGCTCCCTTATTCTCCTACCCCACAGAGGATGTGGTCTTCATCTGTGACTGTTTCCAGTTTCCTCCTTTCCAGGTTCCTCCTTCTGAGGGGCAGCACAAAGAGATGGAGGATGTGGAGGAGTGCTTGAAGCCATCTTTGCCATCACAATCTTCGTGGCCTGGTCAAACCACAGTCCTTTCACAGCAGCAAATCATTAGGGTGTTTCCATCTTCCTCTACAGTGATTTGAGAAAACAGACCTGCTTCTCCCTCTCTTGCTGTCTGCCACTGCATGTCTCATACAATCTGCCTTTGCCAGTGATCCATGGACCTCCTCTGCTCCTTCACAGCTTGTCTGCTTTGCTCAGCTTTCTGTCTCTCCACGTGTTCTGTTCACTCATTCAGATACAGCCTGCTTGTCTGCAGTAGCTGTCACTTTATGTGTAACATCAAATTAGCTGCCCTGACTGCCCTACGCTGCTTTGGATTAAGAAAATGAGGGAATCTCTGAAGCAAAATGGGTCTCTGCTTTTGCTTGGTGTTTCAGTAGAGGGTCACATGCCTCATCAGAAGTACCTCTTTTGACTGAGGTAACTGCTTTGTCTGACCTCTGAAATGTTAAAGGCTTCTGTGAGTGTGATTTCATGTGTGTGGCAATGTAAATGTTCTCTGTTGTAAAAGTGAGATTAAACGTAGTGATTCCTAACCATGCAATTTATAGGCTTGATGCTCATTATCCTGTATCCTTGTGTATCTCCTTCTCCATGTGTGTTGCTGGAGCCAGCCCCACTGCATTGCAGGTTTGGAGGTAGACCTCTGGCTGCTCTTTTACGGTTTTGGGTTTCTTAGGAAGTGATGATGGCCGGACTGATACTTGTTTCTAGCCTTGCAATGATATGGAGATTCTCCAAAAAGTTGTTCAGGTGGTGATAACATGCCTTGAACTCTGCCTTTTCACAGAGAAATCCTCAGAACTCTTCCTGGAACATAATGATTCTTTCATCAGTGTATCACAGTCGATCAGGCAATGATATATGCCAAGTTCAGTGCCTGGACAACGTATTTTAGTAATAGTAACACTACTGCACATGCCACCACCTATGTGCATGTCTTAAAGAGGACTCAGCTACAGGGAAAAGAAATGAAAGAGAAAACCAGTTGCGGCAGATCAAGCTGCAGCTCTTTTCAGCAGGGAATCCAGAGATGGGCTTGTTCTGCTCTCCTACCACTCTCCTTTTCATATGCATGTACATTGCTTGAAAAATAGACACCTCCAAACCTGATCTAGGCTGTCTGGTGTTGTCCTAAGCTTTCTTAATGGTGGGGGCATTGGCTAGAGTGGCACTGCTTGGAGAACAAGTGCTTGACCTTAGTGCATCCACGGGGATCACATTGTCTACCT
The DNA here is from genome assembly GCA_013401275.1 of Pandion haliaetus. Taxonomy (NCBI): domain Eukaryota; kingdom Metazoa; phylum Chordata; class Aves; order Accipitriformes; family Pandionidae; genus Pandion; species Pandion haliaetus. The sequence goes on from VYZV01023139.1 coordinate 13,624, forward strand.
CTTGCCATGATGCTGCTTTGGAGGAGGCAAATTGCCTGGGGATGGATTAAAGGCTCCTCTTCCACAATGTGGAGTTGAAAGTACAGGAGAACAGTATGTCTGTGTCATGCCAGAGAACTCCATCCATTTCCTCAAAGTTTGGGCAGCTCAGTGGCCCAGCCCTGACCTGAACTTGGGCTGCCCAGGGGTCCCAGCAGCATCCTCTCAGAGACATGAGCAATATTTCTGCAGAAATGCAGCCCCAAAACACTGTGTATCCAAACAGGAGGCAGCTGGTCAGTGACCTCTCTTCTTGTAGGTACTGAGGACATTGGGGCACAGGCTTTTTGTCAAGCGGAACCAGGAAGCATTTCGAAAGGCTGCAAGGTACTGCCAAGAAGTCAGTAATTTTAATTGGAATTCATGCTATGTGTACTGTTTCAGCCAATGTTGATAGCTGGTTTTGAGCCAGCACAGGGTTTTTAAATAGAATCAGTGAACTACATCTTGGTGTTTTGCTTGGTATCATTTGCTACAATCTTGCTGCAGCATCTTTGAACCGGTTTTAAGATACCATAAAGCATATCTTGGCTTTAAAGTTTCTGCATGTGAGGTTCATTTTGTTCCTGCATAATGTGTAGCCATCTGCCCTCCCAGCATCTTGAGGCTTCTGGGTTGACATGGAGACCTACTACATGTAGGAGACCCACCTGTTGTGCTACTGCAAGAACAGTCTCCTCGTTTGCAACTAGGGATCTTGCTCCCGTGTTGAGGCACTTGAAAGTGACACACCACAGTACACAGCACTGCAGAGCTTAAGTCCTGTGAACATATTTCGAATATTCCTGGTGCTTCTGACCTTATGGCATTCAAGGATAAGAACGTGAAGGAAACGCAAAAAATCCAAACAGGTCCAACCATGAATGTCACACAGCGTGCCCTTTCCAATTGTGTTTCTCAATAAAGCAGAAATGTAAAAGAAAGTAGCTTTTACCACTAGATGGCGCTTAAGGATTGTATTTTTTTAAATGCTGGGAAACAGTCCTGGAAACTGCCTAACTACGCAAAATGCTAGATTTCTAACCTGATTTTCTTCCTCTCTCCATGCAATTTGGGCATGGTCACACAAGCGAGTTATCAATATAGAAGCACACAAACAGGGCTATAAAATTGACTTGAATGAGCTTTGGAAGCCTGCTTTACACTCTTCAATCTCACTGCAGTTTTCCTAAAGAGCTGGGCAAAAGCAGCGCTTGCAAAAAAATAGCAAATCTTACCTTTGTTGTATCAACTGGTGCTGGAGATAGCCACCGAAAACAGCTTGTTGCTGTCCCTTGAGATGATCTGATCTAAGGGCTGCCAGCACAGTAACAGAGCAAGGCTTGCCTGTTGCCTCTATAGCAATTGGTACCCCGGGAGAGTGAGTCACCTGCGCCTAAGAGACAGTCAACTTCTTTGTACCCTTCTCCTTAGGAACCACTACTGCTGAGAAATATCCATATCTCTAGTGCTGTAGAGTGAACAGACACCTTAACACAGGCACCCAAGTTGCTCCAGTGTTGGAATGTTCTTCTCTGAACTTGTTATTGATGTTAACTCTAGAGGAATAAATATGGATGCCCCTTTCTTGCTGTACAAATGATAGCATTGCCTACATTTTCTTGTTACCTCCTGAGCAGGTCCTCTCAAACAGCACATACACATACAGAGCTGTTGCTGTGAGTCCACCTGCCAGCAGGGACAGGTCACAGAGGCAGCACCAACCTAAACTCCTTGTCTTAGATACTAACTCTGGTTCCATGATTTATAAAGACTATTCAACTTTTTTTCCAGTGGCATAAAGCTGCCAAATGTCTGGCATCTTCGCTTAGTCATTACAAATAAACTTACAATTTTGCTCAGTTGCAAAGGCAAAAATAGATTAATGCAGGCAAGAGTCAGAGTAGTAAATGTAGGCTGTTCTCTGAAGATAGCGGAGCTCAATACCAGGGGTTCAGGCTGGAGATCCCTGAAGGAAGAACATCTGCTGTTAATGGTGCCAAAATGATTGCAGCTAACCCTCTCTGAGATGCTACAGCCTCATCTAATGAGGATGCCACTAGCATGACCATGATGATGGATTTGTTAGCTTGTGTCATGCATGCCTCCTTGTCAGTGCAGCAGCGGGAGAGATTGTTCTTTCCTTTCTTGGGATATACTGCTACGGTGTCCAATGCCTGTGGCATGCTTGCACCCAGGGGACCTGCCTTCCCACTCTGCTCTTTCCAGGTATCCATGTGCAGTCCAAACTTCCACCTGCTCTTCTGTACCAGCCCAGCTGATGTTCCTCCTGCTCCTCACCCTGGCCTCTGCAAACCTTAAACTAGCAAGGGTCGGGCAGTGACATAGCCATGTGTGGTTTGCCTGTACGCTGTGTACAGGGCCTTTCTCTGCCTGTAGCATGCCCCAGATATCAAGATGTCTGTGGTTGTTACAGAAAGAGAAACAGTCACGCAGGCCAGAGTAGAAGCAAGGTGGCTCAAAAGCAGGAAAACTGCCTGCGACTTAGTTATCATGTGATAAAGATGATGGGCGGAAAAGCGTGTCCACCTCTTCATGACCAATTACACTGTGAGAACATGTGGGTGTTACACCTATTTGATATCCAGTACTTAAATATTAGAAGTGCAAGTTGCAGTCTTCCCACTTTACCCCCATTATGGTCATGCTACAGGTTGCATAATTTTTAAGTTTTGGTTTTAATGAAGAATCAAAAGGAACACAGAAACATTGGATGGTGTGCAGGTGTGAATTTGTAACACATTGTAAACAAATTGGTGACAATTAAAAGGCTCTCTTTAAAGGAATTTTTCTTGCAAATGTGGTTCTTTTTTATCTGGGTCATTGTGGCAAAAAAAAAATAGACATAGTTTTGTGAGGGAAGGTAGGAAGCAACCTCATTACCCAGTTAATTAAACTGGCAGCTCTGTTCAGCTGACTTATATTTCATGAGAAATTCTGTATGTGTATTATCAGTTAGTTAAAAAATTAACTGCCATAGTGATCACAAAACTGCTGTAGTCATTTATAGCCATGGAGAGATGCATGTAACTATATTGCAATGCATTACGTTGAGGCTCTAATTAAGAGCAAATCAGGTGTGACCTGTTTTAATAGGTATGCCATATGAATTACCTGATCTTCCACTGGAAGCCTGGTGAATTAAAATGACCTCAGTAGCTTTATTATCTGAATAAGAGCCAAATTGGATTTAATCTAGTTAAAACAAAAACCAATTATTTTTCAATTTTTACTATTAATTATTAGATAATTAAATGAGATCCAAATGAAACTCAATGTCCAGGCTATTAGTGGTTTTGATATGAAGCCAAATTTTTTATTTTTACATTTCTTTGGGCTGAGACATAGACAATACATCTGATTTTTTTCTAGTATGTACTTTTTTCTGCAAAAATTACTATCCTTTCTATTCTGGGGTAAAGTAACATTTAGGATTGCCGGGTTTTAGCTCTTTTTCATTCTCAGCAGCCTCTTGAGTCTGATTCATTCCTCACATCCAGAACAGCCTCCATCTCCTTGGAACAGAACAAAAGTTGTGTCAAATAAGCAATGTTCAACATGATATCCTGTTCCCATTTATGCCCCTATGATTTTCCTGTGGCTTCTCCTCTGGGGACTGGTGTGTCCTGGAACAGAACATTCCAGAGTTTTTCTTCTGAAACAGGGTCTTTCAGTATAAACTTTTAAAGGGTATTTGTGGAGGTACTGTAGGAACTTGTCTCTGTATTTAACTGTAAATTTGTATTGGCACACCACAAACACGCATTTGAATCTTAGAGGGTTTAGTACTTTTATCATGCAAAATGCAGGGTTTTTTGAGTCATTGTACTTAGAGGGACATAACTATTTGCCCCCTGTAATCCTCATTAGAAATATTTGTATGATTTTCCCGAAATATTCCATCAAGTTCTAAAACAGATTAGGAAGAATATTTATAACAAGGAGGACACAAAGCATCACTAGGAAGGCCATGCTCTCGAAGGGACACACTGTACTTTGGGTCAATAGCTGAGGTTCAGCTCACCTCTAAAAATGCTGCTGAAAAGTCAGAGAAGGGAGGTGTAGCAGGTGTTTTGGAGGGATCACTCTGCATTGTGGTGCAACTTATGATGTCTTTCTTTTCTCACCATCCTGCTTAGTTGGCTTCCCAAACATCAATAAACCATGAAAATCAGCATTTCTTTAATATGAGCAGAGCCCTGCAAAAGTTCTCTCTTTGCTGTCCGTGAGAAAAGAGCAGCAAGTAAGCAGGAATGCATCTGTGTTTGAAAGCAGGAAGGTTAGCAGTGAAAATTCTCCCAAGACCATGGTTTCAAAGCACTTTTCAACTCAAATATTTTTTCTTTTCCTCAAAGGCCATTACAGTGGTTTCTTTCCATACAGAGGTTCTTCTTGCCAACCACTTGCTTCCAAATATTTGGTTTAACCAGGCCCTTCTCATCAAATGGTATTTCTTGGCAGTCTTTTCCTGGATTTTTCATGGGATGATAAAACAACCCAGGTTGGAAGGGATACCAAAAGATCACCTGGTCCAACCTTTTGTAAGAAAGGGAGCCTAGATGAGATTATCTATATTATGGGTTTGTGTGGCATGGGGCTTTTTTTTGGTAGCCGGGAAGGGGGCCGCAGGGGTGGCTCCTGTGAGAAGCTGCTGGAAGCTCCCCTGGCTCCAAGTTGGACCTGCCTCTGGCCCAGGCTGACCCCATCAGTGACAGTGGTAGCGCCTCTGGGAGAACAGATTTAAGAAGGGGAACCTGCAGTCAGTGGGATTCGAATGTGAGAGGAACACCTCTGCAGATACCGAGGTCAGTGAAGAAGGAGGGGGAGGAGGGGTGCCTGAGGATGCTGATGCCCCTGCAGCCCGTGGTGAGATGGCAGGCTGTCCCCCTGCAGCCCATGGAGTTGAATGGTGGAGTGGAGGCTCCTGAAGATGGCCATGACTCCATGGGAAAACCCGCGCTGGAGCAGTGTGTGACTGAAGAGCAGCCCGTGGAAAGGACCTGCGCCAGGGAAATTTGTGAGGAACTGCAGCCCGCGGAAAGGACTCATGTTGGAGAAGTTGGTGAAGGACTGTCTCCTGTGAGAGGGACCCCACGGTGGAGCAGGGGACGAGCGAGGAGTTCTCCCCCTGAGGAAAGGAGCGGCAGAGACAATGTGTGGTGAGCTGACCGCAACCCCCATTCCCCATCCCCCTGTGTTGCCGGGGGGAGAAGGTAGAGAAAATCGGGAACTGGAGTTGAGGTGGGAAGGAGGCGGGTGGGGGGAAGTTGTTCTGAGGTTTGGTTTTCCTTCCTAATATCCTTGTTTTGATTTGATTTGTAGTAAATTAAATTGATTCTGTTTCTTTCCCAAGTTGGGGAGTGATCCCTCCCAGTCCTTGTCTCGACCCACGAGCCTGCCTTTGTATTTTCTCCTCATCCCACCGTGGCTGGGGGGTGGGGGCAGGGAGTGAGTGATCGGCTTCGTGGTGCTTTGTTACCTGCTGGGCTAAAACCATGACAATTTAGAAGCCTGTCTAATTTATATCTAGAAGTCTCTCCAATTTCATCTTGAAAACCTCCAACGACAGGAGCTGTGCCACATCCCTGGAGAGGTCGCTCCAGTGATTGTTTGTTCTCAGTCCATACTTACTAATATAGGTGGTTCTTACCTTGGGTATAGTGGGGTCTCTCACACCAGAACTTGTTAAAGTCATTCAGTCCTTCTGGTGACATACAGTGGAGGCATAGCACAATGGAGGTTTACTTGCTTGTAATGGTGCTCATAACCCAGCTACTCATGTCAAGAATGCTATAGTATGAAAGTGTAATGCTACTCGCTGTCATGTCTCTGTTCAAATGACTTCTTGGTCATTAACTAGTTCCAGCATCATAGTTCTGAGGAGAACATCTATATTTTCCTCTGCCTCATGAGAGGGCTTAGGGGAGAATTCTGTTACTACATTGCCAATACAAACTAATCACTTCTTCCCTGAGGAACACACTAATAGCTTTTCAGATGAGCGGAAAAAAAATCTGCCCTGTGGTAGCTTGATTTTTCAAGGTATTTTAATAACAAATAATTTAACTTTTACCAGAGTAGCCGTCAGGGACAGAGATATAAAAATATTGCTATATTATTTGGGTAATTTTGAATAGGAAACTGGGTAAGAATTAGGAACTTATTTCAACAGCTATAGAGTACTGAGAAACAAATATATTCTCAAGCCATTAACACTCTCAGAGAGGCCAGATGGCTGCCAGTGGCAAAGGTCTGTGACTTTGATACATGCACCCTTGTTTAATGACTCTTCAGAGAAACCTGGAAAATTTCACAGCACAAAAATTCTTCCCTATAATCAAGCTTCTCAGACCACTTTGTGCCACAGGGTGGTGAAGTTTTCTCCTAGCCACTTTGATCTTTCATCTCTCTTCAGTCTTTCTGATACCCTACAGGGTTGTGCGAAGGAGTTGAAGATGGACTGCCAGGCCTGACTACAGGCAGTGACAACTAATGGAAAAGACCTCTGAACTGCTCGGGGCTGATACCTGGGGCCAGGGGCTAGCTCTTTCAAAAATCATCATCAGCAACTGGGAATCCAGGCCCCCAAGCCTGGATTTGGTGAATGAAAACTGTGTCTGAGATTGCCTGATGGAAAGAAGAGGGGGCCAGATGGGACATGGCATCTTCTGAGATCAGGTAGGTCCTTAGTGAAACTGGTGCTACACAGAGGCAAAAAATGTTCTTTAGGGGATGGGAAGGGGGACCTGTTATGCTCTCAAGTGACAGTGTCCCAGGGCTATTGTGGCAAGCAAAGCAGAAGTAGCAGGAATGCATATTAGCATAGTAACTGCCTGGAGCACAGGGCAAGTTGTCACCTTCCCCATCACTTTGTGGTTGATCACAACAAATGCAACAAAGTGCACAAGTCTGCTCACCAAGACTGCGATCCTCCTCGACTGTTTTGGCAGTGGTGCCCAGGAAGGTGCCTGCAAGGAAAGGCAGTCCCTCTCACATCAGTAATGGGGCAGCTGACAGAGCAGGTGGAGGCCACAGCTGCAGCAGTGGCCATGTCCTGTGTGGCCCCAGGCCTCAGCCTCAGCCCAATCCTGTGACTGCCTTTTGCACATGCAGAAATCAAACAGGGAAGGGAAGAACTGCTCCTTGATGGTTCCATGCCCCTCACGCTCCCACCTCTGCCATGGCTAGAGCTGAGAGGCACCAGCTCCTCTGCCAGCTGCCCATCACTCCTGGACAAGGGTGGCCAGCAGGGTCCTGCTTTGCTGCACAGGAGCAGTGGAGCCACAGGCATGGTCAGTGCAATGTGCAAGGGTGTGATCCTGGGGAATGGTGCTTGGGACTGTCCCCAGGTGTGCTTGAATTTATTAGTGTCGATGCAGCTGTGCTGTATCGCTCTTCAGCCTCCCACAGTTTCTCCTCAGCTTCTGTAGTTACACGAGCAAGTCTCCTCCTTCCTTCCCCCTGCATAGCTGTATGCAAATGCTGCAGGTACGTGAGGGGACCCTTCACGAATCTCGTGACTCTTTCTCCTTGAGACCTGCTGTCTTGAGACATTGTGGTAAAATTGAGATTAATGAGAATTTTTCAGGGATTTCTAACAAATACAATTTGTCAGTAGGGGAGTATTTGAGGACCTACATAGGCTGCTGAAATGCTCTGTCTCTCAGACCAAACTATGTTGCTCCTTAAAGACTGCAAGATCTTACCAGTAGGGTGATGTGCAGGATCTAGCAGCTACAAAGGACAGCAGCTAAAACCTGAGCATAGCAAGATTATGTGTCTGGACTCAGAAAGTATCTGGTCTCCCTGCTTCATTTGTGACTAACCCCAGCTTTTAAGTGAAGAACTATAGTTTGCCCTAACTTTTTAACCTTAAAACGTTACAGGCATAACCAGTAACTAACTGGTTTTAAATAATTAGGATAGTCTTATACACATATACTCCAGATCTTTCTCTGGGGAAAAAAATAAATTACCCCTAACTGAAATCCACATCCTTGAGTGACAGATTTAAGGCAGAGCTAGCTCTTTGTGCTGCCTGTAATGTGCCTGGACCTGGACCATGCACAGAAAAGTAATTTAACCTGGGCAGGTATCACATTAACACAGCTGAGCCACTCCTAAGACTGGTAACAGACACTACCAGGGCTAGCACTGTGTTTTGTAAATAAACCTGCTTGCTAGCAACCGCTATATAAATCACTAATGCAAGACATACTGCATAGTACAGATAAAGCTTCAGAGGCAGATCTTACAGAGCATCCAACACACACAAGCAACAGCTGCAATACCCTTTCAGTTCTCCCCTAATCAGATTAGAAAGCCCATGCTAATGTATTGAAGACATGTGACAGACTGTGTCTGTCTTCTGTCTTTGCCTACTAGTTTAAGCACATCATGAAAATGTGCTTCTCTTCAAAACAGCAAGTTAAGTATAAAGTTACATATATGGATTTTAATTCTGTAATTCATCCCTACACAGAATTCGTATGCAAAGGTGGTAATATTCACAAAGGACTGACATTCAGAGTTGTCCTGCAAACAAAATGGAAACTTCTTTAGTGTGTAAGTATGAGGTATTTCTTAAGATACTTCTGAGATACCTTACTACAGTGGTTGAAAATATGATCATTCCAGGCTGTTCAGAAAGCCTTTGATCCTGTTAGGTGCTGGTAGACTGCAGTCCAAGAACATGCTGCTGACAGCATGGTTTTCCAAGGTGATGTGAGCTTGCTTCATCCCTTCAGGTAAACTGTAGCCCCTGGCCTGTGAGCCCAAGTGGGACTGGAGCAGTTCTAATGGGGTCACAACAGGGGGAGTCATTTCGTAGTCAGGCTTTTGTTTTCTAATATAGCCAGAAAATCTGGCAGTCACTGATTGAAAGAGGAAAAAAGAAGTCTGGGGCAGAGGTTAGAGGGAAAAGGAGGTTGCTATTCATATGATTAGTGGCTTCTGATGTGCAAAGATCTCCCATGTCACAAGAAATCAGGATGATCAGTTCCTCTGAAATGGCCCACAGATGCAGGAGACTGGCAAAAACTGAACATGACAATATGTGGAAGAACAGCTCAGGGCTGAGCAAAGGTGTCAGTAGCTGAAAAAAGGCATGCTCTATGTGCACAGGGCACGGCCAGTCATTGCACACCTTGTACAAGGCCATGTGAGCCAATGCAAACAACTCCGTATGTTCTAAGTTTTGCTGAAAACATTTATCTCCGTTATGTATGATTGCAGCTCCAGATTGTTTGTTTGTTTTTCTTTTTTTTTCCAAAATAAAAAGGCAGGGCAGCTTGAAATCCATCTTTGCTATAAGAAGCTGCAAATCGTTAATGTTCAGTGCTCTGTGCAGATGTTATCAGTGCCTGTAACTCATCTTTTCAGCCATCATGGTAACGGGACATGGTAATGTCCCACAAGTTATGTATTCTTTCCTATGGCTGAGAAGATGACTTCAGTAACTTTGTTAGTAGAATGCTCCATAGACATCCTGGAAATTCCTGATCAAGCAGACATCTAGAAAGCCCTTTCCCCCAGTGATTTCTCTGTGAAGGCCTTTGAAATAAAAAATGTTAAAATTGAGAGCGTCGGAGGGTGCTTTAGATGATATTTCCCCTTGGAATCCAGTAAGGCAACATCTGCATTTTTCTGAGAAGGTTTTCAGGTGAAGTGAACCGTAAGATTGCTCCCAAGTAAACACATTCATCTTTACCTAGAAATGGCCTCATTACTCAGCAGGTCATACGTTCATTACTGGTTCTCGTCTCAAGAGCTTGCAGAGTCACCTGGCGTCTCGTCTAAGTGTTTTAGCACTGGCAAAAATGGGTATTAATGATTGGCCTTAATAAGGCCACATTGTAAGGTTTGATTTGAATGCCACAGTGTAACTGGGCCATATAGAGTTGACCTGCCTGAAAATGTCAGCGCAGCATGTGACTATTGAGAGAGTTAGGCGCTGCTGTTTTGATTAGTCATTTTATGACTGTGTCCCTAAATCCATCCATTCAGCCTTTTTTTGGCTTCAAGCCAACACCAGCTGTTCAGGCTGGGAACTGCCTTCCTTCTTTTAGGAAGACCAAAGGAAATGTTCATTTGTGCTGTGTCTATTTGAACCAAAGATCAGCAGGGGAGACTTTCTTCCAATCACAAGTGAATTTGAGGCTGTGGGTGACAGGTAGGCCACCGCTGTAGCTTGTAATGACTAGTTAAATCCCCAGCTGCATATTTAATTGCAAGTTAAATTAAGATATTGTACAAAGAGGGTTCCAAATGTAGGTGTCTTCCTTTCTTAAAATAATCCTTAAAAAGCAGTCACATGCCTAAAACCATGTGATGTGGTAAAACTTTTCTGTCAAGCAATGACAGGTACTGATGGGCTATACAGTATTTGAATGCAAATCTGACTCCAGCTCCGATATTAGCAAGATACTGTCTGTTGAGGTAGCTGTCACTGGAGTCATCATTGTTACTCAGAAGTGTGGTTGCACACTAGATTTAATATAGAGATCACAACTATAAAAAAAGTGAAGTGGTTACTGATTGTGGTGACTGATTTCAGAAAAATGTGGTGGTCTCCACTTTTCAGCAATGATATCCATATAGTCTGTGTTTGATTATAGGATCATAGGATAATTCAAGTTGGAAGGGACCTTCAGAGCAGGGTCAGCTATGAGGTCAAAGCAGGTTACACAGGATTTGTCAAGTTACGTCCATGTGCATCAGTCTCTGCAGGAGTTTTGTGCAGCTCATCCTTACTTCTGATCCTTGCGCTCACCTCCTTTCCTCCTGCCCAGTCTGGGGATCACATATAGGTATTACGCTCAGAAAGACAGTTTCCTAACTTTGCACTAAATTGTTTTATATACAAATTATTAGCAAAATACTGGAAAACACAACTCGAAATGCCTCTGTGCTCATTCATACCTAATTAAGTAAGTTCAGTTCATCCTTAGTTTTGATTTTTGCCTCACCACCTTTCTCCAGGCTTAGAAGGGATCTCACACAGTAGCTTTCAATTTCTGCATTAAAAAGTGTTTAGAAAAATATACTGTATTTCTTGGCCTGTAGCTGTCACTTTAATATGAATGTCTTGAAAGAAATAATTTTTTTTATACAACATAATTGTATTTCTGAGCTGCACACTAGCAGCTGGTCTGTAGCAATTGGCTTGACAGCTCTTTAACATATGTCTTTTTTATGTCCTCAAATACAGACTTCCAGTTTATTTTCTATGTGATCAGAAGTGTCCGTTGTTGATACCACAGTCCAGCTTGGCAGCTGGTTACAGGGTTGTACAAATTTGCTGCCCTATTTCCACTAGAGCCTGTGATACCATTAATTTTCCTTGGAAAGTTCTTAAACAGATGATTTTATACTTTTAGACACTTCGGAGAGTTGCCTCCATTTATTAAGCTGCGGACGGTACATCTTTAATGTAATACCAGGAGAAACATTTCCAAATCAACACCAGTCCTTCCTGTCTATGCAGGAATTGATCTTTGAACAAACCGGGGAAGGAGCTCCACACTGAAGCAGCCTGGACGCCCTCTCCTCCCGACTCAAAGAACTCGGCTCCCGGCTGCCTGCAAATGGTAGTACTAATGCTGGAAGTTAACCAAGGCTGGAAGTTAGGAGAAAGCAGTCAGACAACTTCTTTTGCCTGTTCTTCAGCTTCTGTATATAAAGCACACTCTCCTCTTGGGCTGAAAGTATGACTCAGACCTATGTGAGGAAATATTTCAAGATCCTCATGAGTCTTAATCATTATCCTCCACCAGATGTCAGGGAGCTTTCAAAGTTTTTCAGAGGCAAAACTCCATTCCTTATCCGTCTGCTCAGGGCTAATTAAAATATTGTCTGGACAAGACCAAAATATACCTAGAATTACTTAGTACAGGAAGAAAAATTGATAGCAAGACAGCTTCTGTGAAATATTTACTGCTCTGCAGACCACAAACATTCAGAGCTGACGGTGCCACCCTTTGGCACAGTTACTTTAATAAGCCATCCTTTTGTCTCTGTGCTTATGAGGAATGTCTTTAAATTATGAAATTACCCTGAATATCTATCTACAGGCACCACAAGGCCATTTTGGACAACCAACGCTGAGCTACACTGGTGGCTTTCACATAACTTTGCTGTGTCCTGCTGCAGGCTGGTATGGAGAGGTGTTGTAGATTTGCCATTGAGCAAATAGTGCCTTTGCCATCATCCCCTAAAGTCAGGAAACATAGAAACAGTGTCCAGGAAATTAAACAATTCACCTATAGAAATTGCATTCACAACAGGGTGTCTGAGGGATAAGGCTTTTCTCTAATCAGAGTTAGGAAGAGGTTTTTTTATCTTTGTTGGTGAGAAATCAAAAATTATACACTTTTATGGATACCTGAGAGACTTGTGAGTCATAATAGAAATCCTTACAGAAAATCCAGCTTCTACTAGCATTTAAATAGCTATTCAAAGTGAAAACAATCTGCATTATTCTGTACAGTGGTAAAAATGAAATATAAATCACACAGGATTCAAGCTGAAATCTCATTCTGGTGATTAAGATAATTGTTTCCAGAAGAAGCCCGTATGTAAGACATATGATAACAGAAACATAACTAATAATTTTTAAAACTGTGAATTGTAGAGACTCCTTTCCCCCCCCCTTATCTGCTTCACCAATGCCGTCACAAAGTTATCACTCATCCAGCAGAGGAGGTAGCACTGCAGCAAATATGTGCAAGGAATTGGGAAGCAGATACTATGATAAAATGTAATTATGCTATATAAAAAATATATTTCTTTCGAGACATTCATATTAAAGTGACAGCTACATCCCAAGAAATACAGTACATTTTTCTAAATGCTTTTCTAATGTGGAAATTGAAAGTTACTGTGTGAGATCCTATCTAAATCTGGAGAAAATGGGCTTGATTTCCAGACTAGCTGATGCATGTATGTAGCATTTTCCAAATTGTTCTGTAGAATTGTAAGATTCTGGCATAAAAGAGCAAAAATGAAAGTTGTATTCAGTAGTTCTTGGGACAAACTCATGTGTAGCCAAAAAAGGGAAATAAGGGAAAAGCTCTGCATTCCTGATGTGACCTCTGGGCCTTATTCTTTGGTTTCTGACTGATCAAATTTCATATTTTCTACCTGATCCTTCATCTTAAGGTACAAGTTGCTAAACCCAAAGGTTTCACAAGGCAATTGATCAGTAAATTATGCCTTCAGCTGTAAAATTTATGTGATATATTCAATTAGGTGAAGTTATAGCCTTAGCTAATTAGTTGGCAAAAATACAATTTTTTAATGCTTTTCCTTGGGATATTTTCATGGAACTGAGGATGTTTGTTTCTTTTTTCTTTAGTTGTCTAATAATAAAAGGCTTCAGAAATTGTTCATCAAGAGCATAATGACTATTTGGAATTTGCATTTTCCTTTTGAATGATCTTTTCAAGGGAGGCTCACAAACAGCTTACCAAAACACTTCCCATGATTTCTCTTGGGGAAAGGTTGACTGCTGCATGTGCTGCCTGTACACATTTGTTTGTGTTTGGCTCTTTAGGGAACTAAAACTGAATAGACCAATTTCAGGGACACCTTGATGACTGATAATTGCTGAATATCAATAAATACTGGTCTGATTTAGTTTTTTGTCTTAACACCAAGGGAAAATGGCAGCTATAAAAAAAACCAAACACTATGAACTCACGAACAGTTAGTGTGTCGTGAACGTTTGGGTGCATTCAAGAAAGTACATCAGAGAATTGGGCTCATATTATATTTGCAGGATGTTATTTAATTTCAGTCCTCATCAGTTCTTGATACTGCAGAGAATGCAAAGACACCAGCTGGGACCTGAGGGCTTTGTCATACCTACAGCAAAGTGATTAATTTGAATTTTGGAAGGACTTTCTGGTACAGTCATAGCTTCCAGTGACACCTCTGCTTCAATGCCAGCATAAAGCATTTCCACCTTCCACATGCAGCTACACATTACCATCCCATTGTGCACCTCCTTGGTTGAGGCTGTCCAATCTTTTCTGGCAAAAGCTAGAAAAAAAAAAGGTTGCATTTATCCTGCCCCATTTTTCCATTCTGCTGTACAATGCCACCCCATGAAAACCTGTCTCAGTGCAGCTGGGTGGTGGGAAGTAACTGGATGAGATCTCTGGTACTGCCATAGGTTTATGTCAGGGGTGATGAACTCAGTCAAGCCCTCCCTCAGCAGAAAAAAGGGATTTCAGAATGGTTTGCCCTAACAGCTGGTGGTGCTGCTGCTGCTGTGATGCAGCCAGGCAGGAGCTCAGATACGTAGCTGGACCAATTATCAGAGCCAACAGTTGGAGAAAGCCCCAGAATATGTTTATGTTCCTCAGGAGAGGGTTTGGATTTACATCTGTAGCCATGTGGGAGAAGGCAGGTGCAGGTGCAGTGGCTCTCAGCTCTGGGGGCCTTGCCAGTCATGGGGGGACTGGAGCCAAGAGCTGGGAGCCTGCCTTGCTTGCTGAGGGCAGGCAGGAGCTTCCCAGGGACCCAGTGAGGCTGGGAAGAAGCTGGGAAGTGCAGTGACTCTCAGCTCTCAGGAGCTGCCTCCAAATACCATCCCTAATTTCTTAAGCTTTGCCTGTCTGTTCAATAAACTCATTTTATTCAACCTTAAAGTGTGTCTAATGTTAAGATCTGTTTCAGGTGCGGAAGGTAGTAGGTCCCTGAAGTTGCCTTACTTGGGGAGGCATGATTCTGAAACAGAAAAGCTGGCTCCTCTCCATCACCAAGTGCTTCTTGCTAAGTGCAAAGGTTGGTCTGCAACACAGGAGAATGAGGTGTTGGTCAGAAAGAGGATAAAATGGCTCATTTTCCACCACTAGTGGCAAGACCATGGCTAACATTTCCTGTTCTAGGGGTATGCCTTATCTGTGTCCTGTTTCTTTTCTATGTCTGCTCTAGAACAATTATAATGGTAATTTCTGGTACTCAGTTAGGGACTTGGTGGCTTTAAAATAGGGCTTTTAACTACAGTGATGTTACACTATAATCTAATTGAAAATGTTTTAATTCTGACCTGAATTGTGTTGGCTTTTTAACTCTGACTAAAATAATTAATACAATAAATGGGCACTGAAATATCATGCACAGCCAATTTAGAAGTATTTTAAATTGAAAAAAATTAGAGCTAATTGAACATGAAATATCTTTCAGCCATTTGAAGTAACAGTTCAGATGCACTGAATACCAATCTCTTCCTTCTCCTGAGCACAAAAAGTATTTGTTTCTTTTAAAGATCAAAATGTTATGAGGGGGCCTTTCAACCACATTTGTTAAGAAACTCACTGATGGGTGGTTAGAAAGAAACACAAGTATTAAATGTTCTTCACTGTTTATACTGCTCATTGTATGGGCTTGGAGCAAATTCACCTCAATTCAGTAAAAGAAACACTTATTTCCATGACTCAAGAGCACTGAAACAAATATGGAGTGTTTAGGTACCAACCTGAGGTTTTCCTGGTCCTTCAAATAAAAATATATTCACAGTTGGTTAAAAAAACACTTTGGTCATAGCTCTAATCATAATGCAGTAGTAGTAATTGCATTCAGGAACTCAAAATGTTGGCGCAGCAGTCAGCTCTCTCTGCTTTTGTATCCCAGGCTTTGTCTTTACCAGGTACTGGACAAGACACAATCAAGTCTTTCAGTAAGATAAATTAGCCTGACATGATCACATCCTTTGAAAGTTAAGTAAGATTTAGCGGTTTGAGTAGAGACCTCTACAGGCTTTGTAATTTGAAAACAATTGCTATTAATGAACTTACGAAATAAGCTTTCTCATGAAAGACACAAAACACTTTTCATTACCATTGCCTATTCTGCCAATGCAGTAAAAGGCATCTGAAATTTCAAGGATTGGTTTAATTTAATCAGCATTTGTACTTATTCATCAGTTGAGAGATTTAGTAAGGACCAGTTTCTTGTTGGACCTTCCCCAGAGTGGCGGTATAGCTGACACTGGGCATTTTTGGAGGAAAGATTAGGGAGGCAGATGATGCATCCTGTTGACTGTGAAGCCTGAGACAAGACAAACATGCAGAGACTACGAGCAAAGACAGAAACACCATCTCTGTTTCTGGTGACAAGTCTCTTACTCTCAGATTCATTCCAAGCAAAATGCAGGTGTAAAACACTTAACCCTATTAGACTTTCTGTGGTCTCACAAGCTCATATGGAGCTTTTAAGGTCACCCATCTTATGGGCTTCTGGGTCACAGGCTCCCAGCTGACTGGCAAAAGGTACAGACTAGGGCATACTCAGAAGAAAAAAAAAAAAGTAGTAACATGATACAGACAAAAGATCTGTGAGGAGGGTGACTCAGATCTTGCACCCTGTTGAGGAGACAGCTGTCTCCACAAGAGCTGGCAGCATCTTGTTGACTGCAGTGGCCAATTCTGAGTGACTTCATTTGGTCACTGAGGCCACCCCAGTCTGGGAGCCCCCAGGCTGGAGCAGGCCACCTGGGTCTCCAGATCTTGGAGCCCACCTAGTGAATTCTCTGGAGCGTACCAAGTACCCCCCCCCACATTTTACATACATGCCTCAGCTAATGACATCAGCTGCTGCAGCATTCTCAGCAAGGCTGGTATAAAGGGGACAGCAGAGGTGGGACAGCATGGAGGTAGCACCTCTCCCTGACCTCAGCTGGATGAGATCTTTCAGCCATGTTTGCTTTCTGTTTTACTACTGGGCATGTTAGTTTGGCCTGCAATCATAACATGGTTTTACAGCTCCCAAAGCTGGTGTCTGAGGGATGTCTGAGAACACAAATCCTGCTAGAGACTGATTTTTTGGCAGAGCAAGCTAGTCCCATGCAGGCTGGTCCATGCTGCCTTGGGAGACAGATGCCTGGAAGAAACTGTCCTCTGAAACATGCCCAGGTTTTGTACTGAAGAGATCTGGTCCAGCACAGAGGCCGGCAGCAGATCAACAATTGCCCAGTGTGGATGGCAGGTGGTTCATCAGCCCCATTTGATCCCTGGCACCCTCTTATTAAATGATATAAATAGTTCCAGTGAATCCCAAGGGTCAACATCCAGGATAACAAAACTATGCCATTCCATTCACATATCCTCCTCCTTTATGCAGTTAACTGAATTTCCTGACAAGGGAAAAATGGCTTCTCTGTGTTTTGCCTACCAAGGTATAGCTGTATTTCAGCATACGGTTTTGGACCATAGATTTTCCCATCTTGGATTACTTTGTTTGATGGATGTGAACTCAGGCTTTGGCTTGGATTAATTCTATGTTATCGACCTGAAACACCTTTGCTATTAAAAATGAAGTCCTGTACCATTGGACTCCAATTCCTACATACATCTTAAAGTACTAGCTCCTTCTACTTTATCCAAGTATCAGTAAAAATAAATGGACTGAAAGACCTAATACTGTTACAGCTAAAAGATGGTCTCACTTTGTATCCCTGAGCTCATTCTCTTTAAGTCAGCATGGAGGGAAGAAGGGTGGGAGATTTTGGAGCCTTGCCAGAGTCCCTATTAAAGACCAATTTATTTTTCATTATTTAGCAGACAATGTTGCAAATACAAATACCAGTGGGATAAAAAATGGTTTATGTAAGTAGCAGTGGGAAAACTCTGTGGTAAACCAGAGGTGGGACTAATCCCTTAACAGAGAGGAGTGAGTAATAGCAGCTGAGTCAGATAGAATAAGGTCTCACTGGGTGCTGAGTACGTCTGTGAGCAGCTGAGCATTTCTGCTCCTGTGACAGCGGTCACTACATGCAGGCAGGACCTATGTAAGCAGTGACTCCTTCATGTGCTGGAACCTATGAAGATGATAAGGACTAATAAAGGCAATTTGTAGAAGACAAGTCAAGTCAAGGGACTGCTTGAATTTCTAATGGAAACTGACCAAGTGGCCTTTTAGCTATCTGTGTAATTAGAATTATCACTGAGCAATGTATTACTGGGCTTAAAAATACTCCATGGCAGTACTGCAAAAAAGAAAAAGAATCATTACTATACATTTATTAGAAAAGGCCAATTAACCAGTTCAAGAGTGCTGTTAACCCAGAAACAGTATTAGCTAGAACAAGAGACCTGTTTCCAATGCTCAGTTAAGATTGTGCCACTTGATAGCTCTTATTAAAGGTGTGCAACATCAGAACAAGGTTAATATGCCATTTCTCAGTGGAGCCATTTGCCTTATGGTATCTCTGTCTTGTAGCTTCAAGTTGCTCCTTGTGTCTTCAGCTTTCCTTAGAAGGCCATATAAATAGAGGATGAGACGGACATTGATTCTGAGCCTTTTTCCTAGATATTAATACTGAAGAAACTGTGCTGTGAGGCTTGCAAAGGGAGGTAATCTCCTTTAACATATTCCATTTACAACCTTCTGCCTCATGGGTTGTCCCTGGAAAGCAAAGGTTGCCCACTGTGTGATACCAAAGCACTATCAGATCGTTAATTAGCTGTTGCTCCCTGTTCTGTCCAACAAACCCGGAAGGTCTCAGGCTGTTGCAGTGCCTTGCCACTGCCAGAAAGGGGACATTGTGTTTCCACCCTCTCCCAGCCTCAGCTACCTGTCTGTGCCTGCCCCTGACTTGCAGTAGTTCACCAGGTCCTTCACTGAGCTGAATCATCTCCCTGGCTTGGCAGAGGACTGATGTGACCTGTTAGCCACGCGAGTGGCACAGAGGAGGGTTGGACACATTCTGGAGAAGGCAGAAGGAGGAAGAAGAGGCAGGGGAGGAGAAGAGCAGTGTGACTCCAACCTCAGTCACTAGCACCCTCTGACAGCTCAGCAGAGCAGTCAAAGCCTACTTATTTCCTGGCTTCTTCTGGTTTTAGAGAAGAAGAAAAGAGCTTTAGACCCTCCCTTCCCCCTGTTTCCACCATCATGAGGGGGTGATGATGAGAAGAACAAAAGTCACCTGCCAGCCTCAGTTGCTGGTGTGTTTTTGTAGGCTGCTAGCATCTCACCTTGGGTGGTTTAGGGTCTCTCTTCTCCCAGGCAGAGTCCCAGCACTTGCCTGCCTTCATACTGCTCCTGAGGCTTACCCTGTCTCAGGGGAAAAAGCAAAAGGGGAAAAAGCAAAAGGGTGAAAATAAACTATGCTACAGATTCCAGTCAGATGTTCCATTTTAAACACAGACGTAACAAATAATGCTTTATCAGTATCAATGCACATCAGTGACCACATTGTTCAGTCTTGCATTTGGGAGTGCTTTCCAATTAAAAGCAAATCGCTGAAAGAGACTTTAAAATTGGTTTCATTGAAGAAGAAGAAATGAAGGGAAGCTACTTGAGATCTGACAATAGCTGAAGTGATTTGTAAGCATGAAGCACGCAAGATAACATTTAATTAACAGCAGCAAAAATAGAACATCGCTTTGAATTTACGTAAGTTCTCTTGTTCTATGTATGCACAATGCCCTTTCTTTAAGTTTCTCTTCTCAGAAAACTCTGTTAACCCTCCATTCCTATAGATGATATACCAGTCACAGGTTGGGCAGCATTTCCCGTTCATTTTTTTGAGATTTCAATACTCACTTCTAGGGTTTGACCCAGGCAGTATTTTCCAAAAATATCAGTCTGGAATAATTTTCCTGAAAGCAGTGAAAGTGACTATGTAGGAGAAATGGCAAATTAATCCTTGTATTTGTTATGGCTATGCAGAAGCTTACTTATCAACTGCTGCCTGAATTTGAAATTACTCTGTGGCTTAATCAAGTAATATCTACAGAGCACATGGAGAAACTAGGATGCCTGCAACTCAGGTGACAATCCTGGGTCCCCTGGTCAGCAGACCCAAACAGGCAGGTTTTTGGTGCCACTCACCTGATCCGTTTTGAATGCCTGCTTCAGGGAGACCTGAACCACAGTTCCCAGACACCGCTTCTCCCTGCTAACCAGCAAGAGGGCCCTGACACCACAGATGGCTCCAATTATGCAGATCATTCAGTGAGACTGATCTTGAGAAGGTCTTGGCTCAGAGCACATCTCCCGGCCCTGGCGTCACTCCAGTGGTCACTACAGATGGGAAACCCCTTCCCACAGCCTCTGCTCAGCACATGGTGTGACAGTATTGTTGTCTGCATCCATTCCCACCCTGCAACAGGGTGCCAATGTTGAGATGCCACTGAAATGGTCATTATGTTTGCACCAGAACCCTCTCCAACCCCTCTGGCAGACTGCCTCTGCCTTTGTGTTGAAGCTGAGCAAGTTGCTTCTCCCCAGACACTGTTGCTGCCCATCTGCTTTGAGACTCTGTGATGCCAGGCTGATGCCAGGATGGCATCTGTCCGGTGGAATCTGTGGTGTTGGCCAGGCTGCCTACCTCATTCACTGGTCCCCCTGTCACCTTGTGATGGAGAGGGTGTTTTAGATCTAGGAAATAACTGGAGGGACTGGATAATGCTGAACAACCCTGTTGTGGCCTTTCTCTCCATGGGGTACTCCAGTCTCCACTGGCCAAGGCCCTGAGCAACTTGGTGCAAGCTTGGCCAGGTGTCCTGGCCTTGTCCCCTCCCAATTTCTTGTGTGCCTCCAGCCTTCTTGCTGGCTGGGCATCAGAAGCTGAAAAATCCTTGACTTTAGACTAAATATTACTTAGCAACAACTGAAAACATCAGTGTGTTATCAACATTCTTCTCATACCTAACTCAAAAACATAGCACTGTACCACACACTAGGAAGACAATTAACTCTATCCCAGCTGAAACCAAGACAGTATCCACCCCTTATTCTATACCATTTACATCATGCTCAGTTCCCATACTTTCCGTTACATCCTAATCATCATCACCTCTTCTGTCCTTTGAGGTAGAGAGATATATATGTATACACACACACACAGAGATATCATTCCCTTAGTTCATGGGCCATGTTTATAAAATGTTCGTTGAGTTCATTTAGTCCCCGACTTTGGGCTCCATCTCTTATACCAGACTTTCTGGGCAGGAGGGATGGTGCAAAGTCCTCTCAGTCGGCAGGGCAGGACTGGACTTCAGTGTGGTGTGGCGAGCGAGTGACATTGGACACAGCAGGAGGATGGTGTGCACTGTTGGATTGTTGCATGCTGGAGTCAGTTCTGGTTCCATCACTACTGTGCTTTGCTCAGTTTTATCACAGTTCATTCTTGCTTGATCTAAGTGATTCTTTCTGTAATTCTATGGATATAGCATATAACAACTATATTAATGATAACATACAGTAGCAGGGTTATATAGCAACATTCTGGCTTTTCTCACCTAAAATCAAATCCCCCTGAGGGACACATCGGACTTCCCCGTCTTTTCGTATCACCCACCAAGTGCACCCAGGTCCTTGAGTAAAAGCAATCCCACGAATGGGTTTACCTTTGCCTGAGGCGGGAGTAACCCAGACTGTCTTACCTAACATATTTTTTATGTGCACTACAGGGACTTTATCCCCTTCTACGGTACATAAAAGTTCTGAGTGGGCAGGGCCACCCTGATTCACAGATCCCCTAGTGTTGACTAACCATGTGGCTTTTGCTAAATGTGTATCCCAACGTCTGAATGTCCCAGCACCCATGGATCTCATGGAGTCTTTAATAGTCCATTGTATCGTTCAATGTTCTTGGAGGCTGGTGCATGATAGGGGATGTAATGTACCCACTCAATGCCATGGTTTTTGGCCCAGGTGTCTACGAGGTTGTTTTGGAAATTGGTCCCTTTGTCTGACAATTCTTTCTGGAGTGCTGTGTTGAAGCCCAGGGGGTAGAGGGGAGGTGGAGGCAGAGAGCCACTGGACCTGCGCTGGCCGACTGCAACTCATTGAGTTGAATCCTCTGGGTGGACTCTGCCGGCCCCATCCATTTACCAATATGCAATCTGCACACAGCATGCGCTCTGCTGGCTAGATGAGGCTGCTCCTCTCTTGTGTTTATGGCAAACACATGCTAGTTTAACTATGATGTCTGCTATTGTTTTTTTGGTGAAGTTACCCTTTTAATTTTACTCCAGTTTTGAGTTTTGCAATCTTACTGCATACTGTACTACAACTCTGTGAATTAGAAAATATCAAAGAAACTATACCCCAATATGAAAAAGAACAGTAAGTTGTATAGGAATTAGTAGTTAATCCACTAGTAATCAATAACAAATTATGTATAGCAATTAATCAATTGTACAAGAAACATGAGCATAAGTATGATCTATTTGTGTGATCTTGTTATCCAGAATTAAGGAGTGCTCCGGTTTTTGTGACAGTTGTTTTAAAGTCATTGGGAGAACTGCTGGCTTTTCAATGATGAGGTCTCCTGCATCTGTGTAGTAATCTAGTCATACCTGTGGGTTATGGTGAACCAGCCTGCCCTTTTCCAATTGATTTTCCTTTTGCATTTGATGCAATGCAGGCTCCAAAATCTACTTGACTTTGATGTGTCCTCTGTAAAGCGTGCAAATACACACTTGCCAGAACTTTCCCTCCTGCTCCACTTTTACCTGCTAAGATAGTAAGAACAACTGTCCAAAAAAGCCAAAAGATGGGAACAAACTCCGATGGATCATGTTCCTGAATTAAGCTGGTTTGGAATAAGAACAAGCCAAAACCACTCAGGCAAATCCCCAAGGATTCAGTCTAGCCCATTCTTCATTTTAGATTGGATCTTCTAAACAGCATTTCCACTGCATCCTCAGGTCCCCAGAAAATTATACCATCCACTGACCATCAAGATTGACAGCTCAGATAGGCTGAGAATGAGCAGGTTTCTTATTTTTGTAATCTCCATTATCTGTGTTCAAACCAACCAAATTATGATAGCAAACACACAGCAATTTCCATTTTTTGTGAAGAATCTATTTCTAACCTAAAAAAATATTATATTCAGCCAGGTAAGGCTGATACTGCTGTAGTGACAAATGGATCAGCCAAAAACAATCTCCTTCCATAGATAGCTACATGTTTTGATGTAATGAGATGATAAATGCGTGCATCAGCTGCATTAAGAACGGACTCTGTTATGCAGGGATGGCTCTGTAAATCTTCACAGATTTACTTCTTCTCTGCCTCTTATTTTGAGGATCCAACTCTTCCTTCCTCTGAGCTGGGCTTTCCTAATTTTCATCATCTCCCCTACTTAATGGAACCTGTGTACTTTAATAGGAGTCTTTTTTTACCAGTAATGCCAGTAATGTTGCTTCTTCTCAAAGCTTCAGCTCAACACAGGATCCTGCAGCAGCATGAAGACATGGGATCTTTTGTACAATAAGAAACTGCCTACACATTCCCAAAGGTGAGGCTGGAGCTGGATTGATTAAGAGACCCCATTTGATTATCTCTTCATTGGCTTCCAACTATTTGTTGTATCTGGTGGGACTGAAGGAAAATTTACTGTAACTTTAATTAAATTATGGCAGAGTTAGAAGCAAGTGTTATCAATCTCCTTTGCCTTGCAAAAGAGCCAGGTTTCCAAACCAAAATATTTTTAAGAGAAACCAGAAACCTGGGTCTGTGTTCAGACCTCCTACAAGAGGTGCCCAGGTTAAAGTTCAGTTTACTACAGCATCTATACTTGAGGGGATTGAAACCAAGAGCTACTTAGAGATGTTGCTCATTTTGTCATGTCTTGTGGTATTCTCACAGAAGCTACAACAAAGTGATTTGAACCTGCTTGTTGTGTTGTCTGCTGGATGTAGTCCTTGGGCGCACAAAACTCATTGGAAGAGTATCTTTTCCTTGTAAATATAGAAATTCAAAAGCTTGTGAAACCTTCCCAGAGAGGTTAGGTTTTAATTGTTTCCCCACACACCCAGCTCCACACTGAAGGGCTTTTTGGGAT
The DNA here is from genome assembly GCA_013401275.1 of Pandion haliaetus. NCBI lineage: Eukaryota > Metazoa > Chordata > Aves > Accipitriformes > Pandionidae > Pandion > Pandion haliaetus. The sequence goes on from VYZV01023139.1 coordinate 37,466, forward strand.
CTCCAAAATCCATGTCGAGCTACTTCTGATGTCAAGAGGTGCCTGGTTTGACTTGCAGTTGGTGGCAGCTGCAGGTTGTGGAGCTGCATGTCTCCAGCTCCTGTTGGGCCAGGCAGCTTATTGCGACTTCTCACCACCAGAAGTGGTTTGGGACTGGGGGTAGCAAGGTAGGATCAACTGAGACTCTCAACAAATTCCCCCATCAGCCTAATTAAAGCTCTGACATCTGAACAAGATGTCAGAAGGAGTCATCATCACACAGCTTTTGTTCTGAGTTCTGAGTTCAGCCAGCTCTACTGTGCTGGAGGTATTTGCTGATATCTGTCAGTTTATTAAAGCTGAATTTTCCAAAGACAGAATAATTGTTCTTCAGACAAATTATTATGGTCTTTTACCATCTGCCATTGTGATGATTCTGTAATTTTAATTTTTGTTGTGTGATAAATACTCAGTCATACCCTTTACTATTGCCTCAGATTGTTTTGATAACTGAGCTCTCCATAATGTTTTATTTAAGTATATGCCAGTGCCTGCCTGTAGCTGCACGAGTCCAAGGTATGTGCAGTGGCTAGAGGGCCCTGTTGGCCAGACTGGATGATAGGGCAGCTTCTGCTGCTCTCATGCACAAAGGAGACCCCTCCCCAAGCACCTCCTCACCACCAGCAGTGGGAAGTGTCCCAGGGCAGGGGGAGGGAGGCTCAGCCTGGTCATCTCCCACAGGAGAGGAGCCGAGATTGCCCTCACTTGACAGTTTGCTCAGACTCACCAAAAGCACTGGGGAGCAGGAGGCTGTAATGCTGTAGTCTCCTTCCATGGGGCTCCAGGAGCCTTGGGAAGGCAGAGCCAGGGATGTGACAGCAGGGAAGGAGGAGAGCTGAGGTGCTGTGCCTGTGAGCTTGAAGGCCAGAAGTTGTTTCTCCTCCAGCTCTGGGGAGGTCTCAGCTCCTGGCAGAATGCGGTGCTGCCGAGCACCATGCTGCTTTGGGGAACCTCCAACCACCAGCCCTACAGTGGGAGTGTGAGTGGTGGGACATCTGTGAGCAACGTGTCCTGCATGCAACAAGCATTATGTGCTTGACCTGAAGGACTTGCTTGGGTCCTTCAAAATGCTGTGTGAGTCCTGATGAGGGGCACTGAGTACCAGTGCATAGACGAAAGGCAAGTTCTGGTTATAAAATTGCTTGCTTTCCTGTTGAGGGGCAAAGTTATAAAAAAACTATTAGTCAACACTGTAATTGATGGTTTGATGGTAATTTGCAGCAGCACGGTACCATGAATATCAATTTTATTCAAAAGAACAGATAATGAAAACTTTTCATTTTGTAGTGACTCACGTGTAATACACTGCGTTTCCTTTAATAGGAAATGATGTGCGTACAAAATCCATAGTTGCTATGATTAGTTGTTGCTGATCTTTAAAGATAAGAAGCAAAGTGGGGAAAAAAAGTGAAAACTGTGTCAATTTATCAACAAGAAAGTTACTCAGATACCAGAAGTAATGAGGCTCTGAATAAAAATGACTATAATGAATCACTTCCTTGAAGTATAATTTAGCTTGTGTTTAGAACTGAGTAAGTACAGCTTTGAGGTTTTAAGAAGTGTGCATTTCATGAAGGCAAGTAAAATTTGTTTAAGCTCTTAAAAATTAGTTTGGTCCCTGTTACATAACTGGTGCTGCATATATTCCAATGTGGGATAATGCAGTTCAGAGCCTTTTGTACCCTATGTACACAAAATAATGTGGTCCCTGTAGGTAGCATAAAATCCACTCAGAGTGTGAAGCCAGTGCAGTGTGATGGCCCTGGAGATGTATTTTAAATTTGCAGGAGTAGATATTCAGTGGGAAGCAGGTTATATGATCAAGCACCTAATGCGTTCTGCAAATCTACTTTCCTTACTATTCAGCCTCTGGGTGACTCCTTTCTAACTATTGATCAAAACTCCACCACAGAGAAAGCAGTGCACAATTTGGTAGAATCAATATTAGCGGAACAGATATTTAGAAGATATTTTAAAAGTTGTTTAGACCGCCATTTAGAAAGAACATTCTTGTCTTGGTCTGAGCACTTACTTTTATTGTCAGTCATGAAAGATAAAAACCAACATTAGTTTAGCAGAACAACTCTAACTTAAAAAAATATTGCATATTGTTATGCGGAGTTGCACATTACTGCCAAGAAGTCTGTGATTTCTTGTCACTATTTTAAGAACAAAGAATCTAATTTTGGGAACAGATGGTCACCTCACAAAACAAGAAATCATTGTAATATCTTACTATCATCAGTCTTGCTAAGTTACAATTGTTCTGATGAATTTTTATCTCCAAAGGCAGCAATTCTAATTTTAATAAAACATTTCTATGGTACCTTTTCTTATTGAAAACAAGCTTTAACTCCTGAACAGTTTTTTTTCTCTTAAAAATCCCAAAGATCTTGAACAAGTCTGTATCTATTTCTGTATTAAGATGCTCTATGCTGGTAGGTTCCATAAAAGTGTTCCTCTTTCCATTGCCAGAAGACTCTTGACAAACGTTATTTCAGCTGACTGATTCTTTCAAATGCCGAGGGGCACTTCTGCAGGGACAGGTGCTCTAGCTTTTTTCACACTACCTCCAGAGTATTTCCATCTTCTCTTCTGGAAAGTTTCAACAACAAAGGCTTACCACTCTCCAATAAATCTCTGCAACTGTTATTAATATATTCCAATTATACCTGGTAAAGATGGAAATAATGTTAAAGCTGAAGATTTACTGCTTGGTCTTTAAGTAGAAGACTTTTAATCACTAAATCTTAATTAAGGTGGGAAATTCAGCCTCCTTCTGGGCAACTCACTACATTATTTTTTCTGAATAGCCACCCCAGATTTCATGTTAGTACAGAAATGCAGGTGATTCATGTCCTATATCTTTCTGTCTTCCAAGGTTGAGATTCCAGTAAGAATTGCTGATTTTTCCCTTTCCCTGCAAACAATTTTTAACCCTAAGTTCCTTTGTATTTTTTGTGGTACTGAAGAGTTTTTCAGTCATTGCTTGAATGTTGGCTGACCCATGAGTTCAAGCTCAGTGGTTTTCTTTCTTAATGTGGCTCGTTGCTTCTACGCTGTGTAGTGCTGTTGTGGTATCATGCCACCTTTTACATCACTTCTTTAGGGGAAAGTCAGTGGTGATGCCAAATCAAAAAGATGAAGAGACGTAGTTCATTCTTGGACATCAAAGTCTGCACTAAGCCTGTATCTCACATCTCCTGACAATTTTGTGGGTTTCAATGTTAATAGTGAGTTTTGGTGATTTTGCCTACAATGACAGATGTCAGGGTGTCTAAATCCTGGACATACAGTTTCTTCTGACTGCCAACATTTCCATATAGTGCATCTTCAAAGACTTTTGGTCCATTTTGATTGTTAGAAGCTTGATTTTTTTTAATTCTTAGGAGGCTTTCCAGCTCTTGTAAGCCTCCAGGCTACAACCTTGCTAATTGACAAGTTCTTTTCTTGCTTCTTTCAACAGATATTAATGTTATTAACATATTTCTTATTCTGCTTTCTTTTTTTTCCTTTTACAAACTTTCAGCTGTTTGTTTAGGTCTTTTTGGTTTGTTTTTTTTGTTGTTGTTTTTTTGTTTTCTTTGTTTGTTTTTTCCTCCTTGCAGTACATTTATTGCCTTGGTTTCTTTTCTTTTCATTCACGAGGATACTTATTTCCTTATTTCTCCAGAACTAAGCCCTGAAGAAGTTGTGACATCTGACATCTATGAGTTGACTTCTTGTGACTGAAGTTCTGCAACTCCTGAAATGATGAGGGCCTCCATAAATACAAGTACACAGATTGAAGTGAGTATTGAATTTCTGCATGAGGTAGAACTTAAAGCACAGACCAAAGACTGCCTAGCTGGCTGGGGTCCAAGTTTTTCCAAGACAGGCAACAGGGTGGAGTGATATCATTGACAGTGCTGCCTAAATTTATGTTGATTAAAAGGAGTAGGTGAAGTGACAACTGGTTCCAGGAAAACCACTATGTACTCAAGTATTACACATGGAGCAATAGCAATAGATGGTGCTGTCCTATACAGAGTGTTGTTTTTCATTCTCCTTCATCTATAAATAAGTTTTCTTAGTAATAGAGTCCACTTCTCTATACTATGGAAGGAGAAATCCCAAATCTCTGAACTTTAAGTATTTTTTCTATAAGGCCTTGGTGTTTTGGAGATTTTTGAGTCATGTTAGGATTGGAAAAAATGTACCACATAAAGCTGAAAGGTGGGAAATCCCACTATGAAACTGCACTAAGCAAGAGAGTGTGAGTTTATCTTCATTGCTGTTCTAGTCCTGAGCTGTTGGACCTGAAATCCGTTTTTGATGTTTCAACTCCTCCCGTGTTTCTTAGTGACCAGGAGCAGCATTTTAAAGGCCTCTACCTCTCCCCAGTGTGAAGGTAGGCATGTGGATAGGTACGGTCTGATACGGGAGCCCCCAGGCTTGTTCACAAACTGCCCAGCCCAGAAACCTGCACTGGTTCATTGAAGGATGCCCACGAAAGGCTAGTGGAGCTGAACACAGTTAGGGCCACCCTCACAGTGACAGGAACACAGGAAAGATGAGCTGAGTGGGATGTTGGGGGAAATTTTTCTAGGGAAAAAGCTATTTCATTGAGCCCTGATTTTTTTTCCCCTGATTCAACATCTCTGGTGTGTGGTGGCCATGCCAGCATGGCCAGCACCACACCGGGGACCCAGGAAGCCCATGGTGGGTTGCATGGGGCTGGACAGGGATGTGGTGGCCAAGGACGCCCCAGTCAGAGCCCTGAGGCAGAGCTACTCCGTACCTTGGGGTAGCCAGCTGCAGTTTTGTCTGATTTTTTTGGAACAAAGTGAAACATTCCCACAATCCCCACCTTTTCCATAAACACAGCCCTGCAGCGTGGACACGCTCGCACAAGTCTGACCATGCTTCCAAACACATCCCTCTGTTCTTAGTCACCAAAACTGGGCTCCCAAAACCCTACAGAGGGAGAGTCTGAGGCATCTTGTAGTTTTCACCCACTTCAGCTTGGGGGGGGGATTAACTTCAGAGCTGCTGATTACTCAAGGCACTTGATGTGTTTTGTGACTGACTATGAGATTCAGACCCAGAAATCAGTGTTGAAGATCTCAGACATGCAGCTAGACTAGTCAGTTGACCACTAATTGAACATCAGAGGAGGAACAGTTTGCTTTTGTTATTGCCAGGTAGCACTCCCAGAAAATATACCAATTAGTCCATGTGCCTCCTTCAGAGCTAGGACACAACTCTGGTCCTCTGCTGCACTGTGCTTCCTAGAGCTCCCCAGGCTTACACTCCTCTTCTGGGTCAGCCAAGGTCTGGAAAAAATTAATCTATATTGGTATATCATTGCCTCCGCGGGTCAGCAGGACATCTGACCAAAAACCTTGAACAGGGAAGATGCCAGAAGCGTACACCTGGAATGTACTCCATGTGAAGGTGTATGCAACATTGGCAACCCAAATTTCTGCCCATAATGTTACTTTAATAATCCACAGTTTTACAGCAACATATGTTCAAAATTATCACTTCCAGAAACCTGCACAAGACTTAGGAAGTTTAACCAGAATGTTAAAAGAGCTCTTCAGAAAAATACAACATAATAACATTTTGCCAACTCTTTGAATGTATTTATTTATGTTTGGATTTGTGTAAGGAATTTCCATGCTATAAATTTTTATTAAAAACCTCTCATTAGAAATAAATAGAACATTTATAGTCATAAACAAACCAGTAGTTTTTACACACACTAATGTTGGGTTTCCTCTTACAAAACTTTTAATGTATTCCACCATCTAATTTTTTAGTTTATACCTGATATAAAAGGATAAAGTTGCAGCATGAAGTTTATACTCATTGTGGGTTTCATAGGTCCTCAGACTAGATACACAGAGGGTTTGTGTCTGTCTTCCTAATAATATTTATATGGGAAACATAGCCTTCTGTTCTTGCTATTGATTTTGGATGTGGTAAATGAGCTTAAATACTGCAGAAAAAATATAATGATAATAACAAAGATCAATAGATTTGTTGCTTTTTCCTGCTTGCTCTTGGGAATGACTGATTTGTATGAAAAAGAAATATGCTTGTACCATAGAAAGACTCGATAATACCAGCTGGTTAAAGGAAAAATGCATTTTTTAAATTCACCAGAACCTTATTTTCATTAAGTATGTGAAAATGTGTGGTCTGGTTTCTCAGATACTAGGAAAGCAGAATTCCTCAATGCTGTTCTCCTTTCTGTTTTCTGTTTCCTGCAGATCAAGCTGATGATACTCAAATGTCACACGGTTGATGTGTTTGCCACTGGAGACCATTCGCAGCACGGTATTGTCACAGCCAATCTTCATTTGCGCTTGTTATGGAAAAGAGGTATAGAGGAGATATAAAGATGCACTTATATGAGAGAGAGCGAAGAGAGATATATAATGCTGGGAATTACAAAGCACTGATATATACAATTTTGGAAACAAAGCATGTTTGTGTGTACTAATGACCAACCAGTGGCAGTACTGCTGACTAAATACCTTCTTTTGTACTTGTTAGTTTTACTTTACAGTGGCTTGCATATTTAATCAAGTGTTGTAACCTTTACTCATGCAAATGCCACTCACTGAGACCTGCAGTTTCACTTACACATACATAGACATGACACAGAGGTCTGTACATATTTGCACTTGGGAAGGTATGCTACTGCTAGATACCATGAGCATTGAGTAAGGGTAATGGCACCCTGTCCTTGAGATATCCAAAACTAACAATATTGAAATGTTTCCTGTCAGAGGGATGAGTAGTTTTGTGTGTAAAGGGGGTTCTTCACAGTAATAAAAACATGTGAGAGTCCCACTGTGACAAAATCAAAGGGCAGTGCCCAGCATATGGACTCACTCTGGGGGAAATCAGGTATATCACTAACCATTTCTTTAGACGAGCCATTTGAGCGGGTGTTTGGCAAAACCTGTTTCTTTTGGGGAACTTGCAGCACCTTCCTCACTGGAGTAGAAATGTGGTCATTGGGAAAGTGGGACTGCTGAGATGGGATTTCTGTTCCCTCACCCCACCAGGAAAGCATATTTTAATCTTGTCTCAGTGCTCAGTATTCACTCAGCACAAGCGTTTGCCAGTTAAAGCTTTGAACAGTGCCTGGACCATTAAGTTGTGGTGTGATGAAAGGCAAGGGAGACCACAGGGGTGAAGTGCCAGGCATGTTCCTGCTCTCCAGCTCTGTGGAAACGCCATTTCTCCGACGCACCCCTCCATAATCCCTATGTACAACCCATTTGCCACAGGGGCTAGCGTGTCACATCATTACACTTCACACTCTGCTGTACTGAATATTAGGGAAACTGGGAATTCTTATTTTTATGGGGAGAAAGAGGTCACTGACCTGGCATGACAGTAAAACAGGTTCAGAGCTCCTCCAGGCTTCAAAGCAGAGCGAGGGAGCTCTGAGGCTTTTGGGGTATGTGTTACTCCTACAGCAGAAAAGGAGGCTTTGGAAACACTGAGTAAGTGAGAAAAAAACCCTTAACTGAAAACGTAACCACTATGCCTTCATTTGTTATGAATTTCCAGGCTCATTTATCTGTTGACACTAATAATCATATGTGTCATAGGACAAGCATTTTAAAAATATGTAGAACTTAACCTTGTTATAATGAAAGTGGTTGTGGGTGTGCTGTATCACACAGCCCAGTGGCAGGCTGGAATAGCGTTAGCTCTCATGTTCTGCTACATGTGAAGTTCACCACTCTAGCAGGAAATCCAGGTTTGGGGGGGCTCTGCACAACTCCCTCTGGTTAATTATTTTATCATGTGGAGGTAAGTGGAAGAAGGAGTTCTTACCAGATCCGTGAAAGGAGTGGCAGAGATCAGCTAGTGGAAACATCTTGGATGGGTCTAAGCCAGTTCCTCCTAGCAGCTCTACAAAATCTCCCACTCCTGCACAGCCAGCTGATGGTTTCTAAGAAGGAAGAGATTAAAAGTTACTTATCCTTTATCTTCAAAAGTTAACAGTTCTCTAGACATGATTGCAGCCAACCGTAGGTTTTAAAAGTCCTCTGTGCTCAAACCTGTGTGAAATCAGGCTGTTCTCATCCTGAGCAATACTACTTCAATTTGACATTAGTCAGTTAATTTCCTTAAGGGATTCCAAACAAAGACCTAAGTAGGGTCTGAAAATTACTGAGAAGTAGTTAAGGTGTTGATTCAGCTGCTTTTAGTGCAGATAAGCAATCTGATTCTGGATGCTTAGACATGTTATCAAATTAATACAGGCATGGGCTGCACATGTGCCCACACTCAGCTGGCAGGCAAGAACCTAAGTTCCACTATGCCATACTTACTGCTAAGCAATAAGTGTTGCTAAAATGTGCTATTCTGGCAAAGTATCATTAAAGTAGGAATTAACCAAAAGAGTAGCTTTGTATGATGACAATGGCTTACTGTATATTAGACCCACAGTGTTCCTTTCCTGAAAATTAATGCTATTTGCCAAAAACATCTTGCATGGACACCTTGTACGCTTTTGGGCTGTCACCCATATGCTGCTATTTAAGTGCCTGATTTCTTTATCGTCCTTCTACTGTTGTCCCTTTTCTGCCCACTGCTGAATAAGTCAACTCACTTGCCCATCTCTCAAAGCCTGGTTTTCTCAGACACTGGCAGTCCCCATGAAGGATGTAGGCTGCTGGTCTCACTGGCCCCAGAAAACAAATTTTCTTGCTTCTATCCTTCAGGATATTTTGGAATTTGCATCTTCTTAGACATCCCACGCACAGGGTGCCACTAACAGCTCTTGTCCTCTGCTGTCTGGTCATCACCAAGCACCAAATGCTGTGGCCAAAACCCAACCCCATGCTGTGCAACAGAGCAAATGGAGCAGAGGATGCTCAGCGTGCTGAGCAGGGAATCAGTTGTGAGCATGTTTGTATTTTCTCCACACTAATACCTCACTATCTGATCTGCATCTCCTTTCTCTGTTCAGAGTGGCTGCTGCTTTCATTAGCTTAAATACACACAGACAGCTCTCCAGGAGAGCATTCCTTTCTTTGTAATGAAATTCTTACCCTTTGTTATGGGAAGCAGTATTTACATGCATTAATGGTAATTTGTATAATTTGATTGCCTCTGCAACATTACAGAGACAATAGTGACAGAGTCAGACCCAGGTCTCATCTCTGGGGGCAAACCAGAGCCCTCACCATGCGAACATGTGGTCCAGAGTGCACATGCATTAGCAGCCAGTGTCACAGGCTACCTCAGCTTCACCCCCTTCCCTCTCCCATGCCTAGGAAATCTGCACATGGCAGTAATTTCTTAGGAAACAAACATCTCACCTTTAAAAAGAGGCCGTTTAGATGTCCCAGGATAAGATCAGATATTTTTATTACTACTGGGTAGATTATGGAGAAGCTGCAGTTTCTGTGCTGATGAGGAATGACCATGGTAAATCTTCCTGAGGGAGTCTGAGAAATGACATTGCAAGCTGGGGCATGGGAGAAGGTACAAGAGTTACTTGTGCAGTCATCACTGCATGTAGCAAACCGATGTAGTTTCAGTACTAACAAAGAACAGATGATTTAATTACTGAGAGTTACAACTAAATGCTGAAAAATATGCATATGGCATTTTCTGGGGTTCTTGCATAGCATTTGTTCCCTAAAAATTCCCTGCCCATTGCTTACCATGTAGCATGAGGTCTGGCAGAACTTGAGGGTGAAGCGGTCAACGGGAAAGCTCACACCCCAAATCCATACATCAGGGGCTCTTGTTGTCAAGGGCTCATACTGTTTGCCAGTTTGAAGGAGGCTAAATATGGATGCAGGGCTTTTGTTTAGCTTCAACTGATTATCACCTGATATTGCCAGCAAACCTCTAAGTCCTATTCTGCTCCTCTTATACTGGAGTTCCTTACCCTGCAAAACATCCCATTGAAACTAGAGCAGGTACGTGCTAATTTTTGCCTTAAAGTTCAAACTTAACAGTTCAGGTAAGGGAGTAGCTTATCATCTGCATGTGGAACCCAAGGGATCCTGCATGCAGACCAGGAGACCTGCAGCTGCTTCAGCGGGCCGGTGAAGGACACAGGCTGCCTCCAGCAGCTGCACACAATAATCACACCCACGGGCATGAAGCACACCAGCATGGAGACCCAGCTTGCAGCCTTGTGTGGGAACAACTTGGAGTAAGGACAGGGCAGACATGTTGTCATCTTCATCCTTTGCAAGGTGAGGCAGATAAATCAGACTGGCCTGAAAAATTATTAAATGTCCTGTCCCCTCTTGGAAAAACAATGCAAGTGACCATTATTTGTGCCATGCCAGCTCTCAGGCTTACAGAAATAACTTGCAAATAGATCCTTGGGATCATATATCACCCATAACTATCACATAACTATTCAATATACTGGTTTTGCTGTTGAACTTTTTCAAATATTTTTTCCTCATTGTTCACCCAGATCCAGAAGTCACTGAGGTTAAACTCTCTGAATTAATACCATTTATTCCAGCCAAATGTGTTGGAACATGACAATATTAGATTGGAAGACATCCTGAAAAGAAAGAGCCTTCTGGTGCTGAATATTGAAGCCATGCCTAAGTTATCTCTTACACTTCACTTACTTTTTTTTTTCTTGAGACACACACTGAGCCTGAGTCAAATCCTCCACTGGCATTACTGGAGCTGTGTCAGTGCAGATAATACCAGTGAGAGAATTTGATGCAAACCACACATACATTTTGTTTCCTGCCCCAAATGCAAGCCCATTTGGTGATATGAAACGCAGACTTACGAAAGAGGTTGGAGTTTTTCTTGACTGTGACAGTAAATCCATTGCCTGGCTGGTGAATCCTGAAGAACATCATTGCCACATTCTGCGATGACCTGATGCTCCTCTGAATATTGCCACTTTCACAAAATTCTACATATCTTTGGGAAGTGGGGAGGGGATGGTCCAAGGAACTGGGAAATTTCTCTCCTTTGAGTATCCAGCCATCAAATACCTAAAGGGATTCGATAATTTAAAACAAGGCTTTTCCTTATCGCTCTATTAGCAGGGAACAGAAACATGAAATATTACAGATAGTTTTATTTTGACACCAGATGGCCTGTTCAAAGCCACCAACTAAAACCAAAACTTCTTTGTATCAGTTTCCTAACATTTAACTAATTACTCAAGCTTCAATCTGCATTTAGGAAACGGATACATACAAATTATAATGTTGTCTTTATTTCCTTCAGGTGACAATTTTCATGACCTTTTTTTTGAGGGAAGCAGCTCTTTTTGCTCCAGCATCATTACATTTGCATCACTTTTTTTTTATTTCTTTCTATTGCAATTTCATTTTTACTAAGAGGAGTTTTTGCCCAGTGTGATTTGGAAGCCACATGAAACATGTCACCCTCTCAAATCCTGGGCCTTAAGTCCATTGATCTGGCCTGTAATTTTCCACCATCCATGTTTTGCAGCTTGTCATTAATGGGCCCAGAGGCCTTCCAGTGGTATTGGAATACAATAAAGCTTGGGGAGGAATTATTGGCAGAGGTATTGCTCTCTCCTACATCTGTTCTTTCAGCTTGTCCTAAGCACTAGAAAGCAGAACAAATGCTGCCTACTTGGCTGGACCTTAAGCAGCAACTTCTACAAATCTTTTGTTCACAACAGAAATAACAACAATTTGCCCTCACTGTCTTCAGGGAAATGTGTCAGAAATGTGTCAGAACTAGAAATCTGTATTAACTCTAGCATAGCTGCGCAGTTGCTGCCTTGCTGTTTCAGTTGCCTCCTAGCAGTTCTCACTGGGTAATTCCTTCTATGCTCTAGTCAATACTTTGAAAATCCAAGGACTGGATCCTGCCATCACTTCAGTGAGTAATCCTAATGTGAGTATGTGTGGGACTTCCTCATGGAAAGGCTGCAAGATCAGTCTCTGGATTTTCCAGAACTGTAAGTTTTCTGAAATAATGAGACGTGGGTGCTCAAATTACACCAGGGAAAAGCTGCCTGTATAAATACAATAGTATAATGCAGAAACTGTGGGCCCCATGATCAAAGGAAGGAAACCTCTATACCTCTATAAAGCCTCAAAGACCTCTTGGCATTTTTCTAGCCTCTGTAAGTGGCTATAAGTTTAGGTACAAAATCCTTGGACCCGCAGGAGGCTGAAATCAGCCTCCCTGTAGCAACGTGGGGAGAGATGCCAGCCAGGGGTATGGGATGGAGGGACAAGATTCCCCAGGGTAAAGCAAGACAGGGGCTAGCATCAGTCCAAGAGAGAGAGAGAGAGAAGGAAAGGGCTGTAGGGCAGCTTTCCTTCTCCTCCTCCCTGGAGCTCAGCTTGCCACTGGTCGGGAGGGGGGGGCTGTGCTGTGCACAGCCACTGCAGCACAGAAGGTAGAGCACAAGGGGAGAGGAGCAGGCAGGGACCATCAAGGCTCCTCTTCTCTCCTGAACTGAGTTCAGATCTTGGTCAATGCTTCTGCCTGCCAGCAAAATGTGCCAGTAAAGTTTTTTGACACTGGAATATAAACGGCTCTGAGTCACGGACCTCTTTCTGTTCAGAGCCAATGTCCTGTAAAGCTCTAGCGGGGCCATTTGAAAGAAAGCCTGCAACAATCCATTCATTAATAAGCTGATGCTAAGTGACCTGAGAGCGGAGGTCCTGGAGCAGTAACAGCCATTCAGAGAGCTGTGTCATTATCTGCAGGGCTCGTGTGATTCACCGTGCAATAAGAAAACCCTCCTAATGGGGCTGAGTGGCTCCACTTGTACAGACCAAACTTTTCAGTTAGTCCCCTAGGTATGGACAGTCAGTAGATGTGCCCCTGGAAAAGTTCAGAAGAGCTGGTGCTGCGTTTTGGAGAGGGATCCCCAGCCTGCATCTGACTTTGCTTTAGGGGGGTGATGATGGGGGGACGTGCCCAAAGTGCCACAGGGAGGAGGAACAGCTGTCCCAGAGATGGCTGCTTTGTGAAAGCCTGTTCTGCACAAAAAACCACACATACACTCGTGCGCTCACCTGTTCGCCTGACCCTTCCACACGTACCAAATGTCTCACACATCAGATGAGAGCAGGGAAGGGGAAGTGCAGCAGGACTTGCTGGCTTCTTACCTTCAGGAAATCGCCCCCTTGGCAGTCAATGTTTACAAAGTCGTAGTCTATTGTGATGAGCTCCTCAGGCTCCCCGATGAAGAAGGTCGCACAGTGCAGCTGTGGTTGGTCTGCGGTGAAGGTGAACTGCCCTTCTATACTCAGCATGTCGATGCACCCTGCAGAAACAGAGACATGGGGCTGCTGCCTCAGCCTGCTGGGGAGGGAGAGCCAGCTCTTGCAGCACAGGGAAACGGGGACCGAGGAGAGACTCTCACGCTGAGACCTGGCTGGTGGTGAGGAGAAGGAGACCCAGCTGAAGCAATTACGAGCCTGCTGAGCATCAGAGGATGAATAGTAACTTGCAGGTGTGAGCACAAGCATGTGATGGGGGGGTGCAGGGGGAGATGACATGTCAAAGCGTTTCTCAGCAGAAAACTCTGTGTCTGTATGTGCACAAGCACACAAACATGCCGTTCCTTCAGATTTCTCTCTAATCACAGCTTTTCCACCTGCCCCATCCCATGGAGATGTGACCCTACCCAGGGACATGGGTAGACAATCCCCATCCTTCTCTTATTAGTAGGGACCCTCAACTCTGAGCTCCAACCTCTTTTCAGAGATCCGTTTTGATCCCTCTGCTACAACCACAGTTTTTCTGAGATTTTACACTTTGCCCTTCTTCTCCCCCAACTCGCAAAAAGCACCTGCAGCTCTGTCACTACAAAATAGCCCCTTTCACCTCCCGGAGTCCGAAGGTCCCCTCAGGACTCTCCCACCCACTGATGGTCCCTATCAGATCACCAAAGAAACTCACGGAGTGACCGCCGGTAGATCTGCCCTGCAGACAGCTCTCGCTTCAGATCTTCGCTGAGGAGTAGGAAGGGCTCATCTTCACCAGCATCCCTGACCTGGTGAAGGAAAGAGGGCAAGAAGAGGCTGGGACAAAGTGAAATACAGCCCCCTCCCTGCACCTCGCAAGAACAGGCACCAGCATATTAAATCCCTCCTCCAGAAACAGTGCAGCTGTGGAAGAGCTCAATCAGAAAGCTGCCAACCTGCAGTAGAGGGGAACAAACCTGGCACTGAAGACGTGAGCCCAGCAGCTCAGTGAACAGTGAGTTTCTTAAATCCTCAGCAAAAATGCAAGTTTGAGAAAAGGGAGAATAAACAAATGGGAAGGGGATGGGGACGGGACTGTTGCATTAATGTTACCCAGGTGTAGATTTAATGTGGGAGGAGTGGGAATAGGAGGGGAGAGAGGAAAAAGCATGATGCTCAAAAGCTGGGTGTACAAGTTAGAAGACAGCAGCTAAAAGCATGGAGAAGCACTTTAGTTATCAGCCCCATTGCTCACCTCTAGGTATCTGGTTTCCCCCTTGGAGGCTGCCAGGAAGATGAGAACGAAGTGGCACTGAAACTGGAAAGCAGACGGCATGCTGACACCTCCTCTGGCGGCCCTCCCTCTCTCGCTGTGGCCAAGTTTCTCCTGGTCGGTGCCGGTAGGCAGGAGCCGCTGGGGTATCTTGGAGAGACTCTTTTTATAGAGCTGTTGGGAGGGGAGGCACTTGGTCCCCGTACTGATAGGGTAACCCATGGTAACTGAATTCCTCTCACAGTGACACAGTACGTGGGCATGACGAAGGTCCAAATCGCAGCCACAAATTTTCAAGCCAGTCGAACTCCCTTCACTGGCAGATGTCTTTTCTACTTATCTGTCTCGCAGAGCTGAAAAGCTCTGGGGAGGAAAGCCTGTCCCTGTGCAGCCAGGGCACTCGCATGGTGTGTTTATTTCTAGGTACTCTGAAGCAAGGAACGAGGAGCATCCCTCCCTCCTCTTCTCCTGCTTTCCAGTCCCAGGGCATTTCAGACCTGCAGGGCTCCCTGCCCCGCTCCTGCCGCTGTGTGACATGCAGCTCCCTGCAGCCCCTGTGCCAGGTGCTTCCCACCAGCCAGGCCTGGTGGGTGCCTCTGCATCCCAGCCAGCCCTGCAGCCTGGGGCCAGCATCCCCCTGGCACTGGGGGATCCGCTGGCTTCCAGGTCCTGCACCTGGGGCACAAGGGCTGTACAGCAGGTACACAGGCAAAACCAGACAGTTCTCCCTGCCAGACATGGCTTTTGTACAGAAATTAGGAAAACTTGCGGTTCCCAAGGACATATTCCCCACAGAACAGCTGATACTGTTCCAGACCTTATTGTCAAGGGAAACCTGAGAAAGACCTTCAAAAGATGAATCTGGGAATGAAAATCTGTAACTCTGCAGAGTACTAAAAATCAGGAACTCAGCAGATATATTAGTTTTAGGGTATATTCTTGTTTTCCCCTGAGCCGGGATGAACCATCAATATTCTGCAGACAATAACTACCCTTTCCCCATCTCAGGCTTCTTGATAATGTCTCCTTTTGCTCTATGGTTCCCTGTTAAATTGTCACTTTGTTCAGCAAAACTTAGAAATAATATGATACAGACTTACAAAACTTTAAGTTTGCTGCTTCTGATTTCATTGTTAGGGCTTGTGGACAAAAATATTTGCTTGCTGTTTCACCCAACTTGTTGGTTGAAAAACAAATAAATCTTTTTCTGTCTATACACCTGTGGCTCTGACCTTATTATGCTGTAATTCTTATTCTTATGGTTTACTTTAATATAAACTATAATATTGCTTCATATCTGCATGGCACTTCTGTGAATTTGCCATGTCTTTGTGGGTTTCAAGAACATAAAAAATACTAAGGAAATGGAAAACACTGGTTTTGAACTTTGACATAAAGTTGCATTCAAAGGTTGTTAAAACTGCTTTGGAGAACTGAGTAGTTAATTACTGCATGAACCAAGACTGAATAATTCATCTTCATGTACTTGCCTTGAATTGTTTAAATACTGTGATTTCGGGCAAGGATTATCAGAGGATTATCCAAGGGAGTTTGGAATCTGAAATCCACTGAAGTTCTTTGGGAATTACAAGTTTTGTTGGAAAACTGCAGGGTTTAGTCCCAACCTGCATTAGAGGATGGCTGGGAGGTTAATCAGGGTGGTGAGAGGCACCTTGGAGACCACCGGGATCCTGTGGGACCAGGAGGGACTGCAGGGGAGCCCAGCCTCATTCACTGTTCTTATTGCACCTTCACTTTCTGAAGAGATGAAGAAAATTAGAATTACAGTGTGACCCTGCCACTCCCCATCTTCGAGGCACTTTGCAGAATCCAGCCCCAATTCTGGCTGGGGTGTCCCAGTTTGCCCTGCCAACCCCCAACCTAGACCTCAGATACGGAGTCCTTGAATATCTTCAGAGACAGTGTTTGATTGTGTGAAAATTTGACCAGTTACTGAAGATTTGGTTAAATTTAGCTCAAAAAATGAGAGAAGGACAAATGACACGACAGCTAAATCAATGTGACTGTCTATTAAACCAGCTGTGATGTGATCTACTCAGAATAAAACATACCAACAGTGATGGCAACATATTTTAAACTCTTGCCCATGAACAGCTGAAGTCTGGGCTAGCATAGCATTCTCTGGTGGAGGTGCCCAGACAAGCAGGTAACCCCAGGAGCTGGAGGATATCCTGGCAGATGAGGTGTAGGGACTGTCCTTCTCCAACCAAGAAGGTGGTGGGAGGGAGGATAGGAGCCACCTCCAAGCCTGTTACAATTTCTTACTTGCACGGGACCTACGGTGGCTTTGCATTTCCTGTGCAACACCTGCAGGAGTTTGCTTTGAGTGTTACAAATATTCCATATAACATTAGTGCAAAAGCTAAACTCAGACACTCCTTGCTGTGGACATGGAGTTTGGTTTTAACAGAGGCGCTAAGGCAACCCGTCATCTACTCCATGTCGCCTTCCACTCTGCATTTTGGCTCTGGGCTCAGCAGGAGGTGATGAAGCATGATGACAACCTACCCAGCCTCATCCCAAAGCCTCCCAGTGCCTGGGGTAATTCCCTGTGTCCTCAAACAGAGACAGGGCTTCCCTCAGCCCCCAAACTCTTACATGCTCCCCTTTGTGCAGCCCTAATGCCTGTGGAAGGGTCATTTGTGATGGGGATAGAGAACCACATGTGAAGAGGTGCAGCTGCTGCTGCTGGCAGGAGCTCTGCCCTGCAGTGCCTCCACACCTGACTCAGGTGGAACCTGGGCAGATAGACCCCCCAAAGGGGACCAGTCCCAGAGGAAGAAGGGGGATCACCTCGCAGCCCTGCATGCCGGCTATCAGAGGGTGAGAGAGGATAGGGGACCCCCTCCTCACTCAATGCTGCTGCCTTCTCACAGGGTATGACATGTCCCTTTCCCCTCTGCACCTCCCTTTGCCCACTCCAACACTGCTTTTGTTTAAGGCCACTGGCAGAGACTGAGTTCTTCAGGAGATGAGATTGTGACTAACAAAGCAAAGAAAAATCAGCAGTTTAAACAGGGTTCAAAACATCCCTGTGGCATTTCAGGAGGAAAAAGGACCTTCAATGCGATACAAACCCTTGGGCAAAAGAGGAGGGTGTCTTTTTTCTTTCACGGGGTTGAGTCATGTTAACACTTTGTAGGACATTTTTTTTCATTAATAACAAATTATGTAACACAGTAAAATGCATTCCCAGTCTGACCCTGCTAGGGGCTAGATAATCCAGTTGCTCTCATGCTATGACACCTTGACTGTGCTAGCAACCGTAACTCACCCTAGGAGCAGCCCCTTTCCCTGGCAGAAGCAGGGGGATGCCATCATGCTGGTGAGAGGCTGAGCTGCATGCAGGATATCACACACCCCACTCTGCTATGGCTCAGCAGAATATTGCTAGGGCACTCCAGCCTTTGCAGAGCCTCAGGTTGTTAAAGCAGTGTTTGTGGGTAGGTTTTTTTATGCTGTTCAGCTACGTGCTTGGGAGGACCCACCTGCCCTGAGGTAGAAATCCTCCACCTTGCTCTCTGAGCTTGTAGGTGTCTTGTCAGCTATTATAGCAGAGAAGAGATCCCAGCTGTGGTCAGAGGTGGAGACAATACAGCTGAATAAAGACAGTAGTGAAACAAGCCCCATTTACCCTCCCCCAGGGTGATGAAGCAATGCTTTGTGCTATAATACAGGTGGTAAATGCAGTTTCTTCTCCTCAAAGGTAAGGTAGTTGGTACAGGAAGATTGTGGATGATGCTCTTGGTAGTGAGATTTCTTAGTGAGCAGTGCTTGTGTGTGGAGACACACCTCAGGAATCCCTCCCTGATGCAAAGAGGGGCCAGGGAGCCTTTCCTGCTCTCCAAAAGGGTCCCTTGAGTCCCCAGCTCACTGACACAGCACCCTGCCATGCTTTAATTCCTGCAAAAGATCTTTTTATTTCAGCACTCGCTTCACCGCAAACACACTGCAGGCTGTAGCACCCACTAAATGTGGAAATTTCACCTGCAGCACATCTTACCCTGCACCCAGGTAAAGGGACAAACCTTGAGACTTGCTGTCTCTGGAGAGCCTATACAAACCCCAGCTCCTGGACTTCCTACCAGCTACTTGTTGAAAACCACAATCTTCTGGTTCAGGCCATATTTTAAACCCACTGTTTCTTGCACTCCAGAGCACCTCCCTCCTCTGCAGCAGACTGACTAGCTGGCACAAGCAGCCAGAGCTGACCAAACCTCTAGCACTGGGACCTTAAACAAGAGTTACTTTTCCTGTATAGACACAACCTCATGCAGGCTCCTACTCCACGCCACAGGGAGCAGCCCATCTGCTGCATGTCCCATGGGGGCCCCTCTGCTTGTCTGTGCCTGGTGGTTTCTTAAACTGATAGGAGCAGCAGCAAGTCTGCAGTGCTACACTGACCAACTGCTCAAGTGAAGAGATTTCTGCTGCCTCGGGCACTCTATCCTTGGCTGTTGCTGCTGAATTCACACTGCTGCTCAGTGCTGGCTGAAGAGACGCAGTGAGGGGTGATGCACAGTGTGACACATCTGGCTGGACTTTAAACTTTCTATCGTGTCAGCTGCAAAACATTGTGCTGAGCTACCTTTATTTCCCTTATGGTCAACCCCACTGTAACTCAGAATGAATTCAGAGACTAACTTTTCCTTTCCCCCACTGTATTTGGGAGATGTAGTACTACCTAGTCCTTGCTTTTTATTGTGTGGCTGCAGGTCTGACACTGATGTTCGTGTCTTTGCAGGGTAGGGGATCACTGCACATCATTTGTATTTCATTATACAGGTATGCCTTTCAACTGGTTGCAAATCCTTCAGTATATTATCCCTGAACAGTGGGATCAGTTAGCCCAGATTAAGGTGAGAAAGAAATCTAGTGACTCTGAAGTGTCACAAATCTAACAGTGAGGGCTAAATTTTTGGTCTTGCCCTTGCTAAACTGCATGCTAGTGATCAGTTTTTGCTCTGAAATAACACCACAGAAAAGGAAACAAAGGCGAGGCTGTATGGCAAATTGCAGCCCTGGAGGTCGTTAGGAAACCATATCCTTGATACATTCACACAAGGCTTTGTTTCAAAAACTGAAAAAAAAGCTAGAGCCAAATGTGTATGGAGCTCCTGCTTCTGTCCAGTTCCCTCATCCCATAAGACACCACAGAAAACACTTGGGTAACTAAATCCACACTCACAAACTGTTACTGACTAAGAATACTTCATGTCAGTCCCGAGGGACTTTGCAGTCACATGCCATCAGTAACCTTCAGGTTGCCTCTCCACTAAGAGGTTACACCATGCTTCATGTTATCATTGTTGATAAAGGCAAATTAATTTTCAAGGTACCAGCTGCCAAATCACACTGTGTGTCCAGTATACACACTCACCACTGCATCCTTGCAATGGGTCACTGCCCTGCCTAGGACCCAGCCAGGAGGGAACCAATAGCACAGACCCAGAAAAATAAATGTGGAGGTTATTAACATCTCGAAAGCTCCCATTGTCTGAAGGACCCAAACTGTGACTGCCATATTGCTTGGGACTGTAACTGTGGCTGATCATTACTATATTTGGGGACTGTTGTGGCATATGAGAAATGTTTATTGTTGCCATGGGAGTTATTGATGGGTAGCTGCCCATTCTACAAAACCTATGGGCTAACTACTGGAAACACAGTTTAAGCAGCTAGGCTACGGACATATGATAGAAAAGGTAGAGTTCAACACGACTAAAGTAACTAAATTGGCCTTGCCAGTGGTTCGATACATTCCTTTTACAGGAATGTAACCCAGACAGCTGAAAGAGAGCATTCCCAACAGCAGAAACACCAAGTCTGAGATCACATTTTTGTGATTAATTCCTTTACTCTCGTGTTGGTTTCAGCATCAGGAAGGTTTCCCGACAGTCCATGAGCCAGCCTGAGCCCAGGACTCCTCCCACCATGGTCAGTGGGCATCTCCGTCACTGACTTCTGTTGCTACCTATCTGCCCCAGCTCTGTGCTGGGTATGGCAAGCCTCTTCTAAGCCTTGCCATACATCTCTCTGTAATGACACTTCTATTACTTCTTTGGTGTGTCTAAATTGGCTTTAAATAGAGCTGAACTTTCCGTAAGGTGAAGTAAGCTTAGCTTGTTAACTCTGGGCAGTTTGACACAAGAGATGTGTGATTTGTCATGTTGAGTGGTTTAGAGAAATGACAAATGCATGTGATTTATGAACTGAAAGCCTATCAGCATCATGCAGGCTTGATGATAAGGGTTGCATTAACACTATTTATGGCATTGAATAACAGCAAGGACTGTGAAGCTCGCAGTTTAGCAGGTTACAAATAATCAAGCAAACATTATATTCAGATGCCAAGATTACCCTGAGGGCGGTTATCACTACCAGCTCTGCCTGTGACTCAACCCAGTGTCTACACAAAGCAGTCAGGTCCAAGAAGTGGGAGCAGAGAAAAGTTTTCTCCCAGGAAGAAGAGAAGAGATGGGGTGGCAGGGGGGACCAGCAAAGGCGCCTGCCATCGCTCTGGCATTAGGAGAGGGGCTGGACATTCGCTGAGCTGTTTAAATTTAGCCTGGGCCTTCCTCCTCTGTGGATCCCCCATATGGTACCCCACCTCTAGAGGGCTGGTACAGGAAGACCTCAACACCAGAGCCACATGCAGGTGTCAGCATGACTCCCAGGCAATGGGACCTTGGCAGATGCCTCCTTCTGTCCATGTTTATGGACCAAAGTGGGTCATATTTGCCTTTGTCAGCTGCAGCAGCTGCTCTGATCAGTCCCAGTGCCCTTGCAGAAGAACAATCTCATTTTCAAAACATGGCACAGTTATTGCAGTTGGACTTTGCTTGGAGGCATACCCCTTGTGGCCCAGGTCAGGTCCTGTGCCAGATCTGCAGAGGACACGGTACTTCAGCCTCTTCTATCACTGCAGACTTCTCCCAGTCACCCTGCCCCAAGCAACAGCTCCCGTTCCTCCTCTCCCAAATTTCCTGTTCAACTCTGGGTTACCAGAACATCTGTCACTTTATTTTCAATGCTGAGGTCACTTTATTATACAGAATATAGTTTTCAGATGTATTGAGAAGTCTTAGCATTTACATGTCACATTCCAAAATTTGTTTATGTCTGCATCACTATGAAGAACAAACTTCATCTTTGACAAAGCACCACTTTGATAAGTGATATTTTAAGACATTTTTCCTATGCAAGGACAAGTATATCTCAGCTGAAGTGACTGTCTCCTTGACTGAGTCTTTCTCATCTGGGAAAAAACTGATTCAACACGATCCTCTCTGGTAGTGTTAGGTGTCACAGTAATGGGCCCATTTCAGAAACACTATGGAGCGTTACACAATTCGACGAGTCAATATGACTCAGATAAGAGATGCCAGCATACCCAGCATAGTGGTATATTTATCCTTTCAACTGGTGCTACCACTTAGTCCTTTACTTTTCACATTCATGTGATTCCTTACCAGCTATCCTTCATACTGTACAGGCTGCAGTGCCAAACACTTTGATCAGTTAGACTCCAAACCCCTTTAGGTGAAAGTACCGAAATATTTTGTGTCAGTGTAAAAATCGTAAACATTGAAGGACTTTGACGTCACCTAGTCAGCATTTTTCAACCTCCTGAAGTCTAAAGACAGCTTCAAGTTTGATAGGATCAGAGCACCTTTACCTCAGATGTGCCAGTGGGCTTTTTCATTTCAAACAGAAACCATACTTGTCTTTCAAAAACTGATGATTCTCCTTCACGTAATATTATTCCTGGCGCACCAAAAAGAATAAAAAAATTTTCCCTGATTGAAAACTGCAGAATTAGGTCATGAGTGCAAGCACATTTAGTTTCACCTAGCAAAGACATTAATAGTTTAATTGGATGGAGCTCTCCAACACTGCATCTCATCTAGTACCCTTTGCGCAGCCACGGGGACCTATTTGCTGCTGCCACTTAATGTCCCCAGCTGGAGCTGGGGACCATGCATCTTTCTGCAGCATTCTCAACTTCTTGCCATTTTTCAGGTCCCAAAACACAACCTTAACTAGTGCTCCGGTTGGTTCAGTTGCTTTTCTGCTCTTTGCAACATGTTCTACCCACAGGTTTTTTTTCCTGCTGTAGCTTTATTCTGCGTTTCCACATTGCACTTTTCTGTTTTCATACAACTGCTGGGAATGTAGCGTCAGAGCAATACATGGGGTTTTAAGGCAGACTCCACAGAGAGGCGTTTGAGAGCTACACTATGACAGTTTGCTCCGCAACCCAGGAAGTCAACCAGGACCCAAGAGGACAGCTTAGAATTTAAAGCAGATGTATCACTGGAGCATTTTCTACTAATTTTCCCCCAAATACCTGTGCTCTGAGCAACCACTCCTCCTGTCTTCCTCTTAGCTGCCTTGTTGTAACATTTGTAATTTTACAGACATACCCTTATTTAGCCAACCAGCTAACAGAAACACAGCTTACCACTGAAGGCTATTTTAAAGTCTTAAGCACATGTCCTCAGCTGTTGCAAAATTATGCCACTAAGTGCAATAGGGTCTGTCCTTTTACATCAGCTGAGAATCTACTTGTGACGGCAAAATAAGTGGATGCAGCTGCAGTTCTCTTCCTTGGGAGTTGTCCCTTGTACACAACTGATTGCAGGTGGCTGAGAGTTGGTATTTAAAAAGGGTAAGTTTAGGGTGGGTTTTTTTGGTAGGTTTTGTTTGTCTTTTTTTTTTTTTTTTTTTTTAAAATCTGTCTGGTGAAGTTCATTCATGTACTCTCCCTCATGGCTGCCCAGGGCCTGTAACCCACCATACCCCAACTCAGAGGAAAGGATGTGGATGGAGCTAGCTTAGAAAACAGATTACCAGATCGTAAATGAAACATTATCTCTCATGCCCTATCATGTGGCAGAAGAAAGATAAAATTGAAAATGTGACCCCCTTTTTCTTCAAATAATATAGTGCTGTTAAACAGACTTAATTATCCCTAAAGACACATCTAATAATTGTTGGCCTGTCAATCAAAATCCTTATTAGACATGCACATGACATTGCATCACGGTCTAACAAATCTTCCTGCCAGTCAAAAACCTTTATATAGATTAATCTGATTTCAGAGGCAAGTTTTGTGTTTGACCATTTACCCAACTTCTTCAGGACTGAAAGTGGAGAGGAGCTGAATGTTTTCTATGTGATGCTGAGCTGGGATGATGGGCTCTGGGCTGTCCCTGAGAGTTTCCCTCCTGGCCATGCTCTGCTTTATGCTGCAGCATGGAGCCTGGAAAGGGACTCTGCCTTGGATGGCTGAGTGACCTGGGGTGGATCTGGAAGTGTTCAAGGCCAAATTGGATGGGGCTTTGAGTAACCTGGTCTAGTGGAAGGTGTCCCTGCACATGGCAGGGGGTGTGGAACTAGGTAATCTTTAAGGTCCCTTCCAACCCAAACCATTCTGTGATTCTATGATTCTATGATCTGCATTGCTACAGCAGAGTTCTTCCCCCACTTCTTCTGGCCTGTCTGTACTACAGTGTTAATTCCCTGGCTGCTTGGGATACCATGAAGCTGTGCTTCACTGAGATACCTGCACCGGGCTTTGAGATGATACAGACCATCCCATGCACACTGCATACACCCACCACATTGCTGTGGCCATGCACCCATGGCAGTGATTGCTGTGGTGGGGTCGACCCTGGAGCCTTTGCCCCAGGAGGAAATATCTGCTTCGCTAAGGGAAAATCGTGCATGCCTGAACAGAGCAGGCACTGTACTGACAGGCCAGGGAGTTTGCCAGCCTGTGTGTCAGGGTGCCAAGGGTGAGAAGTAAATGCACTAATAACTATGGGGATTTGAAAGGCAAGACCATCCAGATTTCCCAGACCAAACACTCAGGCACATCAAACTGCTGTACTGTTGTGCCACCCTGAGCAGCTCTGGGCTGTGTCACACACACTGTGTGTGCTGCTCTGTGCCTGCCCAGCAGTTGTGACAGGCTTTGGAGATGCTGGATTTCCTTTGCTAGTGAGTGCAGGTTAACACATACTCCACGTATTCAAGGCAACCCTGCAAATGCAGCACCTGATTTGTATTCTTAAATATAAAATCATCACTGGCAATAACTTTCAATTCTCTCTCGAATGGCATTTGGTGGAAAGCAATTAAAGACATCTTTGGCTGCTGGAATCATCACCTGTTCTCTTGAGGTCTCCTTGTGTCACTTCTCTCTGCCTTCCCACAACCCCAGGCAACTTTGTTTCTCATCTTCATGAGGAGAAACTGGTGTTGTAGGGTGATGATTCTCCCATTGCGCTTGACACCCTCACACTGCTGTAGAGCAAAAAAGGTGATGCTTTCCTAGTGGACCTGGTTGGTAAGTCAGACCTTGGAGGGACAGCTCCATCACAAACTTGTCATCACAGTGGTGTCATATGCAACTCTTAGAGATACATAGGTTATAAATTTATTTACTGATAGTGCATCAAGCTTTGTGTAGCCAGTTGCACTGGCACTTCAAGTCTCTTTTGAACTGAAATAAAAGCAAATGGCAGAGGTTGAAGCTTTCAAGATAATATCATTTATCTTCTGAAAATCTGCTTTTTAGATGTCAGGCAAAACAATGTCACAATAGCTAGAAAAGATCTTGTCTGGCATCACTGTATTTTTATTGGTCTTCAATGTAACTTGAAAATATTAGGCCATATTGTGGTGTTCAATTTTGTATCGATTTTTCAGGTAGTCTGATAACACAAATGAAAAAAATGCCTGTAATTAGACATCATTCCTAAAGCCGAGAGACTTTGGAGAAAGCCACACAGCAAGCTTCCTCTGCATGTAAAACTGCAAAATGCTTCCAAGATTCATGAACTACAGGCAAACTCAAAGTCAGCAAGAAAAGTGTCGGTAAACAACGAGAAAAAAATACTGCCTTCATGTTTGAAGGAGACATTTTTTCCCGTCTGAAAGAAGCTGAAAGCAAAATGTTCACATCTGCAGGACAAAGTGGCTGTAGTGAGGTTGGCTGTGCAAGTGCTCTTGCACAGCCACTGTAAGTGGCTTCAATGCAGTTCTCCTTCCTGAGGATTGCTTACAGAAAAGAGGATTGCTCGCAGCTTTTTCTGGTTCAGAGGCAATTCAAAACTTCCAGGTGATCGTCAGGTATCTTCCCTGGAAGTGGTGTCTACTAATGCAGCAATAGTTGGCTTCTGTGGGAGAGGAACAGCAGAGGAATGACCCACTGGTGAAGTAGGTCAGCCCACAGTAGCCCAAGATTAGGATGGCAAGTCTCTTACCCCAGGACCCCAAATTGTGCCAAGGCTTTGTGGTTTTGAGCATCTGAATGTGCTTTGTAGCATTTTGCTCCTTTTCTGCTTGTTCTCCAGTCTTTGTGCAAAAAGTTTTTGTCTTTGAAGCTGATAGAATTTAACAGTTGTCCTTGCAGTTATATCAGCAACAAGAAAAATCTAACCAGCCAAGGCAAAAAAGGTGATCTATGAGGTTTTATAAAACTTTGTTGGAATAAAGATAATTTGAGTCATTCTCGCGACATAGCTCAAATGCAAGCAACCCCCTTCCACAGAGGAATTAGGCTGCACTCAATCCCTAGTAAATTGAGCAGATGAGATGGCTCCACTGACCATCTCCATCACAGCAGCAGGTCTCACTGCCTGACCCTGGGGCATGTTGCTGCCACCAGCTGTGACTTAGCATAATTCTTCTTGGCACACGGGTTGCTATGTGTCCAGGGGTTCATAAGGGATGAGCAGAGGGTTTATGAACTTTCTGGAGCTCGTTTCCAAAAGGTCTCTTGCTCAAAAACTGTAATGAAGAAACTGGTCCTTACTGGGTCAGTCTTACTCCTTCTAGCTTGGAGTTGAAGCTTTAAGCTGCTCTTCTCTCCCTTCCCCTTGGAGGAAGAGGAAAGGCTTGGAGATCGGGAACAGTCTGCAGGACCTATGGGGAACCATCAAAGCAGTCTTACTTTTTCTGGCTGATATTCCTGCCATTGTGGTCTAACAACTGCCATGATATTGAGGTGCATGACATTGCAGGGGGCAAAAAGTTGTGCAATTGTTGTCAGTTTTACTTTAATAATTTTTGCTGTGTTCCCTAGAAGATCTGAGAATCCTCTATAACTTCTGTCACCAAAGAGGTAAAGAGGCAGCACATTGTGGTTCTGCCCCGCATTGTGGTTCTGCCACCATCACAAAGTCTCCTTTTTTTTAGGCTAACATCATTTAGTGGTGGCCCCTTTCTTAGGATGATGTCTGACCCTTGTTATATTTATTAGACTCTGTAGAATCCCCTTATAATGAACTACATCTTAAGGATATATTGTTTTATACAAACATTACAGTCTTTACTGAATGATGTCCAGTGGTCTGGGGAGGGGAGACAAGTGAAAAGGATTCTCCAAATGTTGCCTAGCAGGGCACATCTTCATTAGGGGATGTTTTTTATTAACCTCTTACACAAACAGAAAATTTTCATTTAATTCAGATGTCTTTTATTACAGTTTGAATTTACCAACAAAATAGCAAGGAACAAAGAGAGCTCTCCATGCAAGAAAAAAGCCATGACACCCTGCTGCTGAGGATTTGCAGGGCTTTGCAAGTATGCTTAATTTGAACAGGAGTGTAGAAGTACTCTTAATGTAACCTAAGAGCAGGTTAGCAGTGAAAGGGATAGTCCTAGTCTCTCCACTCCTGGCCATGGGGTCCCACTGCTCCTTTTGCACCTCTTCCACGCAGTAGGTTGGATCAGTGTGTGATGAAATCATTGTTCCGTAAGATGACTCACATTACAAAGCTGTACCCGGGATCCTGTCATTAAATGCCCCACAAGTGGTCCTCTAAAAGCCCTCCTCTTAAGGGTGCCAAAACAGTGAAGGCAGAAGGCATTTACATTTCCCCTGAAGCCCCAGTCCTTCCACCAGCCCTCAGATCACTTTGCTGACTAAATCTTCTATGTATTTGAATAATTTACCATATGAATAACTTCATTTATGCCAAATGAAGAGGTGGACTACTGGGATGCAGTAATGCCAACACAACAAAATTGAAGCTGGGGAGGTGGGGGAAATGAACCTATAACAGTGGCAAGTGGTACTGTCTGCTCAGGCGGCAGGAGACAGCTGTGACCACATCCAAAATAAGAGAGTCTGGGGAGGTACAGAGCAGCATCTAAAAAGGGCTTTAGAATAAGCAGAGCTGAGCAAAAACCAAGCTGCTCTTTTTGAGCTGCAAAAATATGGTTGTTATAGAATGACTGAAAACTAAATTGCAAGTTTGATGCCTCATTCCAAATTTTCCAATTCAGAAAGTATATAAGAACATTCCTGAACCTTTTACTTCTCACTGACATTTAAGAAATAGAAGACTCAACTCCTGCCAAATGATGTCACCCTAAATCCTTGACCTGAGCAACTGATGAATGCATGTTACAGATGCACACAGTGCAAAGACTGAAAATATTAAAAGCCAGATCTCAAGTGGTGTAAACTGGCTTTGGTTCAGCTTACACCAGCTGCTGATCTGCTCCATAAGTATCTTACAGAAGTAACGGTTGGAGGGATGATGGTTTGTGTTCACTAAACACTGATGAGGGCTACCTAACTAGGCATGCTTTGCTCGCATTTGTGGCCAGGAGATTGATTGTATTGAGCATTTTTAAAACCCCTCTTTTTTCAGCTGTTCTTCGAAGAAATCATTACATGCCACAGTCAAAGCAGCAACCAGAATGACAAATTCATTGAAATCCACTTCATTGTCTTTATTGGAGTCCAGATCTTTCATAATCTTATTAACCAGAAGGGGGTCCTTTTGGCCCTAAAGAGAAAGAAAAGTGACTTAGCTGTGCAGATCTTGAATATGTAATTCTGACACACCTGGCAGTGCAACCCACTGCTATGTCACAAGCCCCTGTGCTATTAAATAAAAGGCTGCATGAAATATGCACCTGAACAGTAATATACCAATATCCACAGCATTAAAAACATAGGTCTGGGGTCCCCAAAGTACACAGCAACAGAAACTGAGGACAGTGCAGCTCTTAGAAGGAATACAGGTACTAAATAGGCACTGAAATGAATCAAATGATTTTAGAAGCTGCTGAGCACTGATTTCTTTTGAAAAGGTGGATCTATAATATGCATATCTCTGTATCATCCCTTAACAAACAGTACTTAGATTTTCAACAGGCTATTCATAAGCGGTCATGTTATACAGCCATTCATGACATTCAGAAGTTCTCTGCTTAGCAAACAACACATCCTATTCAGTGGGAGTAAGAACAGTGACTCTCATAATAATAAATCAATAGCCAAGACTAAAAGAAAATCCAAATCAAGGAAATGGATACAGTGTAAAAAAAAAAATCCTGCTGGTGGTGATAGGGTCCACAACAATTTTTACAGTTAAGAGGATGCAGAAAAACAACTATGTATCTGGTCATTATTCCATAAAAAGCATCCACACTGTGTTATGCAGAACATAACAAACATGCAAAGAGATTCAGCTCAGCAGCTTATCACTGAAAGGATTTTCTTAGCATCTCTGTAGGGCACACAAGCAGCTGTACTGTGTCTGTGGCCATTATGCACAAGCTACTTTCTTGTCTCATGAGAACTGGTTGCTGGATTTAATTCTTCGAAGGACTTATCTATGCCCTATTATTGAAAAGGAACAAACAAAATCCTGATTAAAGCATGATTTAGCATTGATTTTGCTACTGCTTCTAGGCTGCTCTTGCCCTCCTGCTCAAAAGTGCAGAGGATTAAGCAGAGCACAGGCACACAGCTCTGCCGCCAGTGGCACATCACAGGGCACCAGGGCTCGACCACCCTCTGAAAACACACTTCTCAAACAGAACATTTGATCTCATCTCCTCCACGGCTCCACAAAGACAACTGTCATTTGAGAGGCTGTGGCAGGATGTGCCTTGCCGAAGGAGATGTTATTTCTGAACACTTGGATAGCTGCTTATCCTACCCATAAAACAGTAACTCAAGAGGTTTGGGAGCTGTGTGTTACTGAAAGAAGTCAGTGAGCTCACTGGAGAGGAGCTATTTGAGTTCACCTTTACTGAGCTCGTATCTGTCTCCTTCTTTGCCAGAGTAGCGATGGAAAATCCTGATCAAGGTGTCCATCTCATCCTCCAGCGGTGTGGACATAACAGTGAGCAGGAGAGCTGCAGGGCAAAGACCCAGAGTCAGTGACATTGCACAGGAGCCAAACCAAAGGCCAGTCTCAGAGAAGGGATGGAGAGCTAGCTCAAGACAGAAATTGTTACCAGTACTGACAAAATGGGTTTTCAGTTGATCTATCCTGTCAGCTGTGTGTGAGCAAGGCTAAACTGTCATAAAATAAAATATTGCCCTGAACTTACTAGCAACTACTTCAAAAAGGTAAACGGAAAAGAAGGCTTTTATTTAAGAAAGTGATCTACTGTGCATCCACTTTGCAAAGCTACTGTAAAAGGAAATCTCTCATACCCAAAGCTGAAAACACAGAAAATGAAGGCACACCCTCCTACCCATTCATTCAAAAGTTTTCTCAAGAAAATGAGATCAACAAATAACAGTGGCCAAAGTGGATGCACATTTATACAGAAGGCTCCACACCAGTTTCTTAGGTGGTTAAAGGGAAGTCACCAGTAATAAAGATAGAAGCATCAGCTTTCAATTTATTCAGCCGTGTTTGCTTGGGCTTACCTTTTTTCCTGTAAATTACCTGGAATAAACAAATCTGAGTTAGGGCACCTCTGAGGGTTTGCTTCATCGAGCATGCAGTAAGAAGGTACACAGGGAAGCACCACCAAGAAAAAAGATGGAAATGCAATTAATTGTTGAGTAGCTGACTCAAAAACCAGCTAAAAATAGAAATCAGGTGAAAGGGAAACATTATGTTGCTTAAACCCTGGGAGAGACATTAAAAATCCAGAATGAAATTCAAGGTAAGACTGGAGTCCTGAACAATACCACTATGCAAAGGCTAAGACTTACCTGCTTTACAGGCTAGCTGAGCTGTATGCAAGAAAATACATCACAGATGGCAATGGTCACCTTCCTTTCAAAACCCATGCAGAGGCTCTTGTTTATCAGGCTGAGAGGGTGGATTACACAGACGTATAAGTGTCACAAAGATGATGGGGCTTCTGTTTCCCTCTGCATTTGCGTACTCTGTTCAATAAAATCTGCTTGCTGTAAATGGGTCACTAAAATATTCACTAGGCAGAGCAGAGGGCTGTGCATGGAACATACGAGATATTTTTTATCATTTGACCTTTTACAAATATGCCTATCCGGGGCTTGAAGATCAAAATTAGAAAATGCTTAACAATCACCGAGTCAGTTATAAACCAACTTTCTCCCATTTTCAAAATAACTCTTTCTATTTGTTATGGGTTTGTGTGGCGCGGTTTTCTTTGGTGGCAGGGGAGGGGGGCTGCAGAGGTGGCCCCTTTAAGAAGTTGCTGGAACAATTCGCCGCCCCAAAATGTCGGACGCGCGCGCCAAAATGTCGGACCCGCCTCTGGGAGGGGAGTGACGGTGGTAAC
>VYZV01023139.1:68773-113805 GCA_013401275.1 Pandion haliaetus
TTCCCCCTGAGGAAAGGAGCAGCAGACACGATGTGTGGGGAGCTGACTCAACCCTCATTCCCTGTTCCCCTGCGCCGCCGGGGGGAGGAGGTAGAAAGCACCGGGAATGGAGCTGAGCTGGGAAGGCGGGAGGGATGGGGGGAGGTTGTTCTGATGTTTGGTTTTCCCTTCCCAATACCCTTGTATTTTGTTTTTGTTTTGATTTGTAATAAATTAAATTGATTTTGTTTCTTCCCCAAGTTGAGCCTGTCTTTTGCTCATGACCATAAGTGGAGAGTGATCCCTCGCAGTCCTTGTCTCGACCCACGAGCCTGCCTTTGGATTTTCTCCTCATCCCAACGTGGCCAGGCGAGGGGGTGGGTGGTGAGTGAGCGGCTTCGTGGTGCTTTGTTACCGACTGAGCTGACCTGAAACCACGACACTATTCTGTCTCTCTGTGCTTCTACAGCTGAAAGTCTAAATGCCTCAGCACTGGCAGCCAGTGTTCAAAGATACTTGGGTACCTAAGGGTAGGCTTATAGGTGAGTTTGCCACAAATCCCTTGAGACATCTACGTTTATTGTCAGATGTCTCTGTAAGCCTAAAACGTTAGCGGCTGCTGAATGAAATTCTTGCTGTAGTACATGTGTCCTCAGAAGGAAATGAGGAAACCAATTTCAGAGGAAAGTGTGCCTGAAATTACAGTGTGCACTGATCCACAGGCTTGGCTTAATTTTTATTAGTCCTGCACAACAGTTCAGCATCTCTCTATTAATAAGTGTTCTTCCCCATGGAAGGCTTCCCCTGCCCTGAGCCCAGGTACTTGCCGACGCTGGGGGTGATGCCTGGAGGTCACAAGAAAAAGCAGCTTCACCATGGTAAGGCCTACTTACCACCCAAAATACCAAATAACCACAGTTTGCATGATGGCCACATGAAATGGAAAAACTGCTTGCTTTGGGTTTGCTTTCCCTCAATAAAGCCTTCCACCTGCTGCACATGCATGTCTAGAGAGCACAACTGTGCAGATAAACAGCAAGAGGACACACAGCTGCAGCTCTTTCTCTGTTTTATTCCAGTCAGTGGGAAAGAGAATGAGATGGGCATTGTTTTCAGCTCTGAAAGCCTCCAGGCACTCGTAATTTTGAGTAGATCTTAGCCCACACCTCTGCCTGCCTCCTTTGCCTCCAGACATGATATTTCTTCCATCTGCGCTGTTGTGACAAGTCTCTACAACCTGAGGGGTCCTGGCTGTGCCTCTGGGAGAAGGGGGAAGGAAATGGGGAGCCACATAAAAATGCTGGATCCCAGCGGTATGGGAGGTCAGCGTGTTTCCAAAACAGTAAGCAGGCTCTTCTGGTTAGAGCTCCCTGCGGACATGTACAATACTGCGCACAGGGCATACACCTTCACCTTCCATCACTGTGGTCCTGAGTGCTTTTAGAAAAAGTCGAGGTGGAAACTAGCCTGGAATGTTGACATGCAACAAGAGGAAGCTAATGCCTCCTGGAGTCACAGGAGAGTTGTGGAGGAGAGTTGCTCTCCATACCTATTCTGTGTTTGGATAGCTGATGGGTGACTGTTTTTGTACAGAGGGAGTCCCTGTGCTCCAGCAAGCACAGGGATCTAGCTGGACTATATGCAGCACGCGGGAGAAGAACATGGGTGATATCAGGTGCAGCACAGCTCTCCCACTTATATCCTAGGCATTCTTTGTGTCTTTGCAGATGCTAAGAAAAAGCATGGAGTCTCTTAAATAGCTACAGCCATGTAGGGCTATGTCTTGCCTGGGATTCACTAATGCTTATAACTACTGCTCAGAAATATTAACCAGAGAAACATAAAAATACTGGGGGGTATTTGGGCATTTATTCAACAACAGTTTCACTCACAATCAGGAAAAAAACATGGCTGAGCCAATACATAAGTATAAAATCCTTCTGTTTGTCTATATATTACATTGATCTGCTGGCTGATGAATATTGCAAATTAAATACCTAAGGAGAGTCTACAGGAGGCACAACTTTCAGAAAGCAGGTATAAGCTTTCAGAGCTGCCATTCTCAGGACAGAATAAAGAAGGTTTCCTCTATCATATCCAGGACATCAGCTCAATAATTCATAGAGTGATATAATCTGTGCAGTCTCTTTCAATAGGTACTTTCACCTCATCTAATTGTGTAAAAAACTCTCTATTCCCTGCTAGTGGATTACATGTACACAGGGAATGGCTGCACGGAGCTTGTTTGTTAAGAGGTCCATTCAATTTGCTGTGTCCATCCCCTTCCTCCCTGGCTAGTGAAAGCCTGCCAGTGGCTTCAGTGACAGCAGAGATCTCTTAACTCCTGTGAGGGTAGGTCCCAGAAGCTACTCAAAATTCATTATTATCAATCAACTGTTTTTAATACTTCATCCAAAACTCCAGCACAATCTGGTTTGTATGATATCTAATAGGCACTGAAGATAACTAAAGGCAATACAGCCTGCTAGCACTTCTGTATCAGGGCAAGACCTGACTCCATATCAGCAATAACCATTCGCCCATCAATCCTCCCCCGCAGTCTGGTTTCCACGAGGCTACACACAGGAGCAGCACCAGACATGGTTGACAGAGGGAGCAGGACTGCAGCATGACTGCAGTGAAGATTGGTACCTTCCTCATTCATGACCAAACTTTGTCCGTCACAACCTGCCAAATCATGGCAGTGTTGGTGGGAAGGCACCTCTGGAAGTGCCTAGTCCCACCTCCTGCTCAAAGCAGGATGATCACCAACGCCAGACCAAGTCAACCATGGCTTTACCTAGTTAAATCTTGAAAACCTCCAAGGATGGATATTTTGCAAGTTCTTTGGTAACGTGCTCTAGTGCTGCACTACCTCCTTGGGGAAGATGTTTACCCCAATATACAGTATGAGCATCCCAAGCTTCAGTGGTACCTACCACTACCACAAAGAGTTTGACTTTGTTGACTTTATAAATTCCCTTCAAATAGTCTTGGCTCCTCACTCAAACTAAAAAATAAACTTGAAAGCAGCCTGTCACCTGACTCGCCCAATCTAGTTCCATGGTTTAGTGTCCCTTTCACATTATCTGCTTGCCCCTTGCAGACTGCTCCAGCTGTGCCCTTCTAATGAATATTTCAATATTAAAGTGCACACTGCAAAATCAATGGCTGTCAGAAGCAGAAGGACAGATTTTTCACCTGGCGTAGCACAAATACTCCATAGGGCTGAATTCTGCTAGCTTTGCTCAAGCAGTAACAGATGCTAGGCTTACAGAATGAGTCAGCCATCTGATTTCACCAGAGCCTGCTGGGAGAGGCAGAGGTTCTTCCTTGCCCTGTAGGCCTGAGAAAGGACCCAACCAGCTATGACGGCTTCCTTTAATTTTAGTTGGGGTTATGTAGAGGTACACCCAGCTTGGAGGTCTCTGCAGGACCGCTCCTCCACTCCTGCAAGGAAATAAGGCAGTTAGATCACAGGCAGAAAAACTTATCGCTGGTCTCTTCTCCTCAAAAAACTGAGCAGAGTTCTGCCCTGTGTCAAAGCAGTCAGCCCTTGACATAGGCCAGCAGCCTTCTTCCTCCACAGCTGGGAAGGAGAACATTTGGCTTCTTCACCAGGATTTTTCCTTGGTCTCTTCTTGAGACAGAATAACACAGGCTGCCTTTAAGCCAGAGCAGCCTATAGAGTGACAGTCTAAGCCACAGTAAAATACTGCTCAGCTTAAGTGGGAGGATGTCATACTTAGGGCATCTGTTTTTCAACATTTGCCAGAATGCAAATGGGGATATTTTCTCACAAATAATTATTGTGCTGGGAAAGGCAAGTCAGCCTCCCACCCACATCCTGCCACTATTTATTTTTGCCAAATTCACACTGTTCTTGGGATGCACGTGTTTTGAATCGATGTTGTACCCCCAAAGTGGCAAAAGGTGTGATGGGAAGCAACAGGGAACACTGCAAAGCTAAGAAGGGCAGGTACACTATACACTAAAAAGCTTACATTAGCTTAGAGCCTAGATTAAAGAACTTGTTAATATAGACTAAAGAGCTTATAAGAAATTTATATTTGAACCAGTATTTCTTGTTAAGTTATAATGAACATTTCTACATTTTTAGGGTTGTCAGAATTTTCATTTGTGTTTTGTTTCAGTATCTGGATGGTTGGTTGATTTATCCCTTTACATCAGGCATGTCTCCCTTCCCCACAGGTTCTGGTTGACATCTTCAAGAGTGTTTTAACTGCTGTGATCCCACAGGCAGCAGAATAGCAGAGTTATTAAAGTTCTTGCTAATAGCTTTTACCACCTAAATTCAGTGGTTTACTCTGTAGGCATCTTTTTTAATGGGTTACACTTCAAGGACTGCCCAACTGAAGTGTATCCTGATGTCATTCTCTGCTAAGTCCTGTTTTGGACAAGATTATACACTTCTTTTCCAAATATGTAAATTACTTTTTCATTGAAATGTCTGGATCATTGAACTCTGCTTTTTCCCATAGTGGTCATTTCTCTTGTGATACTCATCTAGGACAGAAATTGGAGTATTGTCTGTATTTGAGGTACAGATCTGGGTTATTAGCTACTGCTTCCTTCTCCTTCTCCCAGAAAATCAGCCACCATTTCCTCCCTTTTTGAGCAACCACCTGTTACTAGTCTGTGAAGGCAATATCAAGTTGTACAGGAATGTATTGTTACCTGGAAAATAGCCTAGAAAGCCTTCACTAACCCTAAACTGGAGTTTTGAAGTGATATTCTGGCTATACAATCCTTTCTTCCTCATAAGCCTCTGAAGCACATGTATCTATCGAGCCATGTACCAGCCAATCCATTTATTACTTTAATGCAGTCTATCTACACCAAGGAAGGATACCAAAATAGTGTAAAATATGCTAGTGTAGACAGAGTGGAAGCCAGCTCTGCCTCAGGTCCAGAGAACACATATCCAGTGCCAGCTGGCTTTGGTAGCTCACGTTACAGCTAGTATTTGGCAACACATCACCTGAAGAAAGCCAAGACAGTAATTTCCTTCATGTTAAACCCACTGATAGATAAGGCAAATCCACCCTTTTGAGACATGCTGGTTCTGATCGACTCATGTTTCTTCCTAATTCGAACTCATATCAACATGCAGCAGCCTTCGTCCTAATTCACTTCAATGTCCAGTTCCTTCCACAAGGTTTTTGCAGCTAGGTTCAGGTTATGCTTCAAAACTGTTGGGACCCCTCCTTGCAGGGGGTGATACTGTGTCACAGGGTGGTGGCCAAGTCACCTACTTGGTTGTAGTAGTAGGAAAACCTTCCACAGGTTTTCCCTGGTCCTGGGTGGGCTGTTGAGTGATTCCTGCCTCAGTTCTTTCTTCCTGGTCTCCAACTATGCACGCAGCAGCTATTACTTTGGGAATGGGTTTCCTAGGGCTGGTGTGACTAGCTCGCTGGTGGCAAGGAGCACCTCTGAGCAGCAAAGGCCCCTGGCCTGTACAACTACATGCTTGTACATGCACTGGGCCATGCCATGATGTGCCGGTGGCCACCAAGGCTCCAGACACAGAGCTCACTGCATCGTTTCCACCCTCTCTGCTCTGTCTGTGAGCTGTGTGCTCAAGTGGGCCTGCCTTGAGATAACTGGCAAATAAACTCACCTTCCCTATTACCAGCACCGAAATAAATACCTACCAAAAGATGCAATGGAAAAAAAACCACTCCAGACCGACTTGATTCAATATTCCTGGACTCTGCTGATGTTAAATCACTGTCCTGGTTTCAGCCAGGATAGAGTTAATTTTCTTCTTAGTAGCTGGTACAGTGTGTTTTGGATTTAGTGTGAGACTAATGTTAGTAACACACTGATGTTTTAGTTGTTGCTAAGTAGCACTTATCCTAAGTTGCAGATTTTTCAGTTTTCCATGTTCTGCCAGCAAGCAGGTGTACAAGAAGCTGGGAGGGAGCATGGCCAGGACAGCTGACCTGAACTAGCCAAAGGGATATTCTATACCATAGAACGTCATGCTCAGTAAAGAAACTGGGGGTAGTTGGCCGTGAGGGGCCGATCGCTGCTCGGGCATTGGTCAGCAGGTGGTGAGCAATTGCATTGTGCATCACTTGTCTTTTCTTGGGTATTACTTCCCTCTGTTTTTGTTATACTCCCTTTCATTATTATTATTATTATTATTATTATTGTTGTTGTTGTTGTTGTTGTTGTTGTTATATTTTATTTTACTTTAGTTATTAAACCATTCTTACTTCAATCCATGAGTTTTACTTCTTTTTTTTCTGATTATCCTCCCTATCCCACTGGGAGGGGAGAGGAGAGAGCAAGCAGCTGTGTGGTGCTTAGTTGCTGGCTGGGGTTAAACCACAACAATCAATATAGAAAGATGAGGCAAATAAAGTTTTCTCTCAGTTTCTATGTATATAAAAAAACCGAGAAAAACTTCTTGTCTGGGGCTGCCCCTTAGTGTCCTGCTGAAGAACTGCTGCTTCTAGATCTCAAGATCTGGAAGCAAGAACTACTAAAGCTGCAGGGCCCAAGGGAGACAGACTCCCACCTGACTGCCCCAGGACATACGTAGATGCTTTACCACTGCATTACTACAGTAAGCACCACATAAGGGTCTGCATTATCAACAACAAGCCAAAGGAGAAGTAAACCAATTAAAAACTACAGAGAAAAGAAATACACATTGCCCACAGTTTGTTGGCTAGAGATATAAACTCTGCAGTGAATTTAGGTGCTTAACATAGGTCATTGTTAAAATAATGGGATTTAGGCACACCTCTGCTGAATTCAGGCTGCGTATTCCACTAACAGCCCTTAATAATGCATCCCAGACTTATCACCTGCTGTGGGAAAAATCGTTCAGAAGCACTTAAGGCCAATGCCACTGTTTGGAAGGTAAATGGAAGAAAGACCAGAGCAATGTAACCTCTTCCAGCGCTGTTACAGGAGCAATTTGCAAATAGCCATGAATTCTTGTCCAAGTGCAATGGGATCAAGAAGCCTGAAGAGGGCATTGAGGGCCAGTAGATGGTCAGGATACAGAAGGAATGCTTAAAGATAAGGGTGTAGCAGAAAACCTAAATAAATATTTTGCATGTTTTTTCACTCTGGTGAGGTTTGGGGAGGTTCCCACAGGACAGTGAAAGGGACATGCTGAAGGATCTGTCTTAGACTGAAGAGTAGGTAGAAGATATTGTAGGGCACATCCTCAGAACAAACTGCAACAAGCCAGGACTGGACAGTATCCACCCCAGAGCTCTAGAGAAACTTGAGGTGGATGACCCATGGGAGCCATTAGCTGGAGACTGTCTCAGGACCACAGCAAAGAAACCTGGTAGGTGTAATGCCAAGCAGAGAGGTGCCAGGCAGCATCCAGAGAGCTGCTGAACATTAAGTCTTCTGTCCATTTTGGGTAAAGAGGTAGAGACCAGCCTGAAAACCAGAAGGGTGGGAACATGACTAAACACACTACACTGGGGAAAAGAGAAGTCATAACACAAACCTACTGGTGTTCCCTGAAGAAGTCCATGATGGGTGATGTCCCTGATTACTGTCCACCTTGTTCCCAGAAAGCATTCCTCACTCTTAATGAAACGAGGATGCCATGGGATACAACGAAAAGACTCACACAGAAAATGGCTAACTGAAAGACTGGAAATAAATAATAAATTATTGGGTTTTACGAGTGAATTGACACCATCACTGGGGTCCCACAGGAATCTGTCCTGGGACTAGTGCTATTCAACATATTCATCAGTGACCTGGGAAAGTGAATGAATAATGAAGGGATAGAGGTTTTTTGTTGATATAAAGCTACACAGAGAGAGGAAATTAAAGTCCCGCTGTGAAGAATGCAGAAGGACCTCACAGAACTGAGTGATATGTCAGATAAATTCAGCATAGATAAATGCAAAGTGACGTGGGGAAAATCAGTTTTTTGTATGCAGCTATGAGCTTTAAGTTGACTATTAGGATTCATGAATGAGATCTTGGGGTTACTGCAAGGGAAAATGTTGGTACAGTAAGAATCTGAAAATAAACAGGATTAGGAAAGAAACAGAAAACAGAAAAAACAGAAGTGTTTTTATGCCACTAAATAAGTCCAAGGGAAGCCCACTTCTTCAAAATCACGGGGATCCTCTAACCTTCATCTTACAAACAGTATGGCAGGATTAGAAGAGATAAGGAGAAGAGCAGCAAAAAACCTGTGTCCTGTTCTAGATACATCTCAGTCTGCAGAACGCCATAACTGGGGATATGAAAGAAGTCTTTCGAGAGTAGCATGGAGAATGTGAGTAAGAAATAATTATTCATGCTCTTTTCCAATGCAAAAATGAGGGGAAAAAAAAACCCAACCCTGTTCAAAACAAGCAGAAGAACTTTTTTAAGCTGCTGAACTGCTTGCTGTGAAAAATTATTGGGAAATACTTATTGAGAGCTACTAAATACAAAAGCTTGTGTCAACAGGACATCTCCAAAACACAAATCATGGGAGACTGGGTTGGTATTCTGGGGAAGTACCAGCCTTGCCCAGCTCTAGTCCTC
Organism: Pandion haliaetus; assembly: GCA_013401275.1. Lineage (NCBI taxonomy): Eukaryota > Metazoa > Chordata > Aves > Accipitriformes > Pandionidae > Pandion > Pandion haliaetus. Next base: position 77,297 of record VYZV01023139.1, read on the forward strand.
TTTCCTACATACCTGCATCAGCCACTGTTCCTAGCAGGTTACTAGGCAAGAACTAGCTTTTGTCTGACATGAAAAGCCAGCAATATTCTTATGTTATCTGAAAAGAAATCTCCCAACAATAATGTGGGACCAACACTAGTTCTGACAAACAGTCCCTGCTTTCCTAGAGAACTGTGTGGTTTAAATGGCTGTCCCAGTAATGTTGGAATAGGGAGAAAATCCATTAAAAAGCCCAAGGTAGACAAAACATTAATTTCCAGGACAAGGTTATAGGAAAACGAAACTGAAAACAGAAAGGGCTTGCAATCCTCCCTGGATGTTCTCATGGCTATTACAGCTGCAGTTGCTCTGAGGGATCTGCTCTAGAAAAGTGAACTTCTGATGGTACTAGGAATGGAGCTGGACCAACACTACAGGAGCAATGCATGTCTCAGAAGGAGTCAGTGTGAGTGTTAAAAGCTGATGTAAATTAAGAGCCAGAGCAGACTTAGGGTACAATTGGTTTAATTGTCTTTAAAAGACAAGGAAATTAGGTGGTTGTTCCAAGTTTAATGAACACCATATATGGCCCAGAGATATGTTGCATGCATGTGCAAACCAAGAAAAGCTGAGATGGTGGAAGAAAGCCAACAGGCATAATTTCCTCTTCACACCTTAGAGTTTACTTGGAATTTGAGCCTGCATGTTTGCTTTCTCTTTGGAGGAAAAACTGAGAAACAGTGCGCTGTGCAGATGCACTCAGGTGTATCAGCAGCATACACCATCCTGCTGTGGAGCCTCCATCCTTCACTTTTGCAGGGCAGTAGCAGCAGCCTCTGGCTCCACCAGCCCTGGCAGGTACCTCATCCAAGCCACTGAGCAGTGGTGGAGTTCCTTCCTGTTGAACAACATGATGGCCCCATGGGTTTCATGTGTGTCTCCTGGCTCACACCCCGGTCACACACTCTCCTCTCTCATACCACAGTCCTATGCCACCTGGCATGTCAGATGCTGAGAAGCTAAATGGAAGCCCGGCATGGTGACAGAGAACACACTTGCACTGTCCAGGGACAGGACACAGCTCAAACAATGGCAATACCCATTCTCCAGCCTTTGCCAGTGCTTGCCATGGAGTGTTGCTCTGATCCCTCTGTTTCACTTCTCCTTGCTGCTTTTATCCTTGCTTCTGTGCCTCCCGAGCATAACACTCATGCAGCCTTTCAGCCCCGGCATTTGCAGGAAGGCGCTCCCTCAGCTCCAGCAGACCTCATTGGGTCTCACTCTGCAGCATAAGGCTCTCTTATGAGGTTGTGCATTACTTCCCATGATCTTGCTATGGGAAGCCTATTTTTTATGGCTGATCAGTTAGCTCACTTTCAAGGGTGCTATATTAGATGTACAGAAGTAGTCTGAATGGAACTGCTTTCAGCAAACACCTCTAGTGTGTAAAAACAAAGACATTAGATAGACGTTAGAAGAGAAGAAGTAGACACAAGTGACTGCAGAACTATTACTCAACCAATACACAGCACAGTTAAAATATGTTATCAAAATTTGGAAATAAACTGGAATAAAATCACCAAAGTGAGTTAAAATGGGTGAGTAAAAGTTTTGACAGATAGAAAGCCCACAAAGCAATTATCTACTTTGTCTATGTGCCACTAAAAATAGTCATCATGTCTGCTGTGGAAAACAGAGTGATCGTGTACGAATCGACTTAGACTTTTACTGCTCTGTTGCCTTCTAAAAGGATGAGCAATGTTTTATTGTTCCTACCCCATTTTCCAAGTACCCCTATAACAAAGCCTTGAAAGAGCTGGCGTTACATTCACAGAGCTTCCTTCTCATCTCTGCCCTGCCATACAGAACAATATTCCACCTTTGATCAGCAAGTCTTTTCTTTACTTCAAAGAGCCACATAACACTGTTTAAACACTTTCTCAGCCACAGAATGTTGCACAAGTTGCATTCACACTCTCTGATTCCAGTGAGCTTTCTACATTCATTATCCCTAAGAGTTTAATAACATTTATATTGTACCTTTTAAGAGGCATATATATCTGTGAAAAGAAATTCCTTCATAATCAGAACTATAGAAATTTCTGTTATTTGCTTTTCAGATGTTTGACCGAAGACTCTAAGCCATGAACAGGAGAATGTCAGTGACTGATATCATGTGCAACATTCTTTAATTTAAGCTTTTATTTCCTCTGCAAGTATTTTTCTGCCTTATTTGGAGTGATTTTAAAGTGAAATCAGATTTTACATTTACAGAAGCCTTTTCCAAACTAACCCTTTTGCCATTGCTTAAAGGTAGTTTAAAAGTTCATTGCCCCTGTGGTATTTCCAGAGAAAGCAGGACAATACATTGACAAAAATGCTGAGACTGGTATTAAATGAGACTTCAGATGTACTTTTGATAATAAAAAGCAGTGCCATCCCTGAACTGAAAAGCATGATGATGGTATCACCATCCTTCCTTGCTCTCTTTTTCTAGAGATTTTCTGTTTCTTGGGGTAATTGGGACACACAATAGGCTGGCAGGTTCTCAGGTGCAAGTACATGCTACCATCTTATTTCCATTGTGTTGAGTTGGGTGTTTAAATATGTTCATTTTGGTACAGAAGTGTAAGTATCCTGAGGCTGTTAAGACTCCTTGGAGTCATACTGTGGCAGAAGTATGGCAGAAGCCAGTATCATATCAGTAGTGATTGCTGCCTTAACTGTACAGCCATCTAATTATGGTACTTTTATTAATTACATGGAAATGTTTTGTCTTCTAGTAGTCACTGAAACAACAAGTATAACAGGCATTGATGTCTTTTATTGTAAGAGTTATCTAAGTAAAATTATGCCACTTACAAAGCAAATGAACAATTTCTTTCCAACAACCAAAATTACAGATGCTGATGACCCATGGAAAGCTACTAAATTATGATATTTCAAAGTATCTAGATTTTTTGTCAGGGGACTGAGTTCAGGCATTCCCCGTTCTTCGGTTCACTGTCAAGAGAAGTTTGCGGTAAAATGAAAGGCAGAAGCTCTCACCATCTCCTCTAATGATGTAGCCCCACTGATGGGACAGGTCCAGCACTCTCACCTGTTCCTGACTCACCTGACATGATGGGTTGCAGCTGGACACCTGCATCCCAGCCTCAGTCCTGCCTTTGATACCAAACAGAAGTACACTTGCAGCATCTTGTAAGAGTATTACAATTCCTGAGCAGATGAAAGGCTGCCAAAAAATGGTACAAATGGGACTCTGCCTTTGGTCAAAGGATGGAGAATATTCATTCCTTACTTAAGAAATACCTTTATTTCTTACCTGAGTCCACTCTTGTGAAGTGGCCTGAGTCGCCACCCTTACCAGCACAAAGTTATTCGTAGCTACAAAGGCTGTGGTAAACATGCATTAAGTTACAGCCAGACATTTGCAAGTGAAGCAACGTTTCAATTATGCCAAGCTTCACATGGGCTCAGATGCTGCGAAAATTATGAAAAAATCAGCTATCACTGACAATAAACTTCTGCACGTCATACTGTTTCAGAAACCTTGGCATTACAGGAGAAAAACAACACCTCTTCTTGTTCAGATAAGATTATGCTTAGAAGACTTCGTTTTAACAGTGGTTTAGATCCAAGAAAAATGAGGGACAGTGGAAGATACTGTGAGAATATCCTGCTTCAAATGATACTCTCCAGGAGTCCTGTATCTCTCCTTAGCAATCTGCTTCCCTGATCCCAAGCTTAGCAGGGATTTTTAATATCATCTGTTAAGTCCTTCTCCTTCTCTAACATCAGATATATATGTGTGTTTTGAAATGGGGAATTACAAAACTATTTGCACAGCACAAGGAAACCTGGATTAAATCTTTCACATTTGTATATTTGTTAAGGAAAGTGTGCAATAGCAGCTAGAAACAGAAGAGGGAGCCTTTAGTCACAGTATCAGCTCTTTTTGCAGTTTTTCAGAAAATGAAACAAAACATGATTCTGTATGTAAAGTTCTTTCCCCAGTTGACGAACAGAGTCCTCAGTCAGCTCCTGAATACCACCAATCCCTCTGGGCTTGGGCAGACAGCTTGGTTGGTACGTGACATCTGCCTTTGCCCCTTCTCTGAGAAGCCACGCTCCTGCGTCACACTCTGTGTGTGCTCTGTGCTCTTTGTCTGCTGAGATGGTACCATTTCCCCATACTGCAAGTCTCCTGAAGCTAGGAGGTTAATATGCAGAAGTAAAGATGTGAATTCAAGGAGGATGCTCTACTCCATGGAAACACCAAGAGCCAAGGAGATGCTTGCATCTCTGACTTTAAAGCAGTGTCTTTAGCTCCTCAAGTAAGTGGTAAAGTGGGTGTTCTGGGAGGAAGGAGGGAGGCTCCTAGGTTAGACATGCTGAACTACCCTCTGCAGATGTCCACCTACCCATATGATGCTTAGGTATCAAAGCAGAGATGTGCGTCTTGACTCCCCTCCCAAGTGCAAGCTAACTGTAAGGAGCTTTGTCTCCTTTGAAGAGGAAATGAACTAACCCACAGAAAGGCACTGTGAGTTCATGCTGAGGGAAACTGTGCATTAACTGGCATAGGATACGTGCCATATGCACACTACAGTGACCCCACTAAGCTGACAAGCCAACCCGAATTGTCCTCAGGCCACAGTGCTCTGTGGAGTCCTTGTTCTTCCTGATCATATGTGACAGGTCTGGTTCAGTGTCTTTGGGTGCCTGTGACCAGCAGTGACTCTAGGGTTTGTATTCGTGCCAAACTTTTAAACCTAAACCACACATGGAAGACAAAAGCATCTTGAAACAACAGGGCTGCTGACATCTCTCTTATCTAAAGCCCTGCTATCTTGATTTGAGGTGCAGGCAGTAGAAGCTGTGACCTTATCAGCAGTCAGGCATTGCCATTTCCCTGCTTCTGGCAGAGGTATCTCTCCACTCCATGCTGTGCCATGACCTAAAGCCAGGACCTTCCCTATCCACCTGCCCACACCCTGCCATAACACAGTTACCAAAGCGAAGGTAGCTGTGGGAAGACTCTCTCTCCTGCCACCTCTCCTTCTTCAGTCCCTTCTCTGCTCCTGACACAGATGTTAATTCTGCAGAGCTCACCCTGGGCTGAGTTTTGTCGATGCTGGCACCAGCTCTACACCCTTCAGTAGCAAACCCAAACAAAGCCATCTGCATTCTTCAGGGACATCAGACCAAACAACCCCCTGATGAACAGTTTACCTTTAGAGAGCTCCTTTGTCCTCTTCTTCACTGGCCCTGCTAACCAAAAACTCATGCCGGCAGACTGGGAGTTGGGTGAGGCTCCTCAGTCTCAGCTACTCGCCCAGGGTCTGGCAGCAACTCAGACATTGACTGAGGATTGTCTTACCAGCTACTATTGTAGTATTCATGACTCTACCAATTTAACAACATGTAATGACACAGGGAACTTCCAGGCAACCAGCCTAACACACTTCATAAATTATAACAGAGCAGTTCCATAATTCCCTTCCAGCATTGCATTTTATCATCAAATCACTCTTTACAGAAATGGCACCCTCCACAAATAGCATCACCACAATACAGCCACCTCCAGTATTTCCAGGTGTATTCCTGAAGTTAATGCAGAGACATTAGTAATTTTGACCAAAAGCAGGCAACTTCATTTGAACATGATACAGCACTACTTGCCTCCAACATGTCCTGAATTAGTGCTAAGGGCTCGCCCTTGATATTTTTACACTGTGAACCATGTCGCTCAGTTCATCCGCTCACAGAAAGCCAGACAGGGTTTGCCTGACTGGGGTTTGAAGATGAAATGTCAAGGGGTCATGGTGCGTCAAACTGGAACTATGTGCTAGTCCTGAGTCGTTGCCAGCTAAATCCAGCGAGCACCAGCGCATGGTATTCCCTCCCCAGCCGACACTGCTGTTTTGACTCATCAATTTCTTCTTGTGTTTTCTTCATAACCCCCTGGCTTTTGTAAATGCATGACACAGGAGACTCTTCAGGCCTTTCAGGAAACTCCCTCTACCGATTGCATGTGATTTTTTAAATATATGTTCTACAAGTTAATAATTTCCTTAATTTGCTCTTATTCAGTGGGTCAGTCTCTCCAAAGAAGCAGCATATCCTTTGTTTTCCCATGTTAAATGATTCGATTTTCCCAAGTGCTCAGAAATACAGACACAAGCCCCAAGGAAACGGGCTCTACCTCCCCACATCCCATAGTCCACAGGATTATGTGACAGCGCAGTCCCCATCACAGACATTCAGCCAGGGGAAGCATGGACCCAGCTTCTAAACCACAGCACCAGGAGTACATACCATCCTGAATTCACACTCAGTGCGGAAAAAGCATGAATGCTGATGGCATTCCCCACTGCATCATGTTCATGCATCACTTCCTTCCAGCAGCTGAGAACTGGCAAGTGCCATAATGGGGAGGGGAAATCAAATAAACTGCACTGAAGGTTCAATCTCAAACATGCTGAACACTCAATTCCCAGCAGTTTTCTTCTTGAAGGTGAGGCACAAAACTGGAGTGCAGTTGCTGAACCAAACGTAGCTGTTAGCTGCAGTAGAGAGACATCCACTCATGTGCCAGCTCATGCTCTTTCTCAGCCAGAGCACTTGTCATGATGCGTACAAGGTTTGGCAATTAAAATCCTGCCAACCTTAAGAATTACTATACATTGATCTTTAGGACTGCCATAAAATACAGACAACATCCCTCTTGTCCACTATTTCCATAGTTCCATGTGAACTGACACATCACAGGGGCTGCAATACTTGGAGATGACCAACTGATGGAGCTGGGAGTTGTTATTGGGGCATTTGTCTTAACTCCCACATGTAGGCTGGTCAAATGTTGGCTTTTCTTCTCCTCCCACACAGTTCTCTTGCTTCATTACACAAGTGCTCATTAATGCTCGTTACTGCATATTATTAACACCTTCACAACAAACAAAGGAACAGGGGTTAGTCCATGTGATGAGTATGCTACCAGCAGACTGCATTGGTAAAGCACTCCAAATGCCGTTGTAACTTTAGCAGCAGGACAGTGCTTTACAACTAGTGTAAATATCTCATGGAGACCAGATGGAGCAAGTTTCACCAGCAAAGGTACAGCCTCTGGGTTACAGCTACATTAGGGCTCTTGCTGACTTGGCTCTGGCAATCGGAGATTGCACCAGTTCTCTCCCATTGATGCTCTATGCTGTGGCAAAATGCAATACCCAGGTAAGCATTAAGCCAACACAGGCAGCACGCAGCATTCAACAGCTGGCAGTGTATGTGACAGGGAAACAGGGTACCCAGACACATGGGAGTGGACAAATTTTAATTATCTTTGCATTTGGGAATGCCACCTCTATATTGAAGCGTAGACACTAGAGCTTGGCTCTGACAGAATTTCGTCAGAGAGAATCCCAGGTAGACCTTGGTATCGTTGAGCTGGCTCTGTTCTGGTGTTTGCACCACATGAGCAATCCCAGGTGGTTTATGAACTCCAGTGCAGCTGTGAACCTACCTACCTCCTTATACACACAGATAGATATGCCTTTCCCCCTTTCCCTGGCCACCAAAGACCTGGCCAGACCACCAGGGAAGCTGGTTGAAGACACTCTTCAATGACTGTGCAGCCCAAGTCACACAAGCTAGCACTGGATCACTGAGTCCTGATGAATCCAAGGGAGTTGTCACAGTGTCTCTGCACAGCACTCAATGCATCCTTCACAATCACGAGTCTTTTTTTCCATTACCTGAAGCATCTCCACCTCCTTTGGCCTAGATGACAGAGAGCTGACTATGTAGTCAGCCTGTTGTACTGGTCCTGCCAGCAAACAGTGCCTGGAGAATGTTCACCTGCAAGTCTACAGAAGGTTATCACTCCTGAGAAAAAAATGTAGGTAACATACTCTCCTGGCTGTTTTTGAATCAAAATGACCATGACTACTGTGTTCATGCTGAATTTACCATTGATGCTGTATATAAACCACGTTCAAAGTGCCCATGACCCATCAAATGCATCCATAATGAAACTCGGGTCCCAAAGGGGTGTTAAGGTAGGTAGGCATTATGCTGCTTGATTCCCAGGACAGCTACATGTCAAGACATGTGCTACATGACTTCAGTCATCACACCACAGTTAGTTAGACAAAATGAAAGATAACTTCGTGGGTCCACATGGTATTCATCAGGAAGTTCTGAGAAAACACAGGGACAAAATAGCTGAAAGGGTAACAGAAGTGTGTTACCTCGTGCCAAAATAATACTTGAATACTAGGAGCCAATGCTGTGATCAATAATTGAAAGAGGGTTCTAAGGTGTCCAGGGAAATATGGTTCTGTAAGCCCAGTATCTGTTCTGAGCAATTAGTGAAGAGTCTAAAAAGGGATATCACTAAGGAACTTCTGGACCTTTCTGGGAAAAGCCACCATGGCTTTTGTAAAGAGAAGTCTGGGCTTAACAACCTTTTGGAGTTCTTGGAAGAGGCCAGATGCACATGGAGATGAGGGTGATCCAGCAGATCCAGTCTACCTGGATTTCCAAAAGGCTTTTGGCAAAATTCCTGATCAAAGGCTTTTGAAGAAAACTAGGCAGCCATGGAATAGGAGGGAAGGTCCTCTCCTGGAAAAGTAACTGATTACAATAAAAGAAATACAAGGTAGCAGAAAAATGGTTGGTTTTCACAATGCCAGTTACTCACCAGTGTGGTGCTGGACCTGCTCTGTTCTCTATATTCATAAATGATCTGAAGAGAGTTGAGCAGTGAGGAACAAAAGTTTGCTGATAACACACAGTTAGTCAAACTGCAAACAACTGCAGAAGAATCTTGTAAGACTGAGCAATGAATCGGTGGATGAATTGAATATAAGTAACTGTAAAGTGAGGTGCATGAGGGAAAAACATCCCAGCCTAACATACAGAACTATAGCTTGCAAAATGACTGTAACCACTCTGGAGAGAGATGTAGTTACAAGCAGCTGCATGAAAATACCAACTCAATGCTCAGGAAAAAAAAAATAAAATGTTAGGGGCTATCAGGAAAGTAACAGGGAGCAAACCAGAAGTCATCACTGTACCATCCATGGCCTGAATACTGTGTGTAGCTTGGTGACTGTGTATGGGAATGGGAAGGTCTCAGAGAAAGGGAACAGGATTACCACATGTTGAATAGTGTCTGTGCTGGAAGGACTTAATTGGCTAGAACTCCTCAACCTGGAAAGTACCTGAGAGAGAGGGAATATGATACTGGCCTACAAAATTGCAAGTGGCTGGACAAGACAGTTAGGGACTCATTCACATCCTCTTCTCCTCTAATAACCAGGGGCCACCAAATGAGGATAGTGGATCCTGGTTCAAAGCAAATAAAATGAAGTTGATTTTCACAGCAGAGACACCCAACAGGTGTTACAAATTAGGCCAGCCAAATCAGACTTAAGGAAACTGAAAAGGCTGCTGAAAAATAGCCAGATGTTGGGAGAGTACTGAGGGATATGATACGTGCCTGCACTGTTTTTACTCATCCCTGGGTACCTGCCTGTAACTTCTTTTTGTTGCTGTTACACATGCTCCTTGAGTTACAGATGAGTCTTTCTCAGCAGCAGCTTTCCTCACAGATAGCAATGAGCTTAGCTCCCCCAGCCTTCATTTGTCTCCTTCTTTTCTGAACTTCAGCACACATTTCAACAGTCCCATAGCACAGCACTCACATGGTGCAAAGCAAGAGACTTCCCTGGCCACATCTTCTATGCATCTGGCATATTGGCCCAGTGCCTTCTGCAGCAGTCCTTACTGTTTTTTGACATGTCCCTTGACACCTTGCTCTCTTGTTGATCTCCAAAGGCACTGGTGAGCAGATTACCCTGGCCGAGCTGGATGGGCCCCTCAGTCTGAACCAACAGAGCCATTCCTACAGTCATGGGTGGAGGGTTGCTCCCTGCTGCTTAGGAGGTTAGGCAGTGGCTTTGCAGCTCCTCTGCTTCATTCTGCCTTGCAGTTGCACAATGCAAGCTGGTGTTGGTGGTCAAAGACAGTGTCTGACTCTCTCTCTCTCTCTCGTGCTGAGCCAAGAGCTCATTCAGCAAACCAGCCAAACACTGTTCCAAGTCAAAAGTAAACTTCCCTCCCTCCTCCTCGTTTAACTTTAACCCAGGACTGATCCAATCCACCCCAAGGTCACGCATGCCTGGGACAGTACGAGGGAACAGTGTGATCAGGGTAGGGGAAAGACTAGTCTACCTCTCTTAGCTGCAGCACATGCTCGAGCTGTTTGTGAAACCATGACACTGTGCACATATATTACACAGATTTGCAACTCCACAATACTTTCATGGATGTTGCACTGATTATTTTTGTAGCATCCAAACCCTGCATCAGCCATAGGTGGGGAGATTTTTTGGTATCTCTTGGTGTTTGAATTGCAAAGTTGGCACTCTTCAGGAACACATTTATTGTTAGCTGAAGATGACCACCTTTATACCCATCAGTCCTGCCTAAGGGTACAGTCCCAAAAAAGGTTAAGCAGCCAGCTCCACCCTCCTGGGCTACATGTTCTTGCCTCATCGCTACCTGGCTGCACAGGCACACAACTGTCAGTTCAAGGAATTGATACAAATTGACTGAACAACCAGCCTGGTCTACCTGCTCTGTTAATTGCAGCAAAATAATTCATACTAAATTCAGGATGAGGATTTGCAATGCAGCTACAGATGGGAAAAAATTCCCATAATTCATCCTTATTTCAAGGAAAAATTAAAGAACAAAGCAAAACAATTTTTATAAAGGTTCCTCCTCTTTATCTACAGATTAGTTTAGTCTTCATTGCACTTGGGCTGCAGCAAAGACACACTTGCAGCATGATATATCTAGAAGATATGGATTGTAAAAGCAATTGGATGATTGATTAAATTCCGAGTGCCAGTTCTCTTCTTCCCCTCCTAACCACACAACAGTTAAATGCAGAGGAAGATGTGCCTCCCTATGCCCCCGCAAAGACACAAACCCAGATGGTATCACTAAAACAGCAAAGCAAAAGCAAAAAGTACACTAGTAGTCTATTATAAAAAGAAACCAGACTTAAAAGATCTTTTCAGCTCCCAATGAGCATAGTTTGAAGGAATAAGCTTCACTTACATGACTATGAGCTCCTTGAATAGTATTCTGTAAAGTTTGTCATACATAGTACAAGCTCCTTTTAAAACAAATCATTCTATTAATTAAAACTTTTTCTCAAAAAGCTTTCAACAGCATTGCAGCAACATCTCTTATGCATGTCACTGGCAGACCTCCGCTGCTGCAGCAGGTAAGAGATGAAAGATTCTTTCTTGCAACCTGCTTTGTCAATCCACAGATGAAGAAAGCTAGAAGGGAAAAGTGGTCAAGAGGATCAGCACTCCCCTTTGCATGAGCTGCAGTAGAATGGTCTGATTGATTGTTTGACAGTCCCCAACTCTGATCCCATCAATGATGGGAAAGGAAGAACAAAGATGAGAGTATAGATACAAGCGTTATTTTGCGTACTTCTGATTAAATAATGACAAGAAATAAATCTTGCCCACCAAAAGACTAGCTACATTAAGCATATTAATTTTCAATTATTAACAGTCATCCATGAATCATGAGTGTTATCTTTGTGGTATTATATAGACGCACACGGACAATTCATCACCTTTACAACATACAACCTGTAACCCTTGGACTCCTGGCAGAACACAGGTAGTGCTGTAATCACATGAACTGGATGCCTTTTCTTCATGTTACCCACTACCATATACAGAGCAGGAAGTACACTAGGCTGTTCAGCAAGATAAAGGACAGTCTCATATTCTGTTTATCACACACAGGCTAAGGGAAGAGTTCAGACAGCAGTTTGTAAAGATGGTTCAACCCCTTCTTCCCAAATCCTTCCAGTGAACTATGGCCTCTTACATACAGTTATTTTCCAGTAAGGACGCTGCATTACTTCTTCAGCTCAGTAATAAATAAGTAATTTTTTCCCTGTATTTTTTGTCAGGAAACAGGAAGAGCAAACTGTTTATGCCTGAGAAGCATTTGTGTTCCAGGTCTTCTAAAGAGCTGTAACTCTCTGCTCCTCAATGAGACATTCGTTAATGTAAGTTGCTATCTTAGCCTCGACCTCTGAAATACCACCACAGAACATCCTACTTTCATGCTAAGCACCTGCTAAGAGTTAGTAAACAAGACTGCAGCAGATAACAGAGCTGAGGCTTAATTAATCCTTGAGATGAGATCAAACGCATTAAATAAATCTCTAAGTCTTTGTTATATATGGGGAAAAAAACCTTGTTACTGAGGTAGGGGGAGAACATGGAAACTGAAGAACAATATAAGTGAAAGCACAGAGTAGCACACGAAAAAAAGAAAAAAAAAAATTGTGGCCTTTAAGCTGTACAAAACTGCTCAAACTCTTGCTACAGTTCAATCTACTCCCTTCCTTACTCTCCGTATTTGAAATGGTAAGTATTTCCTGTCTATACACCAGCTGTCTCAGAGTACTTTTTGGATTGAGGGCTTTTCCATTTGCTTGTGTTTGTAGGGACCCAGCTATGCCTGAGTTTCAGATAGGTCACTTGGAAGCGAGTTCAATGTACAACTTGGTGAAACATACCAGGACTGCAAGATTTGAAAAATAATACATTTAAATTCACCAGCAAACATATACCCATCAGCTTTTCAGATTAAAAGTAAATGTGATTCCATATTCCAGAGTGGGTCACAAATATTCTGGGTGAGGGAAGAAGACTTAAGCTATTTCAGAAATCCACTGGGGCTGAAGTTTGCTATCTTGTTAATGTGTTTGTTTATTGTTCCCCCACAGTTCTGAACCATTTTAGTTATCTGCTAGTAAGATAAGAGAACAGTTTTGCTCTAATGAAATGTGTCATTAAGGTAAATTTTACTTAACCCATTTAGACATTACAGCTACAGTTCTCAGACTTCTAATTCACTGTTAGGAATAATATCTTTGTTACCTGAAGCCAGGCAAGCTGAACTACTCAGCATTTTGAAGAGCATGTAAAAGCATAAAACAAAGCATCCAACTCAAATCTGTTATTAAAAAAAAATCTTATTTAGGTATCTTAAAAAATACAAAGCACATTATATAAAAATCAAAAAGCTATTAATCAAAACTTTCTTAAATAGTCAACCTTAAGATCACATACTGGCAAATGCCAAGTAACAGTGTAAAATCTCAACTAACATTTTATCTCAGTGCTAGATGGTAACAAGTTTGGCTTGTCAACTCAATAGGATAACCTTACAGGCTTTTGCCATATTAGTATTTACAGCATGGTAACTTGGAAAACAATACAAAATTACATTATACTGAAGATAATAAGCAGTATATACCAAGGCGGTGAAATGGATTCTTCTTTCCTTCTCTCTACGGTTTCAAATAATGTTCAGTGCAAGCAGGTACACAGAGCAAGGTCCTACATACGCAGCTGTTTAATACGTTACAGTTAAAGCCAAACAAAACAGATTTCTCTGTTAATTAAATATACTAGCAACACTACATAACATTCCAGTGACATTTTGCTTTTTAACAACTTTGATATTGAACAAAAATGTCTTCAACCACAACGCACTTCCAGATCATCAGCATTTTTTTTTCCCTAGTCTAGTGGGAAGATTTATCTGCTTTTGAGTTCTACACAGGGTAAGCAGCTGCCAGTTCTGAAATCCAGGCTTTAAATGTAATTAAAAAGCAGAGACGTTTCTTCAGACTCTCTTGTACAAAATAACTCTTTTGTCACTTACATCCTTTCAGTAGTAATAATAAAAGTTCACTTTTCTAGGATTAAACTCAGTAGGTTGATTTAGTGGTCCCGTTTGAGTTTGAAGAGTAAGAATTTGATTTCTTGGGGTATCTGCTTGATGAGAGAGACACTTGCATCCTCCGTGTAGTTCGCACACTTCGGCAAAGAAGAGCATTTTTAAGGTTGTCTCTGAAGTCTTTTGAAATATAGTAATAGATGAATGGATCAACACAACTGTTCAAAGTAGAAAGACACAGCGCAGTTATGTATGACGCATACAGATAGCTCTGACTAGACGTTTTGAGGAGCAAATAGTGCACAACAAGCAGCACATTACTAGGTGTAAAACAGATGAGATACATGGACAGGACAGCAATAATGAGTTTGATTGCTCTTTTTCGTTTCTTCCCAGTGCTTACATCTGAGATGGAAGCATTCAGCGTCTTAATCATTAGTATGTAAGCAGCAGCAGTAAGGATAGCTGGGATTAAGAAGAGTCCAATTGCAAGTGAGAGGAAATAATTGAACATACCATGAGACAAAACATTTTCAGGCAACACATCATGGCAGGTAGTGATGTTAAGATGTGAAATATATGCCGTCTGCTTAACAAGATATATTGGAATGGTGCCCAAAAAAATCAGTATCCAGATAGCAAGGGAGATGCCCAAGGCAATTTCAGATTTCTTTCTTGAATGCACTATGGGGTTCACTACAACCCAATACCGTTGCACACTGAGACATGTCATAAAGAGAATGGAACAGTACATATTTCCGTAGAAAAATCCAACAAGTACTTTGCAGAGACCTTCACCGAATAGCCAGTTATTGCCATTTATACGGTATGCAATCTTCAGTGGGAACCAGACAACAAAAAGAAGGTCTGCCAATGCCAAGTTAACCATATAAATCACAGCTGGATGTTTTTTCTTTGTTCGGAAAAAAAAGACCCAGAGGGCCATGGCGTTGCTTGGCAAACCAATGACAAAGACAATGATATAGACAATGGGAAAAAAAACTGTAGTCAACTTTCCTGTGAGGGCTTCTGCTGCAAATTCATCCACTTGATATAACTCTTCGGAGGCATTATTTGTATTTGGAACTTTCCGGCCAGCGAAACTTCTTCCTTTAGAACTGCTGGTTCCACTACTCTCTAAAATTAAAAAAAATTAAGAAGTTGCCGTTACTGAAGTGCACACTTTTTGTCCTTTTTAAAAATAAAGTAGACATTATGATTTATTCTGAAGCATTAGAGAAAGCCTCATCAACAGAAAAATTAAGGCTGGTTTTCAAACACTTGACAATTTTTCTTCCCTTTAAGTTTGTTATCCAAAAGACAACATAAATCCCTATTCAAGGATTGTACCAGCAACCAAAATGCTTTTCCGCATCACCGGTGATATTAAAAATACCTTGTTAAAATGGCTGTCACGTACCCCAGAGCACCATTATCATTTCACATGGCAGTGCCAGATTACCCAAGTGCTGGGACTCATGAAACTTTGGAGCAGGCTAATGTAACTGCAGTAGAAGTTTCCTCAGTTTAGATGGCCTGAAAATCAGGTATGCAGTAAAAAAGAGCATGCCACCCTCAGACAAGCTAGAACCGAAACTCAGAAAGCAATGCCAAAAGCTATACACAAGTGATCTCTAGGGAGAGAAAGATGCGCGTTACACTGTATCTGAATTGAAACTTGAACCCACTAACTTTGTGCACAAAGATGCAACAGGGCCAGTCATTCAGGATCTCCTTCCAACTCATGGGCAAGATGACCAGAAAACTCTGTAGTTTCTACTTAAAGTGCTAGGTGGTAGAGCTGACAGCTATGGTTGCTTCAAACACAAGACAGCTATCAATTCAAGTTTTGCTATGCCTCTTTGAACACCACTAAAGGGCAAGACAGCCATTCCTGACTGCTCTGTCTTGTACGACAGCCTTCTGACGGCTCAGTTTAGAACCCCTCCAGACCCAACATAGTCCTCTCACGCTAACAGGTTAACCAGCACAAGCAGACACTGTCCATGAACTCACACTGTTCCAAGAAAGTCAAACATCCAGTGAGCTAAACTGTATGGACATGGAACTTGGCTGTCTGTGGGAGAAATATTTTTAACCTTATCTCAGTTTCTATCAATATTTGTGGATTATTTTAGCCACAAAACGCCCCAACTGGACTATAAAGGAGAGTCTTCTTGAGGAAGGAGGTTTGTGTACAGGAAGCCATGAACAGTATTGAAGGATGGCCCCTTTCTTATTCAATAACTAGAGTTTTGATACAGTTCCAGAATGAAAAATACTTACACCTTACATTTTAAAGTATAAGAATTCTCACACAAGAAATATGTAAATAGACAAGTATGTGTGTTTTGCAGTATAGATTCTCAAAAGTAGCACAACTTCAGATAGCTGTTCTTTTCAAGTTATTACTGCAAAAGTCTGATGCACAGCATTAGCATCCTGTCTAGACTGTATGACTTCCCAAAGAGGTGTACAGAAATACAGTACATATTGGTGCTCTTTAGAGCTTTTATTTAAGTTAACCTAGCTCCACTTAAGCATTTGACAAGCTCCATGCATAGGCAGGCTTCACTGGAAAACTGAAGTTTAAGAAAACTTTTTGCCAGTACAATGACGTGGACAAATCTTTGCAGTTGACTGTGTGAAGACTTAAGTCTGTATCAACATAACAGCCCTAAAGAAAATTAATTCAAAATGCCAAACAGTTGTTTAGGCCTATATGTGGTATAATTACAACAGGGCAGAATTATACATATCCTGCTCTCAGATCTTCAAGCCACATGACTATGTCAGCAAGACTGCAAAATTTACATGTATAATACAGAAATCCCAGCTCCCTAACCTGAGCTGTGAATAGAAGCCATAAAACCAGCTTGAAGAACATAACTTACATAAATATCAGATAAAGTAAATAATAATTTGCTAAGCAATGCCTCTTTTCTCAGGCTTATAGCTTAGCTGAGAAAGATCCCAGAGATGCCTGCAAGCAGACCCTGTATTCTAAGCTGACAGCAGTTCTCAGAGTACCATAATAAAGTGCAGTGTACAGTATTATGTTAAGACCTGTCCATCAGTAAGTAGCTAGTATTATCAAACTGCAGTCATACTATTTGTATTCCATTCCACAGACTTAAATTATTGTAGAAAACTGAAAGAGCAAATACTACCACTTCATTCTTATTATGTTTTGTGATCAGATATAAAGCAATGCTTTGCAATTGATGTTCATAGGTTGGGTTAAAAAAAATATAACAAAAAATGCTCACCAAAAAGCCCTAAAGTGTCTGTGTGACACATTACAGTAAGAGCTGTAACAAAGTGGATTGATGGACATGTGAACCACAGACAGGACTCAGTATTGCAAGAATGGCAGAAGAGAGACAAAGGTTTGCTTTATTCTATTTTTGAAGACACTGTCAAGCTAAGTTTCAGAGACCAAGTCTTGCTTTTATGTTGACTTTAAGTAGTTCCAGGCTCAAAAGTTCTGACTGCAGATACCGGGCAGCTTTTGTTAGCCCAACTGGCACCCATATAGGGAGACAGTTCAGTGTCTTGTTTGTCTTTGCAGTTAACACTCCCTCACTGAGCAACCAATCCTTTGCTAGGTATCTGCATTTTCTACATCCTTTTCTGCCTCTTCCTGTGCTTGCAGTTTTCCATAACAATTGTTCTTTTCCAAACCGAGTTTCACCCTGCCTGACTCACACACAGAGAATGCAGCCGATTTGCTAATCTGCCCACGGGAAACACTTCCTTGGCATCACGGGAAAAACATACTCTCCTCCCATAAAAAAAAGACTGTTGCAACACCTTTGCCATTTGTCCAGAAGATATAACCCACTGCATACCAAACGAAGGATAATGCCTACCCTGGAGACACAAAAGTGACAGCAGCACAGAGTATCCAGATTAACTAGTTTAGGTCATGGTAGTAATACCCACACAGGACTAAGATTAAGATTACCCTGGTTCTTGGATCTGCAGCCCAGATTCACCACAACCCAGTAATGGCATTAGTCTGTTTGAAAACAGCCACAATAAGCCCCTGGTTTATACTGCATATCCCTTGGTTGGGACAGGATCACACTTCCAGCTCATTTCACCTTCCTACTCCAGAAGACCAAGCACCCAGGTAAAACTTTTAAGCATACTACCCCCACCCCCCACCGCAATGATTCCAAATTCCTCCCCCACCCAGGTCAGACAACTAGGCTATTAAGAGACAGTTTAATCTCAGAAACTCTGCCCTGGACAACCAAATTTGCAGCTATCTAGTATCTATTCGTTGCGAAAATATGACCTACCATAAGCTTGGCTTCAATATTAACACAATCTTTACGCATATACTTTTATTATCTAAATGAACCCAGGATGAACAAATAGAGAAGGCATGTGTAGATATTGCAATGGGGTATACTATAAAAGGTAGTGAAACATGAACCTTAAGGCAGTGAAATATTAATACGAATGACTGGTTTGGGGTTTTTTTCCCCAAGCAGCACTTATGTTCAATAAGCAATAATATAAACTAACAAAGATAAGATTTAGGATTAAAAAAAAAAATCCTAGCTTTTCAGAGTTGGGAAAAAAAGCGAGAACAGGGTCTTGAAGGTTTTTTGTGTTTATACACAGCTTTCTGGCAGGTTTCTGGCAGAGAAACAGATCAGGTACAGCACGGACACGGGCGAAGCCAGGCCACGGGTGCCAGGCAGCTCCCCCGGGAAGCCCGCGCAGGTCCTGCGGTCCCGCAGCCCCCCCCGCCGCCTCCGTGCACCCCAGAAGTCTGAAGGGGGCTGGAAGCCGAGCCCGGCTGCTCGCCCGTCGAGCTGCTTTCCCCCACCTGGCGGGGAGGCCGGCCGGCCGGCAGCGCCCTCCCCGCGGCTCCCGGCAGCTCTACAGCCACCAGCCCCAGTTCTCCGAACCGGTTCGACTCCGCGGGTACGTCGCCAGGTCCGCTCCGAGCTCCCCGCACCCCAGCAGGGAGCCAGAAACCTGTTCTTCGGTGCGGTTCAGCCCCGCCGCCCCCGCTGCCCGCCTCAAGCGCCACCGCCCGCAGCCCAAGCCGCAGCCGAGGGGCGCCGAGAAACCAACGCGGCACCCGCAGAGCCCTGGGAAGGCTCGGCCGTCCCCTGCTGATCTCAGCCGAGCCGGCGGCTCTAGCACCCGGCAGCGGCGGCTCGCACTCCTCTCACCTGCGGGAGTGGCGGCTGCCAGCAGCACACACAGCAAGAGCAGGAGCAGCAGCAGGCGGCACAGCCCGCGACGCCCAGCCATCCTTCCGCCGTGCTCCGGCCACCACGGCCTCCTACCGCACGCCCGACCAGTTTCACCTGATACCTGAGTTAGGAGGGGGCGGAGGGAGCGGTCTGGCCGGTAGCAGCCTGACGGCGGGCGGAGCCGGGCCAGGCCACGTCCCCCCACCCCTGAAGGGCCGTGGGGCTGTCCGTAAAATGGCGGGGTGAGCCTCGCCGGCGGGTCCGCTGCGCCGGCCTCAAAATGGCGGGGGCGACCCCTCCCCCCTTCGAAGGGGCAGTTGTCCTCGGTGTTCGCCTCAAGCCTCGCAGCCCGGATCCGTGGCTGCTGGGGCTGGGCAGGGGCCGCGGGCCTCGGCTCTCCTTCCCTCTCAGGCTGGTCCTCCGGCGGTCACCCGGCCCTAAGCCCGCCCGTGGGAGCCCGGCCGCAGGGCGCGGGCGGCTCTTGCCCGCGGCAGGTGCTCTGTTACCAGCTTGTAGCTGAGTAAAACCGAGGCGTACCGCTTGAGCGGCCGCCTCTTTGGAGGTGGTCGTGGTCCGCGCCGAGCTGCTGCTGGAGCGGAGCAGGCTGGTGCTGGGACAGGTGGGCTGGGGCTGGGGGCAAGATGGCGAGGAAGCGGGCTGGAGGGAAGTTCCGTGGGACAGCGTTAGTCCAGCTGACTTCTAACATACTGCTTTGTGTGTGCCAGTCTTCTTAATCTTCTTCGTTATGTTGTCGTATGACAGACGGGCAGGGAAATGTGTAATGGCTGCTTAACCCGAATGCATTTGTGGTACTGTGCTGGTGTGACCCAGGGTGAGGAAGGGGTGTTTTTACTTGTCAGGCTTGCTTAAACTTGGAGTACACCAACTTCCTTTTGTTTTTGCAAATACGGATTTCAAGAACAAAATTAAGCACAAAGTAGTGCCAGCAGCGTTTTCCATTTATCCACACAAATACGAATTTAAGAAATGTTTTTAGGTTTGTAATATCGAGCACAAAACTTACCAAATTCCAAAATTAAAACTACATGTTCAACCTTGGTTCGCACCTCTAAACTAGTTCTCCAGTTACAACAGTAATACTCCCTCTACCTTAGTCATTCTGCAAAATGCTTGCAGTTCAGTTAGTGATAAATTGTTGTTGGGTTTTTTTTTTCTTTTTTGAATGCATATATTACGAATATGCTCTTTTCTATGTTGTTCTGAAGAGAAAGTTGTTTTAGTGGACTTTCTGTGATGGTCATGAAATACAGCTGTGAGTTGAGGATGTCTGCATTGTTCCCATTTTACAGATGGAAAATGGAGTACAGAGAGATGAAGGCAAAATGCACTGGGAAGTTTTGGGTGGCTGAGTTGACATCAAGGACCTCTCTTTTTTGAGTCTTTGTTTTAAGTTATTCCATGCTCAAAGCGCGGTTCCTGTTCGTCATCTACCCAGCTAAGACTGTTTACAGATTTCTGATACTACTCTCGGCTTCCTTGCTAAGCACCGGGAAAGTCATAGCCCATGCCTCCAGACTCCCTCGCTGTCTCTGTTTTACTTGCAGTGCTGTTTTGTTTACCTTACCATTACAAACCACTTCATGGGTACTTAAGCTCCTGCTCCTAATGACCTTGTTCGGTGAGTTGTAGTCTTCTCATCTGTTTTTTTATCTAATCTCCCTTTCAAACAGGCATGTATGTATGTGCTGGCTACTGGTCTCTACAGTGTTTTCCGTCTCAGATCTCTAGTACTAGGGAGTACTCAGTCCTTCTCTCATCCGGTTCTGCTGCAGCCGCTGCTCTCTTGCCAGCGCCCAGTCCCGGTTTTCACTGTTTGTTTTCTCTTGATTTATTCCATCCGGTCTGTCTTTTTGTCCCCTTTACAGTCAAAGCAGACAGCTCCTTCCCTCTTCTGCTTGGATCCAGCAACAGTGGAAGGGACTAAGAATGCAATGGAAAAGGATTAATTGCTGTCGCTAAACCAAATCTGCTCTATGCTGTCCCATGACAGGTCAGAGCTGCCACTTGAAGTCCCGTGGTTGTGTGTAGAACTGAGCGTCACTGCAGGTGCATGTTCTGGAAATGCAGCTCTGCATTTAGCCCCTGTTGAGTGCAAGGAAACCATGTTAACAGAGGTTTATAATTTGGCTAGGTTTTCATAGGGATGTCAGAAACATGTAATTGATATGAAAATCATCCCCCTTCAAAATCTTTTAAACAATTCATTAGATTCCCAAGCAATTAAAAATGGACCTTGTAAGAGGGAGTGTCAGGCAACTTTAATACCAGAGAACTCTATCAATCTGCCCTACAAGAGATCTTATTGTGGCCTTTCAGTACTTAAAGGGGGCTCATGAGAAAGATGGGGACAGACTTTTTACCAGGGCCTGTAGTGATAGGACAAGAGGTAACATTTTTAAATTAAAAGAGGGTAGGTTTAGATAAGATATAAGAAATTCTTTACTATGAGGGTGGTGAGACACTGGGACAACAACCCAGAGAAGTTGTGGATGCCCTATCCCTGGAAGTGTTCAAGGTCAGGATTGATGGGGCTTTGAGCAACCTGACTTAGTGAAAGGTGTCCCTGCCCATGGAATGGTGTTGGACTAGATGATCTTTAAAGGTCCCTTCCAGCACAAACCACTCTATGATTCTATAACAAACTAATGGTCTTTGGCACTTGAATGCAGTAGTTCCTGGTGCTCCATCTGTGCCTTGCTAACAAGGCTTTTGTTCTGGTTTTGTTCTATTTACTTTTAGTGAGAACTTGGTGTTCCTAGTTAACATCCTCAGCAGGGATAGTATTTGTTAGGAAAGATTCCCCCTTTATAGTCTATAAATGAGTTCTGCCTTGCAAATTAAAAAATATTTAATAAAAACTAGAAATGGTCTTGCCCCTGTTCAAATCACTGGGACCTCTGTACAGAGCAGTGTCAAGCCTTCACGATTTTTAGTTGCTTTTATTGAAGACAACTGATTTGTCAAACCTATTTACAGTTCTAGTGTGCCATTTATCAGTTTGGAAAAAAGTTCAACAATTTGTAAATAAATGCAAAACAATTAGGTTCTTGTTCATACTTGTTTTTTGTTGGAAAATAACTGCAATAAATATAACTGCCACAGGAAGAATAAGTACATGATTATAGATTCTTATTAAACCTCAGTTCTCCATTACAAATTGGTAGTTGCTTGATTGTTCTGCTATACAGTTTTTTCTGCTACAAATACATACATATATACGTATGTGTGTATATATATATGTACAGCTATATTATACTATAATGAGTTGAGAAGAATAATCTTGCACCTTTACACAGTGGCTTGAAGGGAGCTTTGAACTTGTACGTCATTGGTTATTGAAACTGACAAAAAGATAAGTGAACGTCAGCTCATAATTCCCTGCTGTAGCAATGTTTGTCTGGGGCGTGTTACCAGGGAAGTCTCGTGCACCTTTGGGCAAAGGGTGTCATTGGAAATGTGCTTTCATTTGCACTTTGTGTAGCTGATGGGTGTGGTGGTATTAACACAGTTTAGCACAGGGACTCCAAAGGGGACCTTCCAGGGTATACCCCTTAAGGTATTGATTAATTTTTAACAGCACAATGAAGTGATGTAATCATGAAGATGTGTGTCTGTCAAAGATACTTGGTACACCTTTATTAGATGAGAAATGGATGTGGTTTCATTGCAAGGCACTTGTCAGTACTCATTCAGTTTGTGCTAGGATAAATGGGTGGAAGCATTTTCAATATACAGAGCTTGTCTTGTGTCTTTCATGTCGGCCTGGGAATTTCTGAATTCAGATGGCAAATGTGTTTTCAGTGTGTGGCTTATTGGAATCATACCATATGTCTGTTGGGGAGAAGGTAAGGGATGGCTGTTTGTGCCATATGTCTTACACAAATACATGGATTTTTTTTTTTTAAGGTGCAAGAAGAGCTTGGTTTTGGAAGGAAGAGGAAATAAAAAATCTCCTAACTTTAAAAATCAGCACGTCTTGTAGGGATGGCACAAGCACTTAAAATATCCTTGAAACAATGCAGTTAGTGCAAGGGTTCAAGGACAGAAGGTTAAGTTTGGTTCAAATGAGACAACGTGGACAATTTCATTTTAAAAACTAATTTAGTTTTTGGTTCAGAAGAAGCTGATACATCATGTTGTGGTGCTTTAGCCTGTCCTCAGGATAGCCACCTGGCTTCTTAGAAACTAGGAGAGTACCTGGGTACTAAGTTACTTCTAGGCTCTCTCTGCTTTTGCAGTGCAAGACCAGGTCTCTGGGTATAATAAGCCTTTTTGATAACTCATTTCAACACAGTGAAGCCCTCTATGCTTCTTCTTTGTGTTTCTCATTCAGAAAAGCCCCTGTACTGTCTTAGGCAATCTCTCTCGCTTGTTTTCCTGAGCCTTTGAATAGGTCTGGTGCTGGGAGGCTTGTTAGGTACTACATAATGGTTGTCGCTAATGTCCTTGCTGCTCTATGTGTGTCCAGGAAGCATCCTAGAAAACAAGAGGGGTTATGGATGGCAGCTGTATATTGTTCTGTTTCTCCAGTAGCAAAGATGTGTTTTATTTCACTCTGTACTTAGGAAGTCACTTCCATTCCCTCTCATACCCCATCCACCCCAAGATTGTTGCAGTTTTTGGAATTCTGGCCGTGGCAAATACATGCTTTATGAGCATGTCGTGATGATGTGCTCTTATGTTGTTACTACTTGGGGTGCCAGTGTGGGTAGCATATTAATTCATGGCATTTTGGTGTCACTGTGTTGGGGGAAGGGATAGGTAGTATGGGTTGTTTAAGGTGGTCTCTTAATGGTTATAGGGTGTTATCCTGATTCTTCTGACCTTCTGTCAGCAGTGTCCTGTGTTTGTTCCTGATGTTTGGCCTTTAACTCCTCCTGTATTTTCACTTTTGTCAAAAGCAAGTTGATCCAGGGCTTGGACTGGAGGCGTGACAAAGAGAAGCAGCAAAAGGTCTAGAACAAAATGTTAGGTATGCCCAGTGCCTGGGGGGTAGAAACACAGATGGCCCAAACCTAACTTCACACTGACATGGAAGTACAGCTCTGACACCTGTTCACCATGACCTTGCAGTAATAGAAGACATGCAAATTTAACAAAATTACTTAGTCTAAGCAAACCATAAAGTAGTGCTTCTGCATTTGTGTTGACAGTTGCTTAACCTGTGGTACATCTGTCTTCAACTGTGCCTACAGCTGCATGAAAAAAAACATGTTAAGGTGCCAAAATCAAGCAACTGAAAATCAGGAAATGCTATAATTTGGGCTACTTGTGCAGTCTTAATTCAGTGTGCTTGGGCATATGCATTTTGAAAGGGGTTTAGTTATGACATCATATCCAGTCTTTCCGTGGTGCACTGCATAGAGTGTGCTCATGAATAAACAGATAATCTCGTACTTACGACTCTACTTATCCTCAAGATATCACCATTTAGCTAGTACTGACTTCCTATCCTGCTAGTGTTGTAAACTGGGGAAGTACTCTCACTGCACAGACACGAATACAGAGAAAGGGATGTGCAGATTGCTTGCAATTTGTCAGTGCAACCAGTAGTTTAGGCTGAGATTTGTATGTCTGATGTATGTGGTCACATTGTGTTACCTGTGCTGAGGAAATGAAACAATGGGGCATTATTAAGCTAGGATAAAAATATGTAACAGCTCAACAAAATGAAATGTTATTATGTGTTGGTATGTTTGTTAGAGTGGGTGGTACTGTGTCCTTTGTAATAGCCAGCTAGTCTCCAGACAAACCGCCTGCAAGCAGACAATGATAAATGGGAGCTTGCGTCAACACATGGAGTTTAAAATAAGGTCAGCATTACAGCGATGGAAGTAAGATTATTAAAGAGCTGTATGCTTAGATATGCATCCTATTTGCAGTAAAAATATAGTGGGGAAGGTTTTGGTGGGGGATAAGGATTTTCCACATCTTTCCCTTTCAGAATACTGTTGGTCCATCTCACATAGGAAGTTTATTGATGGCTTATCATGTAGATAATTCAGTTTGTATTGACACTATGGGACTATCCAAACACCAAATTACTTTTAGGAATGGATCTTTACTAGGTAACCATTAAAAGTGATAACTGAAAATGTCGAATTCTGAAACATCTTAAAAGCCCATAACATTTCTCAGGTAATTTCTACTCTGTATTCCTCTTAGTAATGTAACGAAACCACACCAGTTCCAAGGAATGATTTAACTTAAATTTTACAACAAAACCTTTCTGATGCCAGGAAAAGGTTGCAAAGTCTGATGAGTGTAGTGAAATGTTAAACCTAGCCAGTGAGAAGAGGTAAACAGGCTTTCCTTCTGGAGATTAATTAAATGAATATTGGGATACATTCACCAAACTGAGGAGGGATTTCTTTTTCCTATTTTTCCTTCCATTTCAGTAGAGGTACTGTTTGTGTGTACTGGTTTGTAAAACTGTTTTGTAGGGAGTTGAAAGTTATTTTCAGTATGGGTCTGTTACAATTCCTGTCTAGTGTTTCTACATCTGCACTGGAAGGGGTATAGGGTGGAGTATATAAAATAACAGTTCCTCTTAAGGTAATCTGAATCATTACAGTGAATCACAAATGCAATGGGAATCAATAGTATTGTCTTGCAGCAAAGAGGGTTGTAGTCTGTAGCATATGAGAAGAAGTCTTTCTTTCATATACCACCAGTAACTTATTTGTTGGAGGTTATTTCTAACTCAGTCCTTATCTTCCTTAAAGAAAACTGGACAAAGTCCAGAGAAGATGTGAACAATTTGAACAATCTGGAGAATGTTTGCAGCAATTAATTCTGTTTGGTCTAAAGAAGATCATGGAGAGATGTGATGACATACTTAAAGTATGTCCGACGCTGCAACATGTTTTCCATGTTGACTGTGTAGGCTGAAATGTTAGCAAAGTTAGATATTACGAAAATGTTCTAACAATTGGTACTTGTGTTATTGAGCTCTCACTTTCTAGGGAATCTGTAGGGCCTCCATCACTGGCAGTTTTAAAGCAGTTTAGACAAACAGAAATGATGTAGGTATGTATAGTTCATCCTGGCAGAAGTAGGTGATGCCTTGGGTAAGTCTTCCAGACCAGCTGTTAGTGACTACAACAATGTTCCTAGCAGAATAAAAACCCAGTCCTTATTATGCTGACCTCAGTGGTCTTACTCTTGTCTGGGATCAGAATACAGTAAGATTTGGCATGGTGTTCTACCTTGTGACTCAACCTCCGTGGTTTTACACTTGTGTACCTCTGTTCAACTGAAATGCTGTCTAGGCCCTGTCTTACCTGATTCTAGCTAGGAAGAGTTCAGATGCTCAGGTCAAGCTCACAATTACTGAGGAACCATGACTCAAGCAACAGCAAGGTCTCCTGCTGTGATCCATCATGTTTTTCCTCTGGGGAGAGGAGCTTGTTCAAGCCCCTCTGCATTTTTGCTTACCCACCACACAGACAGCAGCAGTTTTCCAACCAAATGAAGGACCAGGACCCCAGAGGGAGAAGCATCCAGGTGGGGCACTGAGGGAGAAGAACACCAGCTAGGTTTCAGGTTGGCAGCAGACCTCTGGGAAACCCCATGGGATTTGTAGCCATTTTGAAGAGCTAGACAACAGTGTGGAAAAATGCCAACCATGAACCACAAAGTTTGGTGGACACTGGGGAGAACTGTGCTTGTGAGTTTGAGATAAAGAGCATGGAGAGAGTCACATGGAACCACACACCAGGTCACCTTTAAAGATCAGCATCAAGACCTGGTCTTGGAGACTTGGGAGCTGACTAAGTCATAGCCAGATTTTGGAAAGTGGGGGAACACAACCCAAAATCTGAGTAGGGGGCCATGGGCAGTTAGTGCTGCCAGGAATGTCAGTATTCCTCTGACAAGAAAGAGCTTTATAAAAAATTAATCCTGTGTACAAAACAAATGCAGTCCTAGTCATGTGTGACTTAATGTTTTTCCCCAGAGGGATAGGCATATATTGGGGGGTGGGTGTGTTTAACTGTTGGAAAAAAATTTTTTTTTAGAGTTTGTTTATTTTACTCCTTGTGCATTTAAAACACAAAAATGTCTAAAAAATAAAGTGTTTTTTATGGCACCTAAGGGATACTATAACCTCTCCTCTCTCTTTCTGGGCAGTAAGATTAAATGAATAAATAATTCTTCAGTTAAGCAATGCCATTCCAAAACAATCTCTAAGGATTTGTCCTTTTGCCTGTGTTAAACTACTCCAGGCTGGGAGAACACCATACAAGCAAACTGGAGTATGACAGTTTCCTGTTTTTTTCATGACCTTTTTGAACTGATTCCTTCTCTGCCTTGTGGGCATATGTCTCAGATTATTAGCAATCTGTAGTAAGAGTAACCCACAGTAGAAATAACCTACAGATATGCTAATGCAGTTACTAGCCTGACTATTAGCTTCCCTACTGCTCTTGTTCATTAGCATTATCTCTCCTGCTCCTGCCAGCCTGCAGAATGGGATTGCCTACCTCATGCGTCTGCTTTCACCAGCCCTTATGTGTTTCCCAGTTTAGTGGAAACATGCATATTTTTCTGACATTGTTCTGCTACCACACAGTTACTATTCCTCACACCACAGTTCCCAGAATACTTTCAGAAAAGGATTTTTTGCTCCGTCTTCTAGCTCACCTCTAGGGGATGCCTGTGGAAAAGGAATCCACAAATCAAGGAGAAAAGCAATGATTTATGAGTGGTGACCTGGGAATACTTTTTTTTTCTTTCCCCCTCAAGATCACTTCATCTGTTGAGGTCTTGCCAGAATTGCAACATACTCTGCAACGTTTAAGTAAATCCATGGCAAATCTACAGATGAGAAAAGTTTATGTGGAGATGTAGGGATAGGTGGAGGAAGAGTTGTGTGAAAGGAAGAAGAGTCTTCCTCAGAACAGTCTCATGAAATGTACACCAAGTTAAAGCTGTAGGCTTGCTCTAACATAACCCTAGTCAATAAAAGGCAGGTGGTGCTTTCACACATGCAGAACTGCTGAAGTGAACAGGCAGTAGAATTTGAGCTGATGTGGCCAATGCATTCTGCCCATCTCAGTTTCAGGTGTTGGTTTTGATTACCTCAGTTTTATTGACATTATGTAAACATCTTGATGTAGATTAGGCCTGGGACAGCTGTGGGGATGGATGAACTCTGGCTGAGAGCTGTTGATGGCTCCTGAAAAATTTAGGATTTGCCCAAGCAGTAATGCCATTCTCAGTTGTGAATGGATGGTAAGAATCAGTATCCAAGAAGTTATTCAAGGGCAACAATGAGATCCTGTCTGCATGATTAAGCACTTGCTAATGCTGGGATCTGTCTAATCAGAGTGTCTTTTTAGATTCCAGTTGATACTTGCAAAAAACAAAAGGGAAATGAATTCTGAGAGCTTCACCAAATGTTTCTATGCCAAGCTTTTAGTTCAGTTGAACAGGTAGATGTGCCATTCATTCACAACAGTGCCGACTGATGTTAAAATTATATAACAATTCCAGCATTGTAAAGTAAAGGAGGACTTGAGAACAAAATTTCTAGATCTGAAAACCCTCTTACTCTAAACAGTATTTGTCTTTGTGATTTTGTGATTGCTTAATCAAATTTCTATTTTTAGGATCTGTCTCTTACTCTTCCTTGAAAAGTGATACTCATAATAAACAGTGAAAATCATACTGCTTTAATAGGTAAGAAAATATGATTTATTGAATCACAATATCTTTTTCCTAAATGGAAAGTGAACTTAATCTAATGTTTGTGCAGTATCAATCCATCTCCCCTTTTTTATTCTGCACTCTAGAAATTTATGATATGCTGCTAGTCTGAATTGCTCTGTAAATTGCATGTACAAAATACGGCATTTTGACCACATTTCCTGACTAATTGTGGAAATTTTAACAGAATCATGCTTTTATTAACTTCTGACCATGAATTCCATTTTGAGCACTGGACCTGACTGTTCAGCTGATCTGTTGGTATCTGTGATGTGTTCTGGAGTCTCATCCATGTTATATCCATATGTTCTTAAGTTATTAGTGTTCTAAATAAGACATGAAATATTATAACTTTTCTAGTCATCATGATAGTGAAATATTGCAACAGCCATCTGGTAGGAGTACAGGGGGACGAAGATAAATACGTGTAAGGCCATAGCTGCTTCTTTTTCTCACCATGTGTGCAGTTCTGCATTATCCCATTCCACCCTTGTGTGCTGGCCCATAGGTTGGTACAACCACACAAGGATCACAGGACGCTCATCCAAAAAGAGGCAGAATTTTAACAGGATCAGTTCTCCAGTCTAGTTGATGGCATGCCTGTGTCGATGTAAAAGAGGCAGTGTTTCAGAGACATGCACAAAAGTCCAGGGGCACTGAGTAGGTTGGGCAGTTCATGTGGCAGCAGTCCTGGCTTATGACATTTAAATAGTACATGGCATTAGAGTTCAAAAGGCAGCATGGCACATAGAAGGAATTACTGGTTTGGCATTGCCTGGTTTGGCATGGACTAGTATCTTGCCTATTGCAGTTTTATGCTGATAAATTCAAATGAAGGAAGTTAAGCAACAGACACACGAATGTCTCTTAAAAGCTAGATTGAATGGGATTGAAGTTAACTTCTACAGCTGGGAATAACAGACAACATGGTGATCCAGTCACATTAACAATTTAGGCTTTGATAGAGTCCAGCAATATTTATGGCACATGATAGAAAGTATTGAATAACTTCTGTATGAGACCTGACTAAGCAGCTGAGAACACTTCAATCTGTCTGTTCACATTCTCTACTACGTAACTAGGGCTGGGGCCATCCACTCAAATACCAGGAGCCAGGTTCAAACATAAAAAACATTGCACAAAGCACACCCAGCAGGTAGGAGACCTGTGGAGCTCCTTGCCAGTGGATGCTGGGGATACAAGAGGTTTCTGTAAGTTTCTGGGAAGACTGGGCAACACTTGCAAGAGAGATCCATTGAAAATTATTAGAGACAAACTGTAATTGACTTGGGAATTTCCCTGAGCAAAATGTAGTGTGAGAGTGAGAGAGTAATTGGGGAAATACCATTTATGTTTGTCCTTCTCTTTCTCTTTTCTGTGCCTTTGCTTATGGTCACAGTTGTGGCTTGTATCCAGGCCAGTGGGCCTTCCTTTGAGTAGTGTGGTCATTTGCCCTAATTCTCGGGCTCTTCTGAGATGTAGGTTAAATTTGAGTTAGCCAGTTCGTCAGCTGCTAATATGGCCATGTGGCATTATGGATGTCATTTAGGATCCATTTTGATGTCCTCCAGTGCTTTTTTGTGTTTCCTGCTGCGTGCCTGGCAGAGACGCAGTTTGCTGATGGAGAGGACTCCTGGAGCAGTCTGTGCTCTCCAGGGAGAACAACATCGGCAGGACCTGCGGGCTTGGCTGGGCAATCGCAGCCAAATCCTGCAGCAGTGGACTGCAGTGAAGCTCACAATTCAAGGGAGTGCTGGCAGTTCTTAACCTGCCTTTGAAGAGCTCCCTGCAGCATAAGTTATCTGAGGAAGGATAGGGCAGGTCTGTCCATGCTACCTTGTGACATACCTTGCTGCTGGTTTGAGAACAGATACTGTTAGTTGTGGCTTAGGGCTGGGAGAATTAGAAAAGCTGAAGAAGAAAAGATATCTGTGCTAGAAGTGGGCATCTCCCAGCTCTCTAATATGGAAGAGATATATCTGTCTGGTTTTGAGCATGGATGGTCTTTTCATAATTTCACTGTCACCCCTCTCTCTAGCTCTAATAAATGCTGTTTTAACATAGTTCAAGTGGTTTGCAGATTGTTTTTTTGGGAATTGCTGCCATCATTGTCACTGAAGTGAATGGGGACTTTTTTTGTCCTATTTAGGGATTATCAGTTAAAAAGCACAGAGATTGGAACCACTTCAGTATTTTATCAGCAGGATTGTGGTCTGTCTAGAGGCAGATCCCAGTGTCCACAAAGAAGTGAGTTTAACGGACAAAGTATGACAGTTGGTCAGGACTCCAGAAAATTATTTGGAAACTCCCCATACTAAGAAAGGATGTGAGGAAGAGATCCACACAGCTGTGCTGAGTCACACACTTTCCACACAGCCATCCTGTCTGTTCTCACAGTGTTTATTCAGTCCAGCCTTGTCCCCTCCCAGCATCTCAGCCCACCTCCCACTGTCTGCACAATCAGGGGAAAACCACAAACACTTTATTAGATCCAATGCTGTTATTTGGCCCAAAATTGAGGGCTACCACGCTATCAAAAAAAGCTAACGTTATGACCAAAAATAATTTAATTACTCCATCATTACATTTTGAGGAGAGAGTCCTAATTTTATAGTAAGTATTTGTGATTGAATTATTTAATTTGCAATTGGATTGCTTAATTTCTTTTTCAGTTTAATGAAAAACATAGCCATAATTATTCACATTTAGAAAAATACTTTTTCTTCTACTTAGCTGAAACTTGTCAAACATTCAAACTCTGGATACATAAGAGTCTCGTATGATCTAGATGCTGACTGTGAAAATGCTTAGTCAATGCGCATTTAGAAGTGAAGTGAACAGAGCTGTTGGAATTTGCAAGTTATTTGCTGCACAGCAGCCACTTTCACCATTAAAGAGGTGAAAGATTGTGAGAGGATGGAAAGGACAGAAAAAGGTGCTTCCCTCTGCTTTGCTGCAGGGCCACATAGGAACTTCACTGCAACGTCTGGATGCCACATTGTCCGTGCTCCTGCCTGGGCTTCCTTTGGGGGTGGCAGGGGAAAGTGATTCCACACAATACTGTACCCCAACACCCCCACCCTGATCTCCTGAGCACAGCACAGCAGTACAGGAGCCCACCACAAGTGTGGGGCCATTGCTGCAAGGCACAGAATCAGGAAACTTTTCCTTTTCTGCACAGCCTAAAACCGTTCAGTGTCTTTGGGGGATGCACAAGGTGGAAGCAGGATTTGGATTGTTAATCAGCCAGTAATGCGACGAGCAAGCAGTTAATTCCTTCAGGAGGGGTGAAATAATTTCTTCTGACAGTTGTGCTTATTTCAGTAATGCTGGATTGCACCAGTCTCAGGCAATTTTCAACCCTTTGGTGGCCAGGTGACTTCTCCTTGCACTGAGATGCTTCACCCCAAGCCACAGGCATAAAGCTCAGTAAGAGCCAGTCCTTCACCTGCTTCTTGTGAGGGATAATCCTCTTTTTGTGCTGGCCAGCTCTTCCTGGTTCCCAGGCAGTGGTGTACTTGGCAGCAGCCAGGGTCTTTTATGGAGGCTTCAGGTCCTTGCTCCTGCTGAGGTCCTGGCTTGGTGTCTGCTGTAAGCCCAGGCCTGGCTTCTGCATGCACAACTACTCCTGGGACCCTCTTTCTGCTGTGCTTAAAGCAAATAAGCTCACGATTCTGGTTCTTGCTGAGTGAGGAGCTGTTTCCCCTTTCTCTCCCTCCCAGCCAAGCATTGCTTCAGCAGGGTGAGGTGGAAGATCTCCTGCCAGATTCCCCCACAGTGGGGGGAAGCTCCCTCAGGCTTGGTCATGAACTCAGACCCACCAGCTTCCTTTGCTAAATCCAAGTAAATCCTTTTACACTACAGTTAATAATTTTACATTTAAACAATGTCATCTTACTCTGTATGGTCTTTGAGCAGTCAAGGAATGTCTTTTTGCAAAACAGTGTAAAAGGCTGAAGTACAAGAGCCACAGTACTTGCATTTTAATTGCATAGAAATTCTGAATGTTTGTTACAGGGGTTCAGTGTATTAGCTATCATCACTGGGCTTGATGGCAAATTAACTAGGAGTGAGGGCATGAGAATGAAGAAAGTCTGAATGTCCCACAAATGTTTGCTGGGTGAAAGCTATATTCATAGGGTTGCAAATGTTAATTCCCCATATTTAATTCAACATATCACTTGATGATGACAGCTTCAACACTAGCCTCATTGCTGTGCATTTTCTGCAAAATAAAGCATGATCTTTTCTACCGATTTTTCTCTACTGTGATTTGAAAAAAAATGTTGGATTTTATTCTCCCCACTGTGTTTAGGTTTGTTTATGCTTTGGCAGAAAAGCTGGTTGATCTGGTTTTCCTAGGATGGAGTCATTACTGTATTACCTTTCCTGACCTTGTGAAAGGTCTCCTTTTTTTACAGCATGTGTGTCATGGCCTACACACAAAAATAACTGAAATATGATTAAATTACCTCTACTTACAGAGATAGATTAGATTTAAAATATGTAATTAAATTCTCAGTACAGGTCATAGGAGACTACAATGAAGTATTGTATGAAGATTTAAGGATTTATGAAAAGTAATTAGGTGGTTCAGGATGAAGACCTGTTCCAAAGAGCTAAAAGTCACAGTATCTGGCTTCGACTCCCTGTGAAGAGTGTAGCCTTGTTCCTGCCAGCCTCCCACGCTGGGCAGAGCAGCAGGAGGCAGCCCCAGGAAGACTGGATGTGACCACTGGTAACCTCTGGGTGAACCGCAGGCACAGGCTGTCCCTGATGGAGAAAACCATCTTCCTTTGGCCTTATTGGGAGTTACCTGTATCCTCTTGTGGAAGAGGGGTGAAGACGATTTGTATGAGTGGAGCTGGGAGACAACATGTCCTGCTGTCTCTGCTCTGTAAGAGCCTGACACCAGAATAAACACCTTGACTGCCAAAAAAGCTGGCAGGAAAACCACCTGTGCTTTGGAGTGTGCTTCCTGCAGGTACTGAGCTAGAGCCCTTGGTGCCTAAGGGCCCAGGTGGAAACTGCTGAGGGGAAGGGTGCAGCCTGCCCCATGCCTAAGAGACATCAGGTCTCTAATCCAGAAAATCCTGTTTCTGCTTTGCCACTGGATGTGGCAAAACAAAGCGCTTCCTTGCTCTCAACCTTCTACTCCCCAAAAGAAAATCTACAGAGAAAGTGAAGGAAGAGGAGCAGTGCTCTTTTTTACCCATGACCTTAAGGATTGTGAAGATCTA
The DNA here is from genome assembly GCA_013401275.1 of Pandion haliaetus. Classification (NCBI taxonomy): domain Eukaryota; kingdom Metazoa; phylum Chordata; class Aves; order Accipitriformes; family Pandionidae; genus Pandion; species Pandion haliaetus. The sequence continues at coordinate 111,261 of VYZV01023139.1, forward strand.
GGATCAATGTGTAAAGGGGATTTCAGCTCACGTACCTCCTTATCCTAAAACAGAGCTCCTACCTCCAGGTTAAAAGATACTGTAGTGCTTGGACATTTTCATTTTCTCCTAGTGAAACTATTCCACTTTGCTTAAAGTACTTAGGTGTTCATTGGCACAGTGGCATCTTGCATCCTGTTTCTTAACAGTGACCTGGCAGGATGCGACCTAGCACAATAAAATCTTAAAAAATGTGAAATAAAAACATGAGGGGATGATCTCTGCATTGCTTTCCACATTCTCAGTGCCTACAACAATGAAGTGAACAATTAACATGCAGCAAAAATTCACAAAACTTTCAAGTTCATCCCCACGAGCAATGAATTCCGCTATTTCATCACTGACTTTGTAACGTAATGGCAAATGTGACATGCCCACTCAGGACCAGTCTTTCTTAGAGTGCTTAGTTGTGGAGCTGTAAAATAATGCTTGCCTTTCATTTGAGCTTGATAGTTTATGGCTCTTTACCTACTATGTACTTTCCCTTTTTGTAAGCCTCTCTCATTAGTTGACAAAACACTACCACACCAGGCAATTGGAAGAAAAGTGCATCTGTTGAGAACTAGACAGTGGTAACAGTGTGTGTGTAGCCAAGAGTTAAAAAGAAGGTGTTGACAGTCCCCACCCAGGTTCATATTACTTTGCAAGTAATAAGCATCAACTTTTCATTTATTGTCTGTAGCTCGAGCCATTAGAATATAAACAAGTTGCATTTTTAAAGGATTTTTATTTCTTCTGGGAAAGTCAGTATTTTAAACAAAAGCTAGATTCTCATGTAACTAAGTTCAGCATTAAAACTTGAAGGAAAAAGCAGTAATTACTACAATCCTCATAATAAAGCCGCTCAGATGGTAGTTATCAGCTCTTCAGGGCAAGGATTGCATAGTGACTTAGTCAGTCAGTGCACTGTTTTTGCTTGAGTTTTCTAGGTGCTATCAAAATATACATTCACCTCATAAGGAAAAACCCAGCCTGAAGTGAAGAAATGAGGAGGTAGCCTGGAATGATGCCAGTGTGTGCTGGTGCCAACACTAAGCTGTTGGCACAAGAGCTCACTGTGTATGGAAGGCAACTAGGATATGCATTGCTGCATATACTCTTCTGTTTTCTGTTCCCCACCCATTTGTAAGTATTACTGTTACAGTAAAATGAGTCAGACGATACTATGTTGTATCTTCCCTTCCACAGGATACAAAATCCCTTCCCCACTGGACAGTGCAAAAAGAAAGAACTTGAGGTCTTTCAGTTCACCCAGTAAGCCTGTGCCTGAGTACACTATCTGCGTCTTTTGATGATTGTCAGCAGTCAAATATGACTAAACAATATATGCCGAAAGACAAGCTGGTGGGGAAGAAGACCATTCTGGCTGAACAGAGAGCTTTGGTTGGAATTCAGGAAAAAAAAGAGAGTTTATGACCTTTGGAAGAAGGGGCAGGCAACTCAAGAGGACTAGAAAGATGCCATGAGGTTATGCAGGGAGAAATTTAGAAGGGCCAAAGCCCAGCTAGAACTTAATTTGTCTACTGCAGTAAAGACAATAAAAAATGTTTCTATAAATACATTCACACCAAAATGGCTAAGGAGAATCTCTGTCCTTATTGGACGCGGGGGGAAACATAGTGGCAAAGGATGAGGAAAAGGCTGATGTACTTAATGCCTTCTTTGCCTCAGTCTTTAATAATAAGACCAATTGTTCTTGCGGCACCCAGCCCCCTGACCTGGAAGACAGGGAAGGGGAGCAGAATGAAGACCCTGTAATCCAAGGGGAAATGGTTAGCAACCTGCTACACCACTTAGACACACCCAAGTCTGTGGGGCCAGGTGAGATCCACCCAAGGTTACTGAGGGAGCCAGCAGCAGTGCCACTTGCCATCATTTATCAGCAGTTCTGGCTAACCAGGGAGGTCCCAGTTGACTAGAGGTTAGCAGATGTGATGCCCATCTACAAGAGGGGCTGGAAGGATAATCCAAGGGACTACAGGCCTGTCAGTCTGACCTCGGTGCCAGGGAAGGTTATGGAGCAGATCATCCTGAGCGCCATCATGTGGCCTGTACAGGACAACCAGGCACTCAGGCCCAGTAGGTATACGTTTATGGAAGGCAGGTCCTGCTTGACTAATCTGATCTTCTATGACAAGGTGGCCCACTTAGTGGATGCGGGGAAGCCTGTGGATGTTGTTTACCTGGACTTTAGCAAAGCCTTCTCCTGGAGAAACTGCCTGCTCATTTTTTGGTTAGGCATACTGTTCATTGGGTAAAAACCTGGCTGGCTGGTGGGGCCCAAAGAGTTGTGGTGAATGGAGTTAAATCCAGTTGATGGTGGATCACAAGTGGTGTTGCTCAGGGCTCACTATTGGGGCCAGTTCTGTTTAATAACTTTATCAGTGATTTGGATGAGGGGATCACATGCACCCTCAGTAAATTTGCAGATGACACCAAGTTGGACAGGAGTGTTCATCTGCTTGAAGGTAGGAAGGCTCTACAGAGGGATCTGGACAGGCTGGAT
>VYZV01023139.1:115840-135191 GCA_013401275.1 Pandion haliaetus
ATTGTCAGGGTGGGGAGGGGGTGTCTGTGGGGGAAGAAGAAGAAGCCAAATAAATAGGCCAGCCTCAAATGCTGAGGGAGGTTGTGGAGTCTCCATCACTGAAGGTTTCTGGAAACAGGTTAGACAAGCATTGATGAGGAGTGATGTAGGGACAGCTAATCCTGTCTTGTGGCAAGCCAACAGACAAATGCTTTCCTGAAAAGCCTTTCTTCTATCCTGTTTTTAGTGACTCTAGTACATGAACATTACTGTTCGTCTACACTCCATAATTGTTGAGATGTGCATATTGCCATGAGATCCCAGGATAGTCTTTGTGAGCTCTATCTGTCTCCTAACTTTGTTCCTCTGTACTTCTTATTGCCATACAGACTACAGCAATTGAATAACTGAACCTATGCCTCGGCTATAGCAGGCCTGAGTGACTCCCGACCCTGCTCAAAGCACATATCTAGCTATGGATCCATTTATTGTCTTGTAGGCAATCAGACATTTCTGAAACAGCTCGGCTCTAGACCAGGTATCAACACATATAGAACTGGCGTGACTAGCATTTATCAGAGGAAAAGGTTTTCATGGCTATTAACTTTGTTGTGTTACCATGCATGTGAGTGATAGCTTTTCTGACTCATTAGGACAACTGCCATTACACAATAGTCTGAGTAAGCCACTTATTTTGTTCTGGGTAACAACATTGTTAGATGAGTTCATCGATACTTGGCTAGATGGTAAAATAAGGACAGAATTGTGAATGCAGACTTGCTCCTGAATGCAGACTGAAGGCAGGAGGGCTTCTTATGAAATAGGATCCTGTGTGCCTCCTGAGTGCGTGGTGAAAGACAGGAGAGAGAACAGGAGTCCTCATACTCAGTGTATGGTGGCAGTTGAAGAGAGGCTCCTCTGTTGGACAGGAGCCCTAAGGGCTGTCCTCTTTAGTTGAGGCATCTTGGTTGCTTCCAGGAACTTCAGTGGGCATTGGCTAAATAATTAAACCTCTCCCATCAGCAAAGGTACACTTGCTTTTTTTCCTTTCACCCTGACTATGGAGGGACTTCGAGATGTGTGCAGAGCACTAAGCTGGGCTCTGACATGGGGAGAAGCCTCCCAGAATCTGTGCATTTAAGTAGGAAGAGAGTCTATTTGTAGTACCAACTGAGAAACCTGCAAGAGCTACACTTTGGCACATGGTTAAAAGCAGAGCACACCTTCAGCAGGTAAAAGGCTCTGCAGACCTGCCCAAGACTGGGAAAAAGAAGGGAAAATCCCTTGAATGCAATAGTGAAAGGATGGCAGTCTCATGGTTATTAATGATTACCATATCCTTGATTTAGATCAAAAGAGAAATTTCTTTTATGGACTGGTAGAGAGCGTTTCTCTACTATCAACTTTTCCCAGGCCTGCTTATTTGTGGAGTCATAAATACAGTGGCAAGAAGCACAGCAAGAATAACATGTGGAAGGAAGTAATCTGCAAAACAGCTTAGTGTTTGGACAGTTATGAAGTCATGCTTTGTACCTGGCAGTGAATTTTACAGTAGCTATTACACAGTGAGCATTTCTGACACACTTGGCAATGCTGGTCTGCCTTGCGCTGAATCTCACTGAAATTGCAGGGTGTAACAACTTGCCTTTAAGAAACAGTTATACTTGATACAAGCCCATGATACCAAAACCAAGATAGGTGCAAACTGTGTTGGTGTGACTCCAACAGAAACCTCAGCAGCAAAGCTTAGAAAGCTTTTCTGAACACCAACTACACAACAACAGGATCTGTGAGCAGAGAAAGAGGGCCCTGGTCTTCTCTAGCTCATAGCTTCAGTCTTTGTGCAATTAAATTTTTTAGTGCAACGAACAGCATTGCCACAGTAAACATCCAGTTTCATCATCTGTACCTTTCCAGATGGACTGCTTACAACACTCAACAACAAAAGGGTCTTAGAATAAGCAGCAAATGTACTATATGCTGAAAGCTGTTTATAAAACCAGGGCTGTGATGACAAGCTGCCCTGGTCATAGTGCAAATCAAGCTGTCCTTGCTATGCTCCAGTCAAAATATGTTACAATTATAGTAGGTTCTTGTCCAATACAGCAAGCAAGAGTAAAAAACTCTCTAAGCAAATTCTTATGCAAAGGACAGCAATGCTATTTGTCCCTACTTTTGTCCTAAAGCATTTGTTTGCTAAGTAGCTACCACCACCTGCAAGGACCCTCACACATGATATTTCAGCTTCGCTTATGAAAGTGAGCTCCAGATGTTTTTCCATGTGGTATTTGTTCCCAGTGAACTATATTGGAAGATACACCTTAAAATTTTTCCTTTTGTTGCGTGCAGTCTCATTGCTGCAGAATGTAACTCGTGGTTTGCTAGAGAAGCCCCGGTTTTAGCCTGTGGGGCTGGATGTCTCTTATCAGTGTCATTATGAAAAGTGATCGACTCTGGTTATGGCTCAAAACACGTGGTTTCTGTATTTCAGAAAGGAATACAGGAAATGCCTGTTTGATAGGGCTGCTGTCATAGTTACAGCAATGGATTAAAATAAAACTCTGACTAATACATACACATATACAAGCTGGGCATGGGGCTGTCAGGGTGGGTTCCCATCTTGCATATGCTCCAGAGTGGCTGCACCTTGCACATCAGCAGCTTTTGATAAGATTGCTCTGTAACCCCACGTGCCCGGAGGTCCCAAGCCGGCAGAGAGGCTGTTCCAGTTCACTAACCTAAGGGTGATGCCACCCCTACCACCATGATCCCACCTTCCTCACGTAGTTCCTTCCTCCTCCTCTCCCATTGTAAGGTCTGATGCAGGTTGTTTCTGTTAGGAGAGGAGTAAACCTGGGCTGTTTGTACATTGCTCATGCAGGAAGACAAGATGCTGAAGGAAAGCTGGAGGCAGGTAGGCTTTTTTCTTTGGCACCATGACCAAGAGATGTTATTCCTCAGTCAAAGGAAAGTCCTAAATTAGCCTATCTGAGGTCACTCACATAGGCAAACCTACATGATTTTAGGCAGGAGAAGTTAATTTGCTGTCTCATTAAGCTAAGTCCTGATTCCTCTCACCAGAGGTGGCTAAATCTTAATGAAGTCTTGCAAAACTCAGGAGCTGTGCCTGGTTTCTGGCACAAGCAAGGCTGGCACCTGGCTATTAATGGGGCAGCAAAAATCCTTGCCCCTGCATGTGCTAGAGGAAGCCCAGGCCCTGACTGGCCCGAGCACCCTCAGGCATGGCTGTCCCTGTGCTTAGGGCCAGAGGCTGGGCAAGCTCCTGAGCCCCAGAAAACAGTGAGGCACAGGCTTGCTTGCTGTGCACCCCAGAGCTTTTACACTGCTGCATGCAAGAGCCCAGGCTGTAGCAGAGAGCTTCAGCCATGGGGATGGAGGAAAGTGGAGGCTGCCTTCATCCTGCCTCCCCCTCCCCTTCCTCCTCAGTTTGGGTGTGGGACTGTGCACATGAGAGTTGAGCAGGTGAGCGATTGAAGGAAGGGCTGGGACAGCCGAACCACAGCTGCAGAGGCACCTGCTGCCACCTCAGCTGTGCCCAGGGACCTGGGGGCTGCTTGTCCTCAGCGTGAGCTTGGAGAGATGATGCTGGGCTGGGTACACAAAGCTCTCACTGTAGCTGCAAATAATCTGCCTGCTCTGCTGAGATGCATCTCACTAGTTTTGAAAGAATAGCTTGGCCTTTCTTTAATGGTTTTGAAAATCATGACAATTAAAGAAAATTTAAAATCCTATTTAAAGTCCAGTATCACTATCCAGCCACTACGGGTGCCTCTCTCCCTTGAGCACCTGGCTAAGCATGCAAAAGTTTAATATAAGACACTGTTAATACCTGTTGAGTTTCCTGTATATTCATAAGAGAACTGTAATCCTCATCTCTAGGCAATGCTTCTACAGACCTCAGTTTACCTCCAGTCAAAAAATAGCACTGAATGGAGAAGTGGCTTCTCCTTGATGCTGCTCTTTGCTCAGTTTGGTTTTTACGTGCTAGTCTGGAAGGAGGTGGTAAGGAAAGAAAAAACAAAACCCATCTTGTTTCATTAGAGTACAAACAGGACATACTCTGATGAAGCAAAGATAAAATATTTTGCTCAAAGTAGCAATAGCTCTTGACTGATTTTCAAGTTAGGAAATATTTCCACTGCTTTGACAGAACATGTCAGTAGTTGTATAGAGTCTGCTGCACTACTGATCTTAGTTTAGAAACTAGGATAAGAAAATACAAACCTGGAAAACCACCCAGAATGGTTTAAAGTACCCAAAACATTGTCTTTTTTTTCCCACCACAATGTATCTATTGGGCTAATGAAAGATAACATCCCTTTAGACAAGCCTGTCTCTTAAAGAATCTTAACATTTTAGATGTAATTTTGAAAGAATGTTCATTAATAAAACTCAGTATCTTTGATGCAGAGATATAAAGGCTTAGAAATATTTTAATTTAACCATTTAATGAAAAATGTCCTTGTAGTTCCCAGCAAATTTACAAATATGTTTTATCTAGTGGGAGAAGTGCAGTTAGTCCCTCCTTTCAAAAATTTTCACTGAAGATAATATGCAAATAAAAATAGGAAAAAAATGTAAAAGCAAAGTAAGAGATCTAGGCTGAATTTCAGAGCTTCTGTAAATATAATTTTCAGTGGTAGGCATAATATTTTCTTGGTCACCCCTAGCTTGTGTTTGAGTGATAGAAAGTAGAATCTTCAGCAAGTTTTTCATTTTCTTGGACATTAACGCTGTAGTAACTAACTAGATGTATTATATTCTTTGCTGGGTAGAATTTCATGTACCTCTTAGAGTCATCAAAGGTGGAGACTAAAAAAAGTGTAAAAATAAGTTGAAATAAATTCTACAAGTGGCACTGATATACAGCTTTATTCCTTATGTGACCTATAGGAAAAGCATGCAAGAAAAATATTCTTGGAATTATTCTGAAGGCAGGAGATTTATTAGCACTTGAACAGGCAGATAAAACAATGTAAAAGTTTGGGTAACAAAAGTTTTCTCCTTCCCCTTCTCTGTTCTTCCCCATCTGGAACTGAGTTCTCAGTAGTATGTGCTTTAGGCAGCTGTAAAGCGTTATCTGCATACATACTATGCAATTATTCCAGTTACACTAGCTGACCCGTTTTTTGAACTTAACAAATTTCTTGCATTTTATGGTTCCTGGAAAACATGTCACATATGAATGGTACCGCTTTACACAAGTTTGCTGCAGGCAAGAACACATCTTCTTCTAGTTGGCTTTGCAACAATATTGATGAGCAATGGAAGATTGGAATAGGCAGTAGAAATTGTTCATTGTAAAAAAGAAGAGAGACGAGGCAAATCACAAGAGTGACTATATCAGAAAAGAACCATTTAAATCAGTATGTTAAGTTTTAATGAGTAAAGACTAACTAGCTGACAGTAAAACCCATGTGATTTGAAAGTAGATCCCCAAGGCACCTTGCTGTGAGGAGGACTGTGTGGGATAGTGTCTTGGACAAGAAACAGTCAGCATTTAGGAAGGTTTCAGTAAACAGGACATTATAGTAGGAGGTGGCAGTGATGAAACGCACCCTCTGGAGCTGGACGCCTGTTTCCAATTAAGTGTTGTTCTGTGGAAAAGGAAGCAGGCTCTCACAGCGTGTGTTCAGCAGCATCACTTCCCATCAGTGGTACCACTGGCTTCTGTACCACTGTATCCCTTTCTAGTAGGTACACAGGGTCCAAGGGAGGCTCCACACCTGCTGGAGTATAAACTGAGTAGATGGACTTCGGTGGCTGGGTGAAACAGAGATTTAAAAGGTTTGGTCTTAGGATCCTAACCTGTTTCCTATATTGCTGATGGTGATTGCTCTTTCCTGCTTATAAGCAAAAAACGTGAATTACTTAAACATATATCCGAAAAAAACCCCAAACCACTATAAAGAGCCAACAGTGATAAAATATTTATAGATAATCTGGCTCTGAACATCTGTTCAATTATTTTCCTTTTCTGTGTTCAGGCTTCTGAGGAAAGCAGCAGTGTCCTGCCTGCCATCTGTAGCTCAGGTCGAAGGGAGCAACGTGGCAATCGAGTGTGAGCAGGCTGCGAGCCCCGTGGGAGGATGAGCTAGGAGAGCACTGTGCGCCAGCCCTGTGGCACTGCCTTCGCCACAGCCTAGGCACACGCTGCCCCATCCACGAGGATGAAAAAAACACATGAGAACTTCCCAAGGATTACTGTCTGTAGTATGCAATAGTGCAGCACAAAAATACCCCAAAGACCCCAAATTCCTAACACAAAACCCAAACCTGATCAAACAAAGGCAAGGGCAGTGATTTTTCCCACTCTTACTACAGAATGAAAATGAATTTGACTCAATTTCATTAATTTTTATTTTGGTGAGGGAACACCAAACCAGATTTTCCCTGTAGGTTGTCTTTATCAACTCTGACCTTGATGGGGTCTTGTTGCTTTGTGCAATGTATTTGGGCTTAGTGCCATGCTTTAAATGTCAGGCCTTGCTTTTCAGGAGAGAGGCTTGATTGTGGGGCTAAAGGCACCACTATTATAAGGCTAGTATAAGGCACAAAGGTAAGAGAAATTATTCCCCAAAACTTTGCTGAACCTTTTTACAGGTTCTGTTTATAATACTGTCACCCACTTTTCCAACACAATTTCAATAATTTTTCACCTTTCCAAATCCACACATTTGTTTAGAGGGCTAATCAGTATTTTGCAGCTCAGTGTGATGTTCAGATCTGGTTCCTAATGGTTTCCTCCCCAACAAGCCAAATTACAACAGCCATACCTAGTTATTTGAATGCTCTCTAGTGTTGACTTGGATTATAGCATGTTATTTGTTCAGCTTCTCCAGCTGTATTAGCTATCACTACACCATTTCTGTAGTACTTGCAAAATACAAAATGCCATGAAAAAGCACTTATGTGGGTTATTATTTTTAAATGTGTGAGAGATCTCATTCATTTTTTAATTTGCGCAGCATTTTGCACGATCAAACTGTAATCAGATCAAAAAAGATGAAAATGATCAATAAAAAAGGTCTTACCCAGGAATTGACTTAAATTTTGCACCTGGCACACCAGACCCTTCTCTCTCCTCCCCCAGCTCTTGGAGAGCTCCAGTGCAAAGCCATAGCTGGTGATCTACTAAGCCAGCTTGTACTCTTTTTCCATTTCTGGATCCTATCTCAAGTAGGGAGAGATCCAGTGGCCTGATTCAGTTTGCCTGATGCAAAACATCGCGAACCATGGTCACATTTCTGTCTAGGATTCAGTGAAATAGGGAAACAGAGCTGACAGCCAGCAGACTGTACTTCGTCTGTAGTCAAACTGCAGGGAGCAGGTTGTAAGGCAGATGCATGCTTGGCATTAACTGATAAAATGCTTGTAGTGCAAATGCACCAATCCCTGCAAAGTCCTTGCCATGCTAAATTATGCAAACTTCTCCTGTGAAATAAGTTATACTAATCACAGCTGCTATATGAGGTGTTTTGCCAATAGCAAGCACGCTGATTACAAATCTTGCCCCTGCCAATATTGCCACACCATGAAGCTGGCATATCTGGAATATTAGCAAGCTTTCTCATGTATGTTTAGTGCCTGACACCTCCTTGTCTCCAAATGTTATTTGGCACGTTTCTTAGCTTGCTTCATACAGCAAATGATGCAGCTTAACCCTGACATTATGAAAAAAAAAAAAAAAAAGTGAGAAGGAACAGGTGAAATAGCATGTGACATCGATGGGTTTCATTTCTCTTGGTCAGATTTTCACTACTTCCCTTTCCCCTTGAAAAAAATGGTTCATTTTTCTCTCTCAGCTGGTAGTGCAAAGGTACATCAAGCATGAAGAGATGGTTAGCTTTTCCTCTTAGCTTAAGTATGTCAGTCTAAATTGCAGTACTCTTGTAGTTCAGTTTCCTCAAAAGGTTGCCACATTGTGCTTTGCTGCATGGCCATGCTCAGTACTTGTAACCTGTTTTGCAAATGCTGTTTGTGTGTGAGGTTGGCTTGATAAAGTGCTGCTGTATATAAATAGCATGCCTGTGCATGTGTCATTGAATGGTTTGGGTTGGAAGCGATCTTTGAAGATCATCTAGTGCAACCCCCCCACCTGCAATGAGCAGGGACATCTTCAACTAGATCAGGTTGCTCAAAGCACCGTCCAACTTGGCCTTGAACACTTCCAGGGATGGGGGCATCCACAACCTCCCTGGACAACCTGCTCCAGTGTCTCACCACCCTCATTGTAAAAAATTTCTTCCTTATATCTGATGTAAACTTACCCTATTTTGGTTCAAAATCATTACCCCTTGTCCTGTCACTGCAGGCCCTGGTAGAAAGTCTCCATCTTTCTTATAAGCCCCTTTAAGTATTGAAAGGCTGCCATAAGATCTCCTCAGAGCCTTTTCTTTTCCAGGCTGAATGACCCGAACTCTCTCAGCCTGTCCTCGTAGGAGAGGTGTTCCATTCCTGTGATCATTTTTGTGGTCCTCCTCTGGACCTGCTCCAACAGGTCTGTGTCTTTCCTGTACTGAGGACTCCAGACCTGGACACAGTACTCCAGGTGGGGTCTCACCAGAGCGGAGTAGAGGGGCAGAATCACTTCCCTCGACCTGCTGGTCAGACTTCTTTTGATGCAGCCCAGGATACGGTTGGCTCATGTCTAGCTTTTCATCCACCAGCACCCCCAAGTCCTTCTCAGCAGGGCTGCTCTCAATCCCTTCATGCCCCATCCAGTGTTGATACTGGGGTTGCCCCAACCCAGGTGCAGGACCTTGCACTTGTCTTTGTTGAACTTCATGAAGTTTGCATGGGCCCCCTCCTCAAGCCTGTCAAGTGTTGTATTTTCAGACATGCTTAGGCAACATAAAAATACTTTCCAAAGGCAACTTCAATACTTTAGCTCATTACCAAGAATTCTACTTAGGTTTGTGAGTCCTTTTTATTTAAAGGTTCTGTGCTGTAATTGTCTTTCTTGGTTTTCTTCTTTTTTTTTTTTTTTAACTTGCGTGCAAGCCAGAATCATCAGCAAACCCAACTTCAGCAGTGTGCATGGCAGAGCTGGGCTACTGGTTCACAGACATGCATAAAATCTTTTTTCAGTTGTTCTTAGTCAGGGTCTTTGTTGATGCTCTTAGCCATGAGGATAAGCAGCTGCATTGACCCCTCTCATTTTTTCACCCTATAAGGTAGGAAGAAGTTGGTCATTTGCAAATGTTCTCAAGAACACAGAGGTTACGAGTGAAACCACCCAACCACAGAGCAAAACAACGTAAACAATCGCTATGACTGCCGTGCTGTTTTCCACGTACATTTCCTTCCATCCTAGCATGTAATACTGCCCCTCCCAAAGCAAACTAGATAGTCCCTTTTGGCTACCTAACCCCCGCCCCCCCCCACTATCATGAAACAAAACATTGCAACATTGAAACAAATCCCAACCATGTAATAGATCTAAAAAAGCAGTCCCCCAGCCTGGAACTACACTAAGCATAGAGGTAATTTTTTCTGCCAGAAAGAAGTGGATGATCATAGTTGTAAGATGCATTTGGGTTTTGCTGAAAACCAAACCCATGCCTAATATGATATCAAAGAAAATGAGAATGTAACTGAGTGTGTCTCATGAACATTTGTGGGGGTTTAGCCTTTCAAACTCCATATACATGTATTTTTAGTGCTTATGTACTTAGAAAGTGGCAAATACTTGTGAACAAAAATCTAGAGAGACCCTGGTAATACAATACTTAATTATACTTAGGTCCATCAAGGAACATACAGAAATTGACATGAGATCATGGTCAGAAAGAAGTTTCTTGCTGTCACACTGTATTGCAAAAAGATTAGGTTTCTCATCACTTGTGCTGGACTGAAGACATCTTTTATCCATTGCTGTACTTCTTGTCAGATTCCTATGGCAAATCCTACATTAACTAAATCCCTACTTAATTTGATTTCCGTTTTTGTGTGCAGTACTATTACCTACACGATTGTTTCTAAAACTGAGTTCCTGTTATTTGGCTTTAGCATCCCTTGTAGTAAAAGAACGCTACACAGAATGAAGTTAGCTATTGGGCTCTACACCACAGCAATTTTAGTAGACGTGGACACAGTGTAAAATAAAGAAACCATCCAGACTTGGCAGGGATAAAGGATATTTCCAAGTCTTAAACACATGCATGATGATTAATCAAGTGCACAAAAGAACATGTTTGCAAACTCTGTAACAAGATGATGAATACGGCTTTTTCAGTATATTTTCTGGAGAGCTATTCAACATTGATTTATTGTGAAATAAAATTTCACAATTTCTTGTGAAATTAATCATGAAAAATACCACATTTCTACCCAAGATGCCTAGTGTACACTAATGGTAGGAACATCAAAAGAAAAGCTAGTTCTAGCTACTAAGAATTATCTCCCCTGACAGATCGCACCTATCAATAGCTGGTTTTCAGTTGCTTACATTCCTAAACCCATACAGTCTGTTTTGAAGTGGAATATATAAAAATGTAAAATAAAGTTTCAGTGTCCTAGATGAAAAATAGTGCTAAGAAAATGAAGTTTACATACATTTCCAGAAAGAATACCAAATAGGAAAAAAAAAAAGCCTGGAAAGATATTTTCACTTTCTTCAGGAAGTACTGGATAGATGGAATTGTTCCATAAGTAAGAATTTAATCAACCTGATGCAGTTCAAAATCCTAAAATGGAATTTCATAAAACCCCTGCAATAAACTGAACTAACAATGCAAAGGTTTTGTCTGAAAAAAATGAGTTTATTTGAAAAACACTTAACAACTATTATTAAGAAATTACTTTTCCCCTCTACATTAACCTATTTACATATATTGTATATATACATATACAGGGTTATTTGAATTGTGCATTACTATAATGAATCCATAGAACTATGTATTATACAACAAGCTGGTTTAAGGTTTTGCATTTCTTGGATATAATACAGGGTTTTTTTTGTCTGAAATAGTCTAAAAATTAAGCATGTGTAAGATACATTATCTCAATGCATTGCTAGTAATTTCCTGTAGACACTGTTACTCACATTAGTAGAGCACGTAGCCCTTCTACTTGCGGTAGACATTGACTGTCCACTACTGTTACTACTGTTAGCATCAAAAGTCTTTTTACAGTTGAAGAGACTGAAAAGTTGTCTCTGATACTGAGAAGAAGCATAGTAGTAAATAAAGGGGTCAATGCAACAGCTAATGCTGCTGATACAAACACAGAGTAGATAGGCAAAGTAGAGATACTCTAAGCTGTTATCATAAGAAAAATGGATATAATGAATTAATAGGAGGACATTTGTTGGTCCGAAGCAAATAACAAAAACAGAAAAAACAGCCACACACAAAAGCAAGGCACGTTTCTTCTTATTTTGTTTTGCAACAATGGTAGAAGAACTAAGACATCGAATGATACACACATAACAGACAGTAGAAATTATAAATGGCACTACAAAAAACACGGAAGAGAAGACGGAGAAGAAGTGGAGGTAATAGCCATGAAGTTCAGATTCTCTTAGCACATCGTGGCAAGTAGTTATATTTAACTTGGGTATTTCCATTGTTTGCTCTCTGATGAGAAAAGGTATAACACCAATTATTGCTACAAGCCATATGATGAAACAAATCAGCAAGGCACGTGTCAATGTACGCCACCCAAGAGACTGCATGGGATACACCACTGCTAAGAAGCGATCGAAGCTTATGCTCGTCATAAGCATTATTGAACAGTACATGTTACAGTAGAAGGCAGCAGTGATGAAACGGCACATTTGAGGTCCAAAAACCCAGTCGTTTCCAGAAAAGTGATAAGCAATCTTAAAAGGAAGCACACTTACAAACAGGACATCTGCAAGGGCCAAATTCAGCATGTACACTATAGCTGGCTTTTGAATTTTCGTTTTTTTCAGAAACACAAGTATTGCTGTAATGTTCAGAGGGAGACTCAGCACAAGCACTAAGGTGTAAACTGAAGGAACAAAACGCGTCAGCCATGGACTAGTGAGGTATCTTGCTGTCTGCACCGACACTGTTCGTTGTTCACATAGGAACGATCCAGTCTGATTGGTGGCTCCGGATCCAACTTCGAAGTCATTTTCAGTATCATCTTCAGTAGGTATAGGGTCATCCTGGTGACTTACAAAAGAGAGTACAAAACTTCTGATCTGTGGTATGCTGCTGTTACGTGGGGAGGCTGAAAAAGAAGAAAGTATTAAGATTAATAAGCAGTATTTACATACTATGGGGAAATGAAAACACCTTTCAAAAAGTAAAGCTAACATCATACAGCAACACAAAATAGTGTTAATTCTGGTTCAAAGTACAGACTGCACAAAGATGTTAGTCCAGCCCTTTTTAGTTTAGCTCCTGTTACAAGTTTGGGTAAGATGTCCTCCTTTGACTGCTATCTCTTAGCTTGGAAGCTTTTTATGGTAGAGACTCTATCTGTGCTTAAGCACCCACTCTCATCTATGTTCTCTTTGGGCTACTTTAACACAAATAAAACAGTAAATTTGCCACCCTGAACTGTCTTTGCCAGACCCTTCATACAGTTTGTAAGAAATGAGGTGCTGGGATAAATACTAGTATTCATACACAAAATTCCCATTAGAAGTACTTACCACCAAAATAACAAAAAAGTTGAAGTGCAGTTAAAACATCAAATTACTTAAATATTTCTGTGTGCTCTAGAGACGTCTTACTCAATGCGATGGCCCCAATCAAGACAGACAGCAGAAGTCTGCATGCAGTTCTCAAGGCAGATGTGGATCAACCTTCTGTTTGTATCAGACAAGTGGCCACAGATGGCACTGAAACACTTCCCAGTTCTACTTATCCTATGCCACAGCGTGCATCACCGAGGACAGCATGCATCCTGTGTGCCCTCAGGGCCCTGCTGAAACCTGCCACTAGTGTTCCCTCTACAGCAGGGTCTTCTGCAGTATGGTTCAGTGGCTGTCACTGAGAAGAAAAGTGTCAGGACAGGGTATCTCTGCTTTTTGAATATAGCTGTAACCAGTTAGGAATTTAGCATTACAAAATGTTGAAAGTGTGGTATGTGTTTATTTATGTAAAAAAAACCCCAAACAAAATTCCAAACAATTGAAAGAGCTACTTTAGACATTACTTCAGAAAACTTGTTTGTATGGAGACTTATTTTGGAAGACTGTTATTTTCAGTTTTGGCTTAATCTAGTTCGGTGTAGGATAATTCAAACATATTATGGGCAGACAGAACTGAGAAAGTTACTACTACTTAAGTAATCATTCATCTACTTAGCTGTGCAACTGATCCTCTGTTGAAACCTAGACAACTAAAATAAAAGTGAAGGTGTATTAGCTTGAATCACTGAGCTGAAAGTACACAGGCATGATTCACCTGTCTAAGGTGCTACTCATTAGAAGCAATTATTTGTTCTACAGTTATTCAAATTATTTTTTTTTATGCAGATATGAACAGAAGCATCTGAAGCAGGCAGATGGCAAAGAAAGGAGTGGCTGCAGCTTTAAGCAGGCAGTTACCTCCCTTTGTGTGCTGGCTGTGTGAGAAGGGCCCTGCCCAGCTTGAATTTTGGTGAAAATCAGACTTGAATGTGGGGGGAGATGAGGAGAGGTAGGGAAATTTGGGGATTTTTTAAAGCTGCTATGCTGTATGTATCGTGCTGTGTCATAGCAGCATTCTGGGGGCAGAGGGGACAAAAGAGGGGAAGTGTTTAAGGTAATGGTTTTTGTACGCACAGTGACTATATCGCAACCTCTGCAGGCCAGAAAAAAGGTGCTGAATGAGAATTTCAGCCTGGGAGCTTGTTGCATAGACTGCAGTAGGAACAATATAGTACTTTTACTGAAACACAAATACATACAAGTATGAGAGTTTCAATGTTTGCACAGAAGGGCACTAAACCAATTTATACAAGGTTATATTCTGCTGTCTAAAAGAGAACGGTCACAAAAGGGAGAACTATAGATCCTTAATCTTTAACCTTACTTTAAAAGTTTAGTCCAAGCAGTTGGATGGCTCAAGAAGTCAGCTCTTAGTTCAGCAGTTCAGGTGCAGCACAAGTTATATTTAACAACTCTAACTTCAGCCTGTGGCTGACATCAAATAGGTGATTTCCAGTACTTAATGATCATTGCAATAGAAATCTGTCACAACTGACACCATCAGTATTCATCTCTTCTGGGAGGATTGTAGTTATACTTGAATGAAAAAAAAACTGATTTCTCATGCCCAGAGGCTTGTCTCCATGGTAAAGACATCAGTAAGAGTGACGAAAAATCTTGAACAGTACCTCTGGTATCTCCAGTACATACAAGTTTTATGAATTCAAGACCTTGAATGCTGTGAATACATATTTCTTCCACTGACATTTCCAAAACAGAAGATTTCTGAAACAGAAGCCAATGATGATCCTAGTCTTCCAAGGTCTACATGTCCTTTTTGGTTTTGCAACCACTGAATAACAGCATGGAGAACCAAACAAACAGGTGACGTGGTTTCATGTGAGGAAGACATGCTTTGGGGGAACACAGATATGAATGGACTTGATAAGAAGAAGGGTAGAACTGTGTCTGGAGTCAGGAACTGTATTGCCAAGATAACCTCTCCATGATGCGGTAACTGGGGTGCTTCCAACAAGCACCTCTCTCATCCCAGTATTCCTGAATTTTGAAGGGCTTCGCCTGAGCTGCCTTACCTCAGCTAGCACTGCTGCAGTGCACTTTTTGAGGACTAGTGAGCCAACCAGTCAGAGCCACTGACCCTTAATGACTGAGGTTAAGTCACTTAGTGTGGAAGCCCTTGCTAGTAACCTGACCCATTTCTCGCCAGTGACTCCTAATTTAGGACAGTATTGTTGCCGACCGCTTTCGGCAAGCTCCGTTCGGTTGCTGGACTGGCCTGAGGCTATCTGCACCTCAGGGCCATAGAGCACAGACACCAATATGAGGATGCAGCAAATGGCGTTTATTCGATTGCGCAACAACTTTATATAGTCATCTTGTCTCGTGCTAGCTCTCGCGATAAGTGGCAACAGCAGCGTCCCATCCCTAATCCCACCTACCTTTCCGTCACATCCCGAGATCTTCCACTCGCCACATCCCTACACAGTATGAAAACATGCTAAAGGAAAAAAAATTATGATTGGGCCAGTTACCTTTTATTGACTACTGACCTGTCTTAGCTATTGCTTATAGTTACCTGAACATTGCTAATAATTTTAATTATATCCTGAATTCTTGGAGCTAACTTATATACAACTTTCTTAGATGAAAAGATTTAGAGTCTGCATTACTCCATTATCAACCTTTTCTAAAAGGTGAATCCTATTACAATAATTCAGGACAAAAACATTTCATAAATTATTTTAGTTTAGTTGAAATTCTCTGGAATAATACTTTAACTTGGTGAAAAATACATGTTCTTTGTTTAAGCTAAGACTTTCTAAGTTCAGAGTTGAACTCGACCTTGATGCTGTTAATGACACCTCCATGCTGTGTCCTGTGCTCAGTCCATGTCTCCACCTTGAACTTAGATGACATGAGGTACTACTTGAAAGCCAGCTCTATGGAAAAATGCAACGAGTTGTCAAACTTGCTATTTCTTTGCCACTTGATAATATAAAGAGCGGTAATTTAAACTTTCTTGATGAAATCAAATTTAATTTTAATTTAAAAGATTGATAGCCACATATCAGCTCTTTTCCTTTGCAAAGCTGCTTATATGTTTGTATGACACAGCGTCTGTGTATTGTTAGAAAAAACAGTAGTGCACTTCATGGTTTCTGAAACAGAAGGGAAGATCCTGAGGAATCCTGAGGTTCTGGTTTCCTTTTGTGTCAGTGTTTATTTGAAAAAGCCAATGATCAGAGATTTATACACAGAAGGGAAGAGGATGAAATGATGTTATATTATTTCAAAAGATCTAATGAACCTTGACAATAAACATGAAGGCCAGTAATGGGAAACAGGCATTAATTATAAGCTGGTACAGGACAAGACAGCCAATACAGTAGCTCTACAGAGAAGATTTTAAAACTGCTCTTACATAGCTACAGCTACACCAGAATCTGACAGATCTTCCTTTCTAGCTGTTTTAAAGCTGTAGATATAATTTGTCTAAAAGATATTTCCCTATGGCTTAAGTAATTTTTAACAATACAAATAATCTGTTAGGAAAACATAAGTAAAGTTTGTATAATGTTCATAAATGTCCAGTCATCCTATTTTTGCTAGGCTGTCATCTGATCCTTTTGGAAGAGGTCAAACCTGGTGGATTACTATTTTTATGACTAATAGTATTCTCATTGCTGAAATGACAGAGTTAACAGATTATCAAAGTATTTGTAAAATGTAAATAGGTATGAAAGAACAGGACTAAGAAACTAAGAACAAAGAAAGAATGGGATAAAGCATTGAGGTTTTATCCTCGTGCTGTGCAGTCAGGACACTGCATACATGCATACAATACACATACAATCTTTTCTTTGCTTCCAGTAAGGACTTGGAAAGGCAAAGATTACATTGAATTAGTATGGTACTCAAATTGCCTGAAATGTTCTTTTGCTGCCTGTGGTCTTTGCACTGATTCTCCAACAAGGACATAGAGAAATGATGTAGAAAACTCAGTAAGTTTGGGATTGTGTGATTTTAACAATCTACACTGTGCTGTTTTCCATCAAGTACTACATGTTGCTGGTATCATGATCAGCATATGCATATTATGCTTACCCTGAAAGACAGCGCTTTTTTTTTTTTTTACACAAAGCTATTTTATAATTTATGTCTACTTTCATATGCAAAGGACTACTGCACATACTGTTTTGTGAAAGGAGAAGTAGAGAGCAAAAAATATAACAGCTCCAACCAATCTTAAAAAGCACTTTTGAGCTCTAGAAGATTTCAAAGTATTTCTGTACATCCATAAATATGGACAACACGTTACAAACTGGCAATGTTCATGTCCCAGGGGGTATCTTTGTGAGGTGGAAAACTAAAGAATAGGCTCCTACTCAAACCAATTAAATATGCTGCTGGACAACAATTAATACCAATTTCTGGGCACTACTGATGACAGCTGCACCCATACCGCTGGCTTGTAACAAAATGTCAGTTTCTCTTATCTTCCCTTTGTATAATCCACAGTGATAAACATCTAGAATCTAAACTACTTAGTGGCCCATAAATTAGGTACTCACAGGCAGAATGTGAAGTGCCTGCCAGACATATTTATAAACAAGATAAGACACAATCTTGTAGGACAGATGACAATTATTTTCTTTTGTAAAAATAAACACTGTATTGTCTTTTAAAAATCTTCTTCAGCCCACATCTCTGGTTATACAGAATTCAATATTGTATTACACGAGTGATGTAGTAGCAATTTGCACACATTTTCCTTAAGTATTGTTTTCTTGCAACCAGATGTCTGCTGCATTTTGCTTTCCTTTCTCAATCTCTTCCACCACAGGTGCTGGCTTCAAGCAATGACAACATATCTCTATCCAGCTATCAGTGTCCCAGTGCAGGAAAGTCCGGGCAGGTTCAGACCTCAGCCAGCCACCTCGGCAGCACCTGGTCAGCTAATCTGCGAGCACCTTGCACCAACTCACTGCCAAGCTATTGCTTTTTCACCTGCCCGCAGGACCAGCACAGGTCAATAACGTGGTCACTGTGGATATTGAAGGGCCAAGGGAAAAGCAGGGGAAAAGCCTCAGGTGCAAGGGACCTGGGGATACAGCAGTGCATGGGTGATAGGAATTAAGTACATTGTGGTGGAAACAGGGAAGGTTATCTGGGACAGTGGGGAAATGCTATTATTACAGTGGGAGGGAGCACAAGGAGAGCAGAAGACATGTTCAGATGGCCAGGCTTTATTAGTTCTAGCGTGCATGAAGTAACTTGTTTTGAATTTTTCTTTTCCTATTGATGTAATATAGTAACTATTTCAATCATTATTTCCTATGGAAGCAGCAAATAAATACTGTAATTCAGGGTACTCTTTAATGAAGACTATAATTGCAAAAGGCAGGAAAACAAGTTTGAATGTTTCCATAAACTGGAAGAATAGCACCCAACAGTACAATCTTTTTTTCTAGCATTAATATGTATAATTTGTCTTTTACACACACCTTTTTTTTTTAAATAAGGACATTTTACTTAGAATTCCAATATGAACATGACTGTGACCTCTTCATTCCCACTTGTCCTTGTGTCAAAAAGTTGTTTAGCCAAAATTATTTGCCCTCTCTGATACCTCCCTCCCAGCATAACTACAAACACCAGCTCTGCCCCCTTTCAGCCTTCATTTTAGTAGTCAAAGTGTGCTAAGCTCTGAAATTTCCACTTAGCTGTTCCTCTAACCAGCCCTTTTCTGTATGTAGAGCTTGAGCTGAGTCTTCCCAGCAGGCATCTCATGGGGCTAAGTTAGTTGTATAGCAGCACCATGATCACTACGTGGTTGAAAGAAATGTTAAACTGCATTTTACAGGAAAAAACATCACTAAACTCTAAATGTATAATCTTGCCCTTTGTACTGTTGTACCTCTACCAGAAACTGGGAGGTTACATGCACGCATGTCTTCTCTTACATCCCTTCCCTCAGCATCTCCATTGTCAGACAAGCTCTGAACTAGACGGATCCACGGTCTCACCAGTTACAGCACTGATTTGGTATTAGTGCTGTTTCTAGTTGGATAACCGTGAAGGTCATCTACTTGTGGTGGATATTCTGAAGTATTTTGTGTTGGCAGATCTTCTGAATTTGCGCTAGCTACAAATTCAGCTGGCGTTCTATCTTCTGAAGTTGTTAATGAAAGGCAATGCCAGTTTTCTAAGGAAGTCCACCAGCACGTCTCGCCAGCCTGGTCACTTTCCATCACAACCTGCTGTTGCCTGGCCACCTCCTTAGCCATGGGACAACTGTAGACCATTCTTCACCATCAATAACCTTACCCGTGGCATTGCAGCTTTCTCGGATCTATGTACATCAGATCTATGACATTTCCTTCATTCAGAAAAACAGTTCTCAAAAAGCATCTGCCTGACGTTGCTCTACCCTGGCGGCTAACTTCATGTTTTAGCCTGTTCTCTTGCCGCTGCTATGAGAACAAACCTAGAGCAGCGTTTCACAACGCCGGAGAAAACCCGATCCTGAGCTCCAGTTAAAACTTCAAAGCGGGAGACCCTTGACCTGCCTGCGTGCAGGCCGGCGGTGCTGGGCGCTAATGCGCATTTTGTTTATATTCTTCTGCCAAGGAGCACGGCTCCGGCCGCCGCTTCCCAGGAGAACCCGTCGGGGCCGGGGCCGGGGCCGGGGCCGGGGCCGGGGCCGGAGGTCCCCCCCCC
>VYZV01023144.1:277-15598 GCA_013401275.1 Pandion haliaetus
AAGCAAAACTGCACATGAACTTTTGCCAAAAGCGAAGACCATTTATGAAACATTCATACAGAAAGATGCTCCAAAAGAGGTACAGTAAAAACGTTCTTCATTGTACACAGTATTTGCACAACTGCATCTGATGAAATCAGCTTTTAGGAAGTGCACACCCAGAAGCAGGGGCAACAGTTAATCATGTAGTCACTGACGTAGGAAAGCTGTATCTCAAATGTCAAAGCTCTGGAAGGAAACCTGGAAGCAACTGCATAGACTATTCTCACTGTCCTCCATACTCCTTTCAATACTCCCTTCATGTTGCTCTTCTAAGTGTAGAGCATATGTTTAAATATTATATCATAGGAATCAGAGATTCCTAATGTTCTGTAAAGCGAGGATATATATACACATATACAGGGTATATTTAAGAAAAAATAGCAATGTTAAATGCTAAAGCTGCAATGAGACATACCAGCTAGCATTTGTGAAAAAGTATTATCTGTCTTTATGTAAAGCTACCTCCAGAACAACAGATTTATTCTCCCTTTCCCTTAAAGCAGTAATTATCAATTAAATTATTACATAGCTGAGATTCAGAAGCTTTTATTTTAAATAAGCCACAAGACTAAAAGAGACTAGAAGAAACTATTAAAAATATCCTTTAAAATAATAATTATGTTTTAAGCATGGACTTTTCTTGATTGACCCCTCCCCCTTTCTGCCCCCCAGCTCTAAATGCATATTCTTTGTACGTGCTGACAGTAACATAACCAAAACCATGTCGATATGTCAACCCTCACCAACACTAAGGCCTTTTTATATTGCTATAACAGTGCAAAAAGTTTTCATATTTACAATTTCTTCATGTTACTGAAACATGTTATAAAGGATTCATAAATGAGCAAAAGGAATGGTTTTTGCCTGCTCTAGGAAGGAGATGAACAAGTTGGGAGGTGATGAACTCCCACTGAAATCACAATCAGCCTCTTCAATAAGTCTTTTGGACTTCAAATTTCCTATAATTCTATCAAGTTTGAGCAGATAAAATATGTCACTTGCCAATGCTCCTTTTCCCCTGTATTCTTTTATTTGTCACAATAGCAAGAGTTAAACACTAACTGCTACTTCCCTGTAGCAAGGGTGAAAAAGGTATAATTCTCATTTTAAGGGAAGGGTTGCAAAATGGTACAATTTCCACCTGTGGTTCCCATAGGTTATATTCAAGATTAAGTTCCGCTTTTCCTAGGAAATGCCACCTTTCAAAGACTTATGTCCTTTTTAATTTCTTCCCCTGCTGCACGTCTTTGGGATGGACCTTATATAAAAAGAAACCCCCTGAGTTTTTTGAGGTAGAACCTGTCATTGCCAATTGATCAATCTATGAGCAGTTATGGTAGGGCATAAAGCGCTGACACTGTCAACGCTTATGAGATTGACATGAGCAAAAAGATGAGCAGGAGGAAAGCTAAGGAGGGGACAGGGTGTGAAAGCTGTACTTTGACTAATAGTAACGTAAAGATTTCTTTATCTGTCATACTTTTGATTGGGTGCACGTAGTGTGGGTGCTGTTGTTCACCTTAAGCAGTTGGCTTTGGTGAGACTTACTTCCTCAGGTTCAGTTGAGCAGCTGAGACCAGCCAACAGCATCTCATTTCAGACCACGCAGCTCTGGAACTTTCCTCTTCTCTCTGACTGACTTCTTGTTCGGCAGAGCTCTTTTACACACAAATTTCTGAGTGTACAGTTTGATAGGATCATAAAATCTTAGGTTTGATGAGTGGACCATTTTATCATCCTTAATTGCCCTTCAGTTCTTAGATCTAAACTATTTGTTTTAACTAGCTTTATGGAAATGACAGCTGTATCTCAGTGAGGGGAGGAAAAAAAAAGCATATTACAGAAGTCTCTTTTTGACTGGATCAAGAATTTTTTTATATATTCTACCCTATTTTTCAAAATAGCATGCTTAAATCAGTGCCTGACACTTTAATAAAATTCTTATACTAGTTAAATCTTCCCAAGATGAATGCCACAGCGCGTGGAAGAAATGATCATTTTGATATGCTTTTCCCATCTAAAGCCTCCAGAAACCCATTAAAATAATTTTTATATTTTATTAGAGTTTTCTCACCTTCCTATTACAAAAACTGTACACAGAAACCAGAAATTTTAAATATTCACTAACATAGTCTAGCGAGACAAAGTTCTACATGAATTCTAAATGAGAATGGAGAAAGTTCCGTATTAATCTGTTGTTGCAAAGCCTGACAGCTGCAGCTATATGAAGATCACTATTAGAAAGTTTCTTTTAGTCAAACATCAAACTTTATCTTCTATTTTACGGGTTTTCCATTGTACCAGTGACGGATCTGTGAAGACTTTCTGACAGCCATTACTGAACATAAACATACTAACTAATTCTGTGGTATTAATATCTCGTTGTATCGGGGATTCAAGGTTGTTGTATCAGAAAAGACTCACCAAAGTACAGTATTATTGCTATGGATAATAACAAAAGAAATGCATGGATGTACATTAAAGAAATATACTTTTCCTCATTCTCCAGGTGAATTTGGACTTTCACACCAAAGAAGTCACAAGTCAGAATATTGAACAGCCCATCATCACCACCTTTGATGTAGCACAAAACACAGTCTACAGGCTGATGGAGCAGGACAGCTACCCACGCTTCCTAAGATCTGATCCTTATTTAAATTTGGTTAAGGGGAGAAATCCCAGTCATCCTACCCTTAGGAGACGGTCACGGTCTTTTACTGTCAGTGATTTCCAGGGTGTGCGACCAGACTTTACTGTTTGGTAACAGGGAAACTGAACCCTCATAAATCCTAGCTACTGCAGCAGCTCATGTGTTTTTTAAAATCCAAATCCTTAGCAGGTGTGAATGAGTGGAAAGCAAAGTTACACACACTTATACCAGGTCAGGGTTCTGTAGCAGGTGATTAATCTCATTTATTATAGAGATGTAGGCAACATATTGGCATGACACATCATGTAAAGTTTTCGTACGGTATTTTTTTTAAACTCAAGCAAGAGCTGTAATCTTAT
The DNA here is from genome assembly GCA_013401275.1 of Pandion haliaetus. Taxonomy (NCBI): domain Eukaryota; kingdom Metazoa; phylum Chordata; class Aves; order Accipitriformes; family Pandionidae; genus Pandion; species Pandion haliaetus. The sequence continues at coordinate 3,329 of VYZV01023144.1, forward strand.
TTGGAGGAAAAATTTGAGTTTCCTGCATAAAAGTGTTGTATAAAATGCCATTTGATAATATCCACCATGTATCTTGGACCTGTATTATTTAGGACAGAGTTTCATCACAGTTCGAATCTATATACCTAGCCTTTGCACATATTTATGTTTCTGCAATATTTCCTACACTAAGCGTAGAGTATTTGTGGTATTTTCTCATACTGCAAAACACGTAGGAACATTATTAAGTATAATGTAAAGTTACATAGATTTTAACTACAGCCACTGCATAATTAAAATTTAGCTATCGCATATTTTAAGAGGAACATAAGAATACCTATTTAATTTTTGGGGTACATTTTGTGCTGTTTTCTTATTACATGTGTCTTTTCTCTGTATTTAAGTCATGCTGTACAGATTAGCTTTGCCATCAAATACTTGTTTTCTAATTTTTTGCAACCAAATGAGCATCAAAGGGCCAAGAATGCTATTTTAACACAATATGTGTCATTAAATATCAGGCCGTGTGTATGTGTGTATATATATATATAAAAAAAAATTCTACTTTTATTTCTAAGTATTAATGGTATACCAAATTTGTTACTAAACTTTGTTCTAAATTTTTTCTGCTTTTTATTTTGAGAAAGAATCTGAAAATTAACAGCTCTTGGACTCAGGTAGAATAATCTTCAGTCCTACCGGTCATTAATATGCTTACTATGGTTATAGAGGAGGAAGAAGAAATTTCCCCTTTTATTTCTTTATTATTGAAGTCACACATATCCTTTTCATAGTCAGCATATGCAGTTATCCTGTCCTTTTCTTTCAGAATTGATGCAGTCATACTTTGAAGCATCAGGCAATTCTTAAAATCTTAAACATTGGTTCAGTTTAGCAAGCGGCTGCAGGATTTAGTTGTAACTATGACTTGTATATTCTGCCGCTTTGCACGGAATGTAAGCTTTCTCCCTTTTCTTCCCCTTTCTGCAAGTGGTCAAAGTGAAGCGGTGCAGTTCATAAGTACGGGACTTCATATTATTTACTAATTCAGGGTATATATGAACTGCTTGCTCTGAGGGTTTCTTTGTCTGCTTTACTAACATTCAATAAATCTGAAGTGACCTACCTAAAAAGTTGTCAGGACTCAGCTTATCACTTGTACGTTGATGAGTAAAATGTGAAGACTTCACTTATAATTCAATACCAGCTGTAATCATTACCATTTCAATCAAAAGTGCTACTGTGTGCAGAGACCCAAACTCACCAGGAAACGCTGCTGAGCCGCAATGACCTGGGAACCATCTCCAAGCTCTTAGCTTTACCTGGGGAATAGACAGGAAACACATTTGTAACTATGAGGAGTATGATCCTTGCTGGTTTATTCCATTATCCTTCCCCAATCCCAAAACTCCAGACACATGCTATTTCTAACTGTGTAAGTGGTCAGAACCTGGACACAGTGATTCAGGAATAAACCAAATCTTTTTAGTAGCACTGATACTGTATTTCACTCTCTTTATTGAGTTCAAATGCAGCTTTGGAGCTTGCCAGCCTCCGTTTTTTACAGTCTGCACTCCTGTTGTCATTGTCACATGAATGACTGAATGCAACTTTCTAACCCAATTTCATTGCTGAAGCCAGTATATATATATGTACATCTATAACAGGCTTGAGAAGTGGGCCTGTGCGGACATCACGAAGTTCAACAAGGCCAAGTACAAGGTCCTGCGCATGGATTGGGGCAATCCCAAGCACAAATACAGGCTGGGCGGAGGATGGGTTGAGAGCAGCCCTGTGGAGAAGAACTTGGGGTTATTAGTGGATGAAAACCTGAATGTGAGCCAGCAACGTGTGCTCGCAGCCCAGAAAGCCAATTGCATTCTGGACTGCATCAACAGAAGTGTGGCTAGCAGGTCAAGGGAGGGGATTCTCCCCCTCTACTCCGCTCTTGTGAGACCCCACCTGGAGTACTGTGTGCAGCTCTGGGACCCGCAACATAAGAAAGACATGGACCTGTTGGACAAGTCCAGAGGAGGGCCATAAAGATGATCAGGGCTGGAGCACCTCTCGTATGAAGACAGGCTCCGACAGTTGGCGTTGTTCAGCCTGGAGAAGAGAAGGCTCCAGGGAGACCTTATAGCAGCCTTCCAGTACCTAAAGGGGACCTACAGGAAAGCTGGGGAGGGATTTCTTACAAGGGCATGTAGTGACAGGACAAGGGGTAGTGGCTTTAAACTGCAAGAGGGAAGATTTAGATTAGATGTAAGGAAGAAGTTCTTCACTGTGAGGGTGGTGAGACACTGGAACAGGTTGCCCAGAGAGGCTGTGGATGCCCCATCGCTGGCAGTGTTCAAGGCCAGGCTGGATGGGGCTTTGAGCAACCTGGTCTAGTGGAAGGTGTCCCTGCCCATGGCAGGGGGGTTGGAACTAGAAGATCTTTAAGGTCCCTTCCAACTCAAACCATTCTATGATTCTGTTTTTCTGGATAGATTATTTACCCTTGCTCTTTGGCTGTCTATTCCTTAAACATGAATCAATTCTGCCAGAAATGATCCTGTTTCTGATTAGGGAATCTCTAGTATCACCAACAATGTCTGGATGCCAGAGTTCTCAGATATTTAAAATACACATGTTCCTATGTTTTGTATTACTAACTTTGTTAGAGAAAGAGAACAGATTTGAGAACAGACCCACCTGAGCGTTAACAGTGGGGCTGTTGCAACATAGGCGTAAGACCTACACATTTGCAGCTAGATTCTCCCCTGGTGTGATTATGTTCCTTCATACCAGCTGAGAATCTGCACCTTTACTCTTGCCATGGATGAAATAAATGAAAAAAAAAAAAGTATATTTAATATTTAATACTGTTCCAAAATCCAAACAAATGACAAATGTACTATTTTGAGTAAGACTTTTTCTTCTCAGCAAAAAAACAGCTGTTAGTCAAAGGGTCTGAAAATGACAAATACAAGTCAGCAGGAGCCCTTTGTTGCATTTCACAGACACATGGAAAATTTTGCTTATCTTCAGGGAGGCATTCCTCAAAACCGTCAGTCTGCGGTACTGACGGTGCTAGCCCCTCTTATAAGTTTTATAATGAAAACAAACAAATAAGATATTCCTGGTGGCTATTTATGCATGTATGTTTTTCAAAGATAATTATGAACCGTAGCTGAATTTACAGCAGACTAATGCCATGGGAACTACTGTAAAAAGAAAGTCAAGATAAATTCAGAGAAAGGAAGGCAAAGGGCACAAAGATAAACTAAAATGACATAATTATCTGGCAAAGGGTTTTGTCTAGAAGAGGCTCCTTTTAGTGAGAGAAAATGAGTGCTCTACTATTTAGTGCTCTACTGTAATCCTGGAAGATGAACTAAGCATAGATTTAGTACCAGTCTGTGATGCTCTTTCCAGGATTCACTTAGACAGGATTGATCAGACTAAGGGCTAGCCTTGCCCTTAGAGTAGTGCCAGAGAACATAGTTGGTCTTTTCTGGTTTTGGCAGAATAAATGCCATAGTTACGTAAATCCTCTTGTTTAGCTCACCTAGTGCAAATAATACATACACAAGACCTATTAGGCAAGTATTTTTATTGAGGATTATTTTATGTAGCAGCTTTTTAGATTTGTATGTGCCATTCAGTATCAGCTCTCAAAATACTCCTCTTACCAACACAAAAACTTACCCTCCATAAACACTTCACTTTACTCCTTACGTACATGAAGTCTCCAGACCCAAAGTACAAGGGAAATAATCTGCTGTCTTGCATAGCACAAAGGTTTGTCTCCTGTTTCAATACTTAGGTCTACTCAGATGCGTTAAATTAGCTGAATTATTATCTCCTGTTCTTGTTTAACTTGAGAGCGATGAAAATACACATATACACGTATTTTCTTTGGCTTTTGGGAGTTGTTATTTTGCAAAAGACAACTTGATTAATTTTTGAACTGACAAGAAACAAGAGAATGAAATCTAAGATGAATCTCAAAGAAAAAGACAGATTTCCATCCTCCACTAAAGTAGGTGATAGGTGATATGGCTCCTACATGCTACAACTTGTGGCTCACAAAAGGCAGATCATTTTTCTCTCCTTTTTGTCCCCAGATGCTCAGCCTGCCTTAATTAACTACTGCTTTGAATGCAGTTCCCTCTCCTTTCCATGCATACTGCCAAAAATTGAGACTGAGAAAAAAAATTGCATAAAATCATCTTCCTCTCTTCAGTGATTCAGATGCTCATAAACTTATGCCTTGCTCAGATGCCTGTCCTAGATCCTGCTCTGGGTTTTGCACTTTAGTCAAATGCCTCAATCAAATGCCCTTTAAGCTCCTGTGTGGCTCTGTGCCACAGGTAAAAATGTATTTCCCCTATGCACCATCCAGCTCGCTTCCGTTCCTACTTTTTTCTTGCTAATGTCTTGTTGTCATCATCCTTTTTTGTACTCTGATCATTTAGGGCTGGTCTCATAAAAGCTCCCTCTGGCTTTATACCAAAGCTTTTCTCTCTCCTTTCCTAAATGGCATCTGCTTGCATAACCTCCTCCTAAGGAGATTTACAAGATTTACAGTCTAGCCTCTGTTGTTGCCTTCTCTGTGAAACGTAACTAAAATTACGTAGCAGGAAATACAATCCTATGGAAGTCAATTTAGAGTTTTCAAACAGGACAGAAGATTAAGCTGAAGCCTAACATAAGGACAAACCTGAGCTGTTGTTTCTTCACCACACAATTTGCTTGTATTTTAGAAACTCTCATTTCTTCCCAACATTTCGGACTCGTTTTAAAATTTCTGCAGTTAACGCTACTCCAGTTTTTCCTTAAGGAAGAGAAGGCTTCTACAGATTAAATCCTCACGTGGACTGTCCCCCTGTGGGGGACTCAGGAGCTCTCCTACACCATACACACACTTTGTCTAGATTACTTGGAGAAGTCAGAGTCTAGCAGTCATTTACAAAAAGAGGTAACAAAGAACATTGGTATATTGGTTTTCCCTTTCATTCATTCCTAGCACAGCTTGGCTTGGGACAGACCACCCACAAGGCACTACTCAAGAGACAACTGATATGGAGAACTATGGTTCAAGAGCTTTCTGAGGCATAATACCTACATTTCCTATATTCTTGCATTGGTGCAATTTATACCTGTCTCCAAGCACAGTATCATAATATGATCCTGTATGCTTGTGCTATGTAGGCTGCTTCTATGTCATTTTGTGAAGTCTGATGCTATGTAAATAACAGTGTTTTCATCCAGGACACAAGCTGTGCCAAATAATCTCCTAATTAGTACAGAATGAGAATCTTCAAGGTTGCACATTATCTTGGGAATTGTTTCCAGTTCTCTTCTAATGGAGGTTTGTGTTTGTGTAGTACTTGGAAATCCTGTACATGAGGAGCCCAGAATGCTGTAAAACATTTTGACAGATTGTTTTCGAAATCAAAACATTTTACCTGAAGGGCGTACTTTACTTGGGTGGAAAATAACAGCTCATTTTCTTATGCAAAACAACTCTGTGGCATATTGAAGACACATGGAGTTATTCATATGGAAAAAAAAATATTTTTGTGAGTTGACCATGCTGTGCAGTGCTATTGGAAGATAGGTATTTACATAGTGCTGATTAAAATGTATTTGCATTCCATATGACAGGCATTTCCATGTTACTAGGATGCCAGCAGTGCTCAGATCATCTTGGCTTCACCCAATATAAGAAATGCAGTCAAGTCTCTATTTGCTTGAATTGCATGGACCAGCAGAGCACTAACTTTTTTTTTCTGCTGAGGTGACGCTGTACAAGACAACACTATCCAAGCAAACCTGGGTATGGAATGGATTTAACAGGGGCCAAGTGCTGAAAGGCAATAACATATTGAGCCTGATCCAGGGGAAACACCAGCACACCAAAACAGCTGTTGGTGACCTTTTCTCACATTGCACTCAGGTAAGTACAAGGCAACCCTTATAAGGAACATAAATAAATGAAAGTGATTTCTTAGGCTAATACACCAATAGTTTGAACGTGAAGAGTTGTTTTATACTGCCTACTGAGATGAGTATCTAGCTCAGATGTGGGTCAGAGGAACAAAAAATGACATGCCTTATTCCCCTAAAGAGCCAATAACTTTTCATAAAGAAAGATAAATTGGTGAAACTAATGCCTAAAGATAGGTAAAGAATAAAAGATGAGTATCAGTAAAAAGTCAAGCAGTAAGCCTAAAAGTTCAGGAGATTTAAATATTTAATAAATCAGTAGTCCTTAGCAAGTAATATTGGCAAAGGATGAGAGGAAACATTCAATCAATAGATCCACATTCCCTTTCCTACAGTTCTAGCTCTCCTATGACCTGTCAAAGGCAGGGGACTCAAAACAAAAATCCACAGCACAGTCCTCAGAGTTACGGAAATGTTAAGCCAGAGGCCTCACAGATAAAGTTTTTAAAATACACTGAAATTAGCTGAGCAGGTAAGGGCCTGAGCTACGCTGCAAGCCCAGTCCAGGTTATTAGTGAACCGAAGCTGCAGACATCAGCAGTGCCGGCTGGATCCAGATTTCCAAAAAGTTTAGAAATAATTCTATGTGCAATTTCCAGCCCATGTCTAGTACATAATCATATTTCTTTTTGTTTGGTTGATACGTTTTTTTAATAGCTAATACATTTGCACAAGCAGCTGATGCATTTGTTTTAATACTAAGATCATTTTTTCTCCTTATGAAATTTCAGTAAAATATTAGAGTTTCTTTCCAGAAATTATTAAGTTCCAAGCAGAGGAAGTACATGACATACTACCAGCTGCTTTTTATGGGAAGAGGTGACTGTGCCTAACTTTGGTTAGTGTACTTGTGATATTTGTACTGGGATAACAATAATAACCCTATTACCTGCTGTGTACCTGAAATACGATCAGCTTACATAGACTAAGCAGTCACTGAACAGCATGTTACACAATGGTGAAAATCCCTCATAGCTTCCTGTTTTTGTGAATTGTGATCAGTACCCCATAAAATGCAAGAGCAATCGGGATGCATCCATCTAGTTATTCTGTGTGCTACTGGGAAAACTCGTGGTGTTTAGCATCCTTCTGTAGCTGCTAAGACTGACTTAAAAATCAGCACTGAAAATCTTCAGGAGTTGGTCATGTCTGTATCATTCAGACATCAGGCAATTAGATAGAAATTTTAAAAAATGCATCTGTTACCCTGTTTGGAACTTTGGTTTTTCAAAAAAGCGTATCATCAGATGATTATAAAAGAAATAGGCACCCTCCCTCTCATAAGGAGTCTCACAGGAGCTAATGGGACTATTATATAACAAGAATAGTACTACCTCTTAAAAAACTGTAAAAGAAGCCAATTTATAATCACAGTTCTAAGGTGAGTGAACAGTATAATCATTGGGATTAGATGCAGGGCAAACACTGACAAATGAATGGAATCATCCAAGAATGATGTGTTGCTTAATTTGGTGTCATTTCTGTCCTTGTAACTGCACTGACTTTACTGGCATTACACCAAGGAATCTGGAGGAAACTTGCATTAGGCCTTTATCTAGAATTTTGTTACTTGGCTGAAATTTAACACCTATTTTGAACTGCTTGTAAGTCTTGGCTACTTCTCAGTGAGAACCTAGGGCACTTAAAAGCAAAGACCCTTCCTAAAAATAACAAGACATAGTAATGCATGTAAATACCTATACATATTTGCAGAAGAACCTCCTGTTTGCTACATGAGAAAGGTAGACCAGCAATCACAAAACGTAACAGTAGAAAAAAAAAAAGTACTATTTCAACAATAATTGACAAAGAGACAATCTCAGTGTTAGAAAATTCAAGTTGTAGCTATTTACAGTCTGTCAGGCCAGAAACTCTACAAATAAATATTGTTTAGATTTCACATTATATTTATCCTCTTTTACCAAAGCTCAAACCTGGGACTGAATCAGTCACAAAGGATTTACTGTAAATGCAGATGCTGAAGGTTTTCTCTCTACCTGTAAGATGGTGAATTAGTCTTACTAGCCCAATGCGTGGAAGGCTTTTGGTCCTGTCTGGCACAGTGTCAGAGTCCACAGTACGTACTCTGTGGAAATAAGAGAAAATAACTGATTAAGGAAAACAAGCAGCGCTGCAGAGAATCAGGATGATCATTCATAATTCTCTCCTTCTGTTATAAGAAGCAAGGGGATGTAAAGGTAAGAACTTGTAGAATGGATTTGTAATTTGCTGCCAGGAATCTTTTTTTAGTATTATATAGGGCTGAAAGGGACATCTTGGGTCATCATTTCTAGTTTCCTATTACCAAAGGCAACAGTTTAAAATAATATCTTTCATAAAAATATGAAGCTCTGTCTTTGAAGTACAGAGGGGTAGAGAGGACAAAAATTCTACTGGGAGGCTGTTAAAAACAACACTTTTCCGGAAGCCGCCTTCTGATTTCCTGCCTAAGTCTATTCACTGGCTGTTTATATACATTTTTTTCTTTTGCCAGTATGATTATTAAGCTAAAATAATTGTTTTTCTTTCTGGGTTACCCTTCTGTATTCACAGAGAGCAATCATAGCTCCTCTTTGCTTTCATTTTACAGACAAATTGAAGTCTTTCATTCTTCTTCTTCTGCAAGACAGTTCAACTCTCCCAATCATCCCAGTAATCCACCTTTCTGTATGTGTTCCCGTCTGCTTTCAACTTTCTGGAGCACTATTGACCAGATTCAGTACTTTTTGTCCCATGTGAAGTTCATCAAATAGTTTGGCCTGAAACTTCCTTTACAGATCCACAAAAGGTGAGGATAAGGAATAACCCCTTAACGTTGCCAAGGTCAAAATGTGGCATGTAGCGCTTGGGTTTTTCTTTCTTACCTTAGAAGATAGAAATAGCTAAAATAAGGAAGACTGTGTCCTCAGTCAGGCAGAAGGCAGCTTTGTATGTGACTTTCCTGTATGGTATAATCAAATGGGACCTAAACTCTTGAGGTGCTCTACTTGGTGTAAAATATTTTAACTGAGAAGACAAAAATCCCTTATTCTGCAGGTTGGGACAGCTGGATCCCAGTTCCTGAACAACTGGAAGTTTGTTTATTTAAAGAAAAGAGCTGGGCAGAAGAGAATAATTATCAAGAGCAAAAGACAAAACTATATGAAAATGTTTTGGGAGGAGAGTGGTGCTGCTAGAAGATAGCACATAGAATGAAATATCAGTAAGAGTAGAAAAAAAAAAATCACTGCATTGAAAGTATCAAATACTGTGTGATCCCATTGTTTGTAACAGCATCAATGTGCAAATGATGGCCATCCCAACACTCTTTGGTCCCATTGTGATAAGCCTTATGTGAATAAACAAAAGGGACAATGGCTCAAGGGCCTTAGACCTTCAAGACACAAAGTGTTGAATAAGCTTTACAGATACAATATGAGTAAAGAATTATAGTGAAGAGTTTTCTAGTTACATGCACTGAACCCATTTTTCCTTTTTTCTTTTCCACAGTCAGTAAACCAAGTGGTCGATGAGGAAAATCACAACGTGATTTCTCTGTTAAGATGTTGTTCAGAACAAAAAAAATGTGTCTTCAGAGATATTTGCATATAAATTGTTTTTAGTTAAAATAACTTTTGGTAGATTAAGCTAGAACAGCCACTCTTAAAAAACAGGCCATGTTTCTGAAAGAAATAATTTTAAAGGAAGTGTTAAAAACAGTTTGTCAATTTGCATTGTACTGTTTGATTATTCACATACTAATTGTATTGTTCCTGCTGTCACATTACCTTCAGCTTGAAGATCAGTCAGAAGAAGAAACTCTGCCCTACCTGTGACAGTCAGACAGTGGAACAAAAAATGCCAGTGAAGTGAGTTGTTGTTTATGGCTATTTTAGTCATAGCAGATGTATGGGATGGCATGATCAACTTTTGAGTAATCTGGACAGCTTTTATTTTCCTTCCCCCTTTAAAGTGTATATGATTATTTTGATTCCTTGTTGTCAGTTCTGCTTGCCATTCACATTCAATTAAATCCCATGAAGTCAGTGAGATAATTCTCTGAGTGATAAGTAAATACTGAGACAAATATTATTATGCATAAGGAAAAGAAGCAGAATTAGGTTCATGCTGTCTGTTTTATCCTGGTCTTTCATTGTGCTTTTTTGTTTGACAAGAAAGCTAGTAAATATTTACTGAACAACCTGAAAAATTGTTACATATTTGATAAAAGTTTATTACAGTTACTAAAACAAATTCTCTGCTGATTAATTCCATCAGCACATGATGTCTCACAAAGTACTACATAATTCTATGTTTAGTTTTCTTTTGTGTTTTCAGTACAGGCTAGCTATATTTGCACTCCAGTTTCCCTCATGTATGTGTGCAAATATATGTATAAATATGCATAATTTTTTTTTTTTTTAAATACAATTTTGTGCAGTCTGGGTGTAAGAAAACCGACAGCTATAAAAAAGCTTGCTTGTTAAACGTATCAATGCCACAATCTATTGTAATGATTATAACTACAGCTATGTAATATGGTGACACTTATCATATAATCTCTTCATAAATTTACAATTAGAAAATACCATTACTGGTGATGCAGAGAAATGGCTGTGGACTACAGCTCTCAAAGAAACCTGTATACTTCAGAGCAGGGTTTTGTCCCCTTAGGAATATCAAACAATTTTTACAGAATTCTAGGGTGGGTGTTTTTTGTAAATTAAGAAAACCTGTAATATTTTATCCAGAACAAAGCGTTCAGTGCGTTTATCAGACTCCAGAGCCTTTTAGCTCCTAAAACACCTATTTTTTAAGTTAGTATATACAGTAGCAGAAAGTCAATAGTCAGCATAAAGGTCTTTCCGTGGGTGATTTCAGACACCAGTTGGTCAGACAGACAAAAGCGTAGTGAACTTCACTTCAAAAGTTCTTTAAAACGCTCTTCTGATGGATGGGCATCTTGTCAGCCTTGAAAATATGTGCTCTTATAATGCTATCTTAGAGGAAAGAGCAGCACAGCATGTTCAGGCAGGTGCTGTGTTTTAGCAGAGTTTTTTCCACCATTTTCCACTTACCCACACTTCCCACCTCTCAGTATTGTGGACAGTGTCTGTGGCTTGTGATGCTTTGCTGAGCCAAGGATGACCTGCTCTACTTTTAGTTAGGATGAACTCCTGTCCTCCTTAAGAGATGTGAATATAAGACCTAGGCATGAGGTAGGAAAGAGTTACATGCCATGAGTTTGCATGTCCGAAACCAGAAAAAACAAATGAGAAAAACCTTTTGGTACAGGATGACTAACCTCCATGAAAATTAGTCAGTTTTTTTGAACGGACACAGGGTCTAATCAGAAGATAAGATTTCTGTTTCCATCAAAAATTTTGGAATTTGTTTTGATTTTGCACTGAAACATAACAAAACGTTTCCAAGTTTTCCAGTTTCCCCTTTCTTACCACCAAATGAGAGAGAAGATGCACACAAATCATTCCAGAGCTGCCAAGGTGTCAAGTGGCTATTCGCATAGAATGTAAATTCAAGTTTCAAATCCTCCTGCCTACTGTAACCTATAGAAGATACATAACCAGAGAATTAGAAAGTTGGTTTCTTCTCTTTTTGTCTGGTTAACATCTCTATTATTTGTGCAAAATGTAACAGTTTCAACAAAAGCAACATGAGATACTGATATATTTAATTATTACCTACCTCTCCAGGTATTCTTGCAAGTATTCTAGAGTTATCATGTCTCCTTATAAAAAAATCCATATCCAAAATGGGGGTGGGGGGAATCAATTACTCTGCTCTGGCCTTACACTTTGAACTATTTGTTTTATGTCAAGATCTTTCATAAGTGCAAAATGCTAGTAAAACACTCTTCATTCCCTTTAAACCTTTATGTTGTTTTTTTTTAAATTAATATGCATTAATTTCAATAACATTTAAAATAAGTTGGATAAAACCTTCTACTGAGTCTGTTCTGGGTAGATAACAGGGTATCAGCTCAACGAATCCCTTCATCTTTTACTGCCTGTCTTTAGAGGTTACAAGAAGTACTGATTAACAGTTGAAATTTCTAGCTCAAAAATTTTGGCTGAGGACATTTGTAAGATAGGAAATTCTTTTTTTCAAAGTTTTCCTTAAAAAAAACCCCATTTAAAAAAAAATTCAGCTACAAGCCACTGAACTTAGATTTATTGAAGTATGCTCCTTTTTCTAAAACAAAATATGAGCTAGATGACCAAACAGATTTATTCCTGCTTATCGCTGAATGGTAGATATGACTAACGTTCATCTGGGGATGCCTGAGGCTGCAAATTG